>JASJUZ010000681.1:0-227739 GCA_037159825.1 Tupiocoris notatus | reverse complement strand
CCCGAAGTGAAGGTTAGTAGCGCTCGATTTTATCAATTAAATTTCTAAGCGTTTCCAACAGGTGATGATTGTATTTATTTTTTCTCATTTTCTCTTATTCTTTTTTCTTTTTCTGTCCCAGTCAATATACAACAACATAATCAACGTGTTTCTGGCATTATGCGACGATCACGCCGTCTCCTACCTCAGCTTTTCGCTCCCCCCTGCGTCGCAAGAGCTTTTCAAAACGTACCACCACAATTTCAAAAAATACCACAAATACCAAGGCCAGATATGAGACCCAGGAAGTTCAAGTTTTTCCAAACCATTGTATTTCTTGGCCAATTCTTGGTGGATCTTTGGGATTTCCAATGATCGACGCTCGCCATTTTGTACTTTGATAACACAGTTTATTTATAGTCAATGTTCGCCGAGCGTAGATAAAAATGTACACAATTTTCCTTCCAATACAAAACTTCAATTAGAAAAAACATCGAAGCTGAAACGGCCGAGGGTTTGAGCACAATTGAAACATTAGAGCTTACATAAGTGTATTGAAATTGGCAAGATTCAGTTGCCTCTAAAATTAGAGGCGGGAAAGCATGGTAAGCTTTCAATGTCCAGTGTTGTCAGTCCTTGGAATGATGTAATATTTTATGAATAAAAAAACTTTTCAAAACAACTTGGAGAGAAAATTTTAATTTATGGAACCAGCTTCTTTTTTATAAACTAGTTAGAGAAAAAATTGTTCGGGCGGAAACTGTTTGAAATTATAAAACTTTTCAGAAAACTACTTCCTTAATGTAAAGAAACTGAAATGTTGCCAACAGAAAAAAACTAAAATTTTTAGTAACTGTTTCTACACGAGTTTTACATTAATAGTTATTTTAGTAATGATTTACAAAAAATTTTCATTAGCACGTTTTGCAAAAAAGAAAGCTGTTATAATCTTGGAAATTTATCATCAAACTACAACACTGTCAGATTACTTTCAACGTCCTTGAACGAGGAAAAAAGCTCCCGATCGGTCGGGAAATTTGAAAAATGCCATCTGTCTTTCAGCAAGAGTTGCATTTCCACAACTCCGTTTTTCCGAGAGAGGCGCTTTTTTTTTTTTTTTTTTTAAATACTGATTTTTTACGGACCTGCCGTTGGGAGCTGTTTCCATCCGGCCGCATCATTTTGACATTCGAAGAGGGGTAAGACGACGAGATCAAGTCTGCGACAGATATACGCTAGCGTTATTTCTAATACCCGGAGAGCAAGTGTTAATGTGCTTTCATTCAACTGCTGCAAACCATGATAAAGGGTTGAAACAGTAATTTATTTCTGTGCCTCTTCTCACAGACCTAGGGAAAAATTCACGGACCATCGCAGGTTGAATGCGGTGGCCGAATTTAGAGCCGAATTCTTCTCCAGAGTTGTGTAAAAATTAGCTCATTTACTCAACACAAACATGGCGGTTCGAGCGCCTCGTCGGGCAAGGAGATTTTAAACGAATTCTGCTGCTGCTGGCTGTCGTCCTCAGCCATCTGTTGCAATTCTATTCGCGACCGATTCGACGTCACCAGGTGCTGAGCTATGTCGGCGAACATTTCGTCAACGCCTTCGCCGGTTTTACACGATGTCTTGTACGTCACGCTTATCAGGTTATGGCACTGCTCGCTGGAAAAAAATTGGGCAAAATAAAGAATAGAAATTAGATTTAAAAAATTAAAAACTGCGAATAAAAAATTGAGTCGGCGATAAATTTTGCAGATTTATCGATTCCAAAAAGTAATTACCATTTCGGTAAATAAATCAATTTTTTTCAAGTTGATGGAAATCAATTTTTACTTTTTGTGTAAAATCGATTTTTCCGTTAAAGTGAACAAATCGATTTTGTCTGGCTCATTAAAAAAGTCGTTTTTTCCAATCTTGATAACAAACAAAATTTGATTAATGAAGTGAAATTTCCTTTTAATTGAATAAAATTAATTTTCCCGACTCGATAGAAAAAAATTTCCTAATCTAATCTGACTTTTCTATTTAAAAAATACATTTTTTCCCCGTTTAGATACATAAATCGCTCCTATTCTTCTTATGTTTTGTTTCCCAGTTGGGTAAATTAATTATTTCCTTTTTGATAAATACATCATTATTTTATTCTTTTTCAATCTAAGAATAATTTGAAACTACTTAAAAAAATATTTATTTTCGGTCAAATAAAAAAATTGATTTCTCATCGTTGATAAATAAATCTAATATCCGTTTTGACAAAAGAATCAATTTCATTGTTTCTTTGAATTAATCGATTTTTCCCCCGTTTCATGAAGTTATTTTTTCTTTTGTTTGAAATAAATAAATCGATTTTTCCTCTTCGATCAATAGAAAAGGTTATCTGCGTCGATAAATAAAACGATTTTCCTTTTCAATTAACTATTCCGATTCGATAAACTGAATGAATTTGAAAGTTCCTCCTTCTGGCTCGATAAATAAATAAATTTTCTCCGTTTTTCGCACAAAATTTTTCCTGATTTGATCAAAATCGGTCATCCTTCGTCCTTGCAACGTCACAACAAATCATTCCGTTCAATCGATTTCCATTTCATTTACCAAAAATTATCCATATCGGCGTCGGTCACTTGCGGCGTTTGCGTTACGAGGTCGGACTTATTCCCGCACAGGAATATCTTCGCGTTTTCTGCGTACGTCACTATGTCGAGCAGATGTTGGGAAAGAATGTGAAACGAAGCTGGATTATCGAGGGCGAAGACGAGAATGGCGGCTTCGGCGAATTTGTAATAGCTTGAAGTTATCGACGCGACTCTTTCCATTCCTCCGGTGTCCCATAGCTGAAGCTGTAAATGGAGAACGGATGTGAGAAAAATTAATCCTAAAGAAAAAAACTTCCTTAAAAAAATGGAATAAACGCGGCAACTTTGAAATAATTGTTTCAGTTTTGAGGTTATATCTCCTAAATCGTGAATTGTCGCATAATTATTCGATTCGACGTGTGGATGAGGTTAAGATGAAAGCAGCGACGTTATCTAATTTTGAACTTCTATACTTCGATCGCTTTCGCCATTCAAGGCCTCTTCAGGAAACATCTTCATAAATATTTTTTAAATAGGTCCTATAAGTAGCTCTACAAGGCTGGAATTGTCATGAATAGGAAATTTCTAAAACCGTCAGCTTTTTGAACCTAGAGTCTAATAAATTAAAATAATAATACATTCCAATTTATTCTAATAAATTAAAATAATAATAAATTTCAATTTATTCTAATAAATTAAAATAATGATAAGTTTCAATTTATTCTAATAAATTAAAATAATGATAAATTTCAATTTATTCTAATAAATTAAAATAATAATAAATTTCAATTTATTCCAATAAATTAAAATAATAATAAATTTTAATTTATTCTAATAAATTAAAATGATAATGAATTTCAATTTATTCTAATATATTAAAATATTAATTAATTTTAACTTATTCTAATAAATTAAAATAATAATAAATTTTAATTTACTCTAATAAATTAAAATAATGATAAATTTCAATTTATTCTAATAAATTAAAATAATAAAAAATTTCAATTTATTCTAATAAATTAAAATAATAATAAGTTTTAATTCATTCTAATAAATTAAAATAATAATAAATTTTAATTTATTCTAATATATTAAAATAATAATAAATTTTAATTTATATCAATACAGCCGTTTCCGAGTTAGGGCTGTCTAAACTTAATTTTAATAAGTTTTACCAAAACTAAAAAAAAAAAAAAAACGAAAAAAAATTAATAATTTTTAAAAATACGAATGAACCGATTTTACCAGATAAAAAATTATTCGACTTAGAATTTATAACGCTTCTTAATAAAGAATACCGTGCAATTTTCTGTACGTTACGTCATTTAGAAGTTATAACCGCAGAACTGAGAAAAGCGCCGACAATTTGCAATTTGATTTTTTCCAATAATCTCGAAACGCAGGATATATTTATTGTATCCGTTCGCGTTCGTGTTTCTCACCAAAAAAAAGAAGATATTAGCGAAACTTTCGCAATTAAGCAATCGGTAAAAATTAATCGCTTACTTTTAGGCTCTTCCCTTTGAAATTGTATTCCTTGTTGAAATGGTCCAGGCCCAAAGTGGACTTCCTATTGTTAGAAGAGACGAACGAATTGAAAGCGTATCGACGAAATAGGGAACTTTTGCCAACGCCGTATTCGCCGCAGAGGATCACTTTCTGCTGAGGAGCTTTAACGGAAGCCATCGAAAATGTTTCCAAGTTTAGAAGCGCTCACATATTAATTTCCAAACTGGTTTCCATACTGCGCGAAGTCGATGATTGTTTTAAAAATTTGCACTTTATCTTAGCACATACACCGAACGAATAACAATTATGTAATCAAATCGGCTAAACGGCTTATCATCCTTATTCCATCTTGGATTGTACTTTGCTGTGATAGACGTAGGCATTTTTTTTAATCGAACTAGTTTTCGACGTTTATTCACGAAATTTTCATTATTTTAAAATAAAATTAACATTATAAAGTTGAATAATTTCGAGTTATATTAGAATTCATTGAAAAATTTAATGTACAAAATGGTTAAGAATGGAAGTCGAAGTGACGGTATTGATTTGTATCGAACAAGAACTAATCGATTAAAGAAATCAGTTCCTTTTGTTTTTACAAGGTAATCGATTAATCGTTGCTATGAAATCGATTAATTGTTTGCAGAAAAAAACGCAACATGCAAAAAGCCGCTAGTAAATATGACTAACCTCATGTTATCAAAGCTATCCTTCGGTTTATTCTAAGGGTCGATCTACAATCCCATTTCTACCGTCAATAAGGAAGAAATAAAAATTGGTAGCAAAAAATATGCGAAGTGCTAAAAATAATCGAATTGCTTTAGTTCGATTGATCGATTGATCTCTACTTTTATGTTCAGGCTGGAATCGGTTAAACCATCAATTTACCAAGCTATTCGGCATAATAGTATAGAAAATAATGAAATGTAAACAATTTGGAATCAGATTTTATTGAAAAAATCAACTATCGATTAATCTTTGCAAGTTAATCGATTAATCGTTGCGGGTTAATCGATTATCCGTTTAATCAAATCGATTATTTCTAATAATCTATACACCTCCCTATTGATTTGTTTGGTTACGGTTGTTTATGCTACACTTTGTCCTATGTAACGAATAACAGCGAGTGATGGAAAAATGTGGAATTTGAATCTTGGATTTTCTTAGGGAACCGCCGTGTACGTATTCAGTTTTCATCGGTTGGACTTTGTTACAATTTTGATAGTGTGTCTAAGTCTGTTCTGGTGCGATTTCTCGAGTAAGTTGGACTTTTTTTTTTAAATTCTCTTGAAATTTATACTGCCATTTTTTTATGCGATAAATTTTCTCCTATCTTTGGAATCTTTCGTACGGTTTAATATGAAACCGAGTATTTAGGCGAAAGTGACCGGCCTCGGAAAATTCGCCTCATTTCCTCCATCTCGGCATTGTAAGATTTACTCTTGTACTTTGGTTTCCAGGCGAAAAATAATGCAGAAGACAAACGAGGACGAAGTCGAACCCGAGGGCGAAGAAGAAGATCTGATTGACGAGGTTCGCTTCTACTATTCAAAAGTACAGAGTTTTTTTCTTTTCACCGTCGCATTGTGATTTTATTTAATTCGCGCGCTCAGCGGAATCATTCAAGGTTTTCCTCATACGAATTTACGTTCGCAGGAATTCGACGAAGGCGAAGAGCGCCGGAGTAAAGGGTCGATCATAGGCAAGACAGTGACACTCCAGATGCTCTTATCGGCCGACATTCTCGCCCCTGGAGAGGCCAATATGTCGATTGAATACATGGTAAAGCTAGTTTAGGAGTAATGTAATATTCTTTCGTCTAAAGGCCTTTACAGACCGGACGATAGCATTGTTGAAAACATTGTTATTTTTGTAAAAGTATTTTTAGCTTGAGTGAACAGAATAAGTACTTAGTTCTTCATAGAACAGACAGAACGTAATAAATTAATTTTTTTTACAAATATAAATTATTAAATGTCGATAATATGTTTCTCGAGAACATATGCTTGGTGACGAGAGCTGGAGTAGAACATCAACAGTTATTAGCATTTTTCAGTAACTTTCTTTCCACACCGAGCGCAACATTGTTGGCAACAATGTTATCAACATCTTTCGAGGAATTGTTAATAACGTTGTTACGGCACTTGAAAATGTTGATAACAATTCCTCCCCCGAAATGTTACTGGAAACAAATTTGGCAACATTTTCTGTAGTATAGTTATTTTTTTCCGTCAACATTGTTAATAACATTGTTGGCGACCCTGAGTTTTGTTATAGAGCCATGAGCACCAACCGGCCTTTGTGACTAACATTAGGGATATTCATGGTCGGTGTCAAGAGATCGAGAAATCGAGCAGTTGAGAACCGCGCGTACCATGAAGATCCCCCCAGTGAAGCCCGTGTCAAGATCGAGAAATGGACTCATCTATCCATGGCCTCCATGCCTCCATGGCCGAATACAAACCAAATGAATTTGGTTTCTACCTATTCGGTGACAATTCCATTCGTTTTTGGTAACACAAATCATGAACATCACGAACGATAAAAATAAAATAACGGATAGAAATCGGAATCTGAAGAAAGATTTGTCGAATAGCCGTCGTTTCGCGTTGTTGTTTACATCGACATTTGGCGGGAACGCCGAATCCGGATGAATTTAGTTTCTGCCTATTAGGTGTCAATTTCCATTCGTTTTTGGTAAAACAAAACTCACGAACGCGAAATAACGGATAAAAATCGGAATCTGAGGAAAGATTCGTTGAATAGCCATCGTTTCGCGTTGTTGTTTACATTGAATTTGGCAGGAACGCCGAATCTTGACTTCTTGACGGATTTCTCGACGCTTTTTTGGATCGAATTCGATTTCTCGATCGAGATGTGGAATGAAGTACTGCGCATGTCCGGTCGAGAAAGTTTCTATGGCAACCTTATCAATCTCGACACCGACCATGAATACCCCGATAGTTATTTTTTCCGTCAACATTGTTAATAACATTGTTGGCGACACTGAGTTTTGCTATCGAGCCATGAGCGATAACAAACAGGCCTTTGTGACTAACATTGTGGATAACATTTTTAGAGAACTAGACCCGAATAAAACAGACGGAAGAATTGTTGGCAAATACAACAAAAAAGTTGACGACATTGTTGCCAACAATGTTAGTAACATATTTTCTAGATCATCTCATTTTGTTACAAACATTATTGTTATCAACATGTTATGTTAATAACAATTGTTTTCACTAACATTTGGTCTGTAAGCACCTTAAAGCCGGGTAAGCACTTGCAACAAACTGCTCCTCCGCTCCTCTGTTCCGAACTTTTCGCCGAACATTGCACGACTCCGAACCTCGCTCTGTAACAGGAAGGGCAATCGGGAAAATCGAGCGCTCCTCAGTTCAAATGCAAAATGATTAAAATCAATTAGTATAGAATTCGTGAGGAGCAGGAGAGCGGAATGGCACATTAGAAGACCCTGTCCAGACTACGCTTCACCCCCCCACATTTCTTTGCTGCTGCCGAAAAAATCGCCATCAGAAAAATCGGGCCGTTCTCCGTTCCACCAATCCTCATTCCTTTGACGTTTTGCCGCCCTAATCCTGGCCATGGAGCAGAGCGGCAGTTTTTTGCAAGGTAGTTAGTTGCAAGTGCATATCGGGCTTAAGGAATAAGGGACGATTCTGATTTTAGCCCGAGCAAGCTATCAATTCGATCAGTTAAGTGAAATTTGGAGTTTGTCGATAGGAAAATGGGGTTGAATAAGATGGAGGGAATGCATTCTACAGTAAACATATTCACAGTTTATTGTTGTGTGGTCGAGGAAATTTTACGTCAAGCGCAGCACAGTGTGCCATGGAAGAGAACTTTTCGACAACTGATAATTTGAAAATCCTGGATAGAAAATTGCTAAAAATTGGAAAATACTAAAATTTGTTGCTAAATTTTAAAATACTAGAGAGAAATAAAGGCTTACTGAGCAGAAAGAAATGAGGCGCAAGGAATAAACTAATAAAATCATTTAGTCTTTATCAATAAGGTAAATAATAAATAGAGTATCGATATTGATAAGTAATTAACAAACAACAGAATTTATTGTCATTCATTTTCATAGCGACCTCAATTTAGGGAAATATCGACACTGATCATCGATACCCCTTCTGAAGCCTCTAGTGTTCTCAATAGTGCTATCAAAGGCTCATAGAGTGCTCTGGTACATCTGTTGGATCCTTAGCTCTCAGGACTTCAATTGATCTTCCGATAATTTTTATAATCTTGATCGACGTAATTTTGTAACTGAATAAGGTAAAATAAGAATAAAAAAGTTTAAGATAATTTTCAGGGGGTTTGGCACAAAGTACCACATAAAGTAGCAAAATAAAATAAATCAAATATCGATAAGAAGTGTGCGTGCCAAGGGAAAATCGCTGCAAATTATCGTACGGTGGTTTATTAAGTATTCCTTCGCTACAATAATGATTTAAGAAGATTAACAATTTGTGATAGTAATTATTCAGAACATTTGTGAACGTTCCCATCGAAAAACTGACTGGTAACTATTGGGAAAAACTCTGCAGCAACTATTGTAATTTTAATAATTTATATTTTTCTTAATTTCCAAATTAAAAGCTTTTTTGCCTAACGGTACTGCCGATGAGAGTTCGATGAGCATTCCAACGAGTATAGAACGATTTTAATTGCTCCAGGAACTCTCGAGTTCAACTCTCATGCCAAATTTGTGAAAATCTCCCTAATTCATTTCATTAACCAGTCTTGAAGCGAGGGACAACTAGGGATGGGATATCGAAATAGAGTATCGATATTGATAAGTAATTAACAAACAACAGAATTTATTGTCATTCATTTTCATAGCGACCTCAATTTAGGGAAATCTCGACACTGATCATCGATACCCCTTCTGAATCCTCTAGTGTTCTCAGTAGTGCTATCAAGGGCTCATAGAGTGCTCTGGTACATCATGTTGGATCCTTAGCTCTCAGGACTTCAATTGATCTTCCGATAATTTTTATAATCTTGATCGACGTAATTTTGTAACTGAATTTTTTCAGGGACAACGGTTTCTGGGCGACCTTCTTTCCGACGGGAAAATCAAATCGCTCGAGACCGATTTGATCTTCGCCAGCCCGAGCGCTTGGGCGTGCCATTGCAAAAGGATGGTCAATCCTGACAAGAAATCCGGCTGCGGCTGGGCATCGGTTAGTATTTTCCCTTATTTTACGCTTTGCAAATTGCCTGTCATAAGATCAGAAAGGGAAAAATATTGGCGGGAAGAGTCTGTCTATTTTTAAAAGAACTTTTCAACTCTTCGCTTATAAAATTGTGAAATATGAAACTTTGAAAGTATATTGGTTTTTAGAAACCATTGTAGACTAGCAGTTTTCTGTTTAGAGTGGTCTACTTTTCACTATTCAACTCAGTTAATCCATTTTTTAACGGTAGTTCTGAAAAATGCAGAGTTACAGAGGATTTAATGGTTGTGAATAATGAGGAAGACGCTATTTGGAGATATTGATGATTGGATTTTGCAACTTCAACCTCCAATATTTCTTGATGGGTTTTTGCGGAACCCAATTGGGCATTTTTAGCCAACTTCGCTCCAATATGTGAGGGATTAATTCCTCAGTATTGAATAGAGAGAGGCAAAATCGTAATAAATTATACCTTTTTCGCCGAAAATAATCCAACGGCACAAAAAACTAAATTTTTCGTCGCTTGATTGGCTTTTATTCAATTCCCTTCCAGGTGAAGTACCAGGGGCAGAAATTGGATTATTTCAAGAACAAATATTTTAAACAAATGCAAGAGCTCGATAAAAAGGAAAACGAGAGCGCTCAGCGTGCGGCGGCTCCAGGTTAGCCGCATTCAATAATAGACATCTTTGACTTTAGCTAAAAAATGGCTAATTTTTCTCATCGCAATTTTACAGCATCGGAAGAAGTCCAAAAGCAAAAAGTGAGCACCGAAACGAATACGGCCCCTGCTGTTCGAACAGTGGTAAAACACAGCACTTTAGGACCGCGATTGCCGCATCAGTAAGTTGGCATTTTTCCTTCTATCTCCAAATTGGCTCTGGTGGTTCAGAAATCACTGCTGATTTTGGATGCGACCTAATGACTAGAAATCTATCTCTCGTATGCGGATGTATCTGTATTCGCTTATTTTTTTCAGTCTCTATTGGCGATAAAATTCTCTATACGAGGGGGGACGCAAAAGTAACCAGAATGGGGCTGAGGTTGGAAAGTGGAGGGGAGAAATTCGGTAAAGTGGGGTAAAGGGTCTGACGAGACAGTGTGCGAAGTAATTTTTTTTCTGTTACTGCAAAAGCGTGTGATGGTAGGGATATCCGATACCTATCAATATCGATACGGTATCGATACTTTTCATTTGTTACCGATAGTTTTGGTATCGATACTCGACATCTGATACCGATATCGGTATCACAAAAAAGGAGCGGTATCAAATCGATGTTTTTCTCGCTTTCTTCTCTTCTAAAATGCTGAAAGGTACCTATGTTGTAAATTGTTCAACGTATCCCTTTTTCAATCAAATTATCCCTTTTTCGTGTAAAAATTAAAATTTCGACTTATAAATAGAAAATGTTAATTTCTAACTAAGTAAGTACATTTTTTCAAATAAGAAACCTAAAAAATGTAAAATGAAGTTATCAAATGATATCGATCTTTTACATTCGATACTATATCGGCATTGATCTTTGGCATTTTTTTTCTCCTCAAACATTTGTCAATCCAAGACCGTCGCATCGGTGTAATCAAGTATTTTCCATTGGCCAGTGTTGAGAACTTGCGACTCAAAAATAGTTCAGGCCTTAATAAGCCTGATAATATAATGAGCCAGATAATATAATGAGCCAATAATTGTGCAAACCCCTAAAAACCTATTGGGAAATGTATTTCGCTCAGTTAACTCTAACTTGGATTTATTCCATTTCAAGGTCACTTATATATAGAAATTGTAACAATATCCCTCATTTTACCCCTCCAGTATAAAAATGTAAGTGAACAATGGAATTCCTTGTAATTGAAAAAAAAATTCTCTGCTATAATCTAATCATCTGTCAATTTATTATGTACTCAAAAAATCGCTTTTGATTTTCAGCGACGGTCACATTCTTGTTGAAGCCGTGCCTTTCTCGTCTATGGGAAAAATTCAACCTTTCCTTATATCTCTTTCGACCAATGCCGCTCTCGTACTGGATTTCCACTGCCACCTGACAACATCAGAGGTCGTCGGCTATCTAGCCGGCCATTGGGACGTCAATGCTCACAGTGAGTCATTTTTTTCGATACACAACTCGAAGTTTTTTTTTTTTTCAACTTCTTGGTTTAAATTATTCTGAATGCGACAAAAAATGGGGGAATATACTTTTTTTAAAAGTCGCCCTTGACAAAATTATTTTAAATTAATTAGTTTGATGAGGTCCTGGGAATCAGTGGGTCACATGTCAGTATGTCGCATAGGTAAAAACTTATTGACTTCACAAACCAATAGTGAGCTAAATTAAACAAATGAAAACTATTTTAATTATACGTTATTTTAATTGCGAGGTTGATTAATATGCTAATTAAATTTTTTTTAGGTGAAATAAAGTGCAAATTATTATTTTTTTTAAAGTTTTGCCCAAGGTTGAACTGAAGGGAAGCGAGAAACGATTCAATTTTAGAATACAAATGTATTATTTTCCGTCAATAAATTCAAATAATTTGTGAAATAGGTATACAGTGTTTGTAAATTATTTGAAGGCATAAAGAATGGATTTCTTGTTTCAATTAATATTGATAGAATAAATTGGTTGGTTGCATGGGGGCGAATAAATCAGCGAACCGATTGAAATAATAAATAAAAATGTAACAAAAGAAAACAAAGAAAAAATAGATACTATATACGTTAGGCTTTAAAAAAATTTAAATACTACAACATTAAATTAAAACGATAAAATTCAAATCCTTACTCATGATCGAATAGTAGGATTAATCAAGAAATCAGCAATAAATATGAATGAATGATATTAATTGTCGTATAATTAATTAATAGATAGGTAGATAAATAATCATTGTAGTATTAAAAAAAGACCGTGGGTTAGAATAATTTAATTTACTGGTGTAATAAATTGGTAAAATAATCTGTGAAAATCGAGAGATTCGATCAGTGTGTGTGATAATCTGTGATGATGGAAACACACATTTTTGCGAGCTGGCAAATGGGTTGAAATAATAAATGAAAACGGTTGGATACCTTAATAAATTAGAATAATGAACAATTTGTGAATTCATCGGAAAAATGGATCAATAAATGAAAAAAATAATTTTAACAAATTGGATGAATAAATAAAAAATTGATAAATGAGAAATTGATTTTTCTTAACGGATTAATATAGAATGTTGAAAAATGGGAGGTCAATTAAATTCGTTAATACGCTATTGCTATTCAAAATCAATTCTGTACTTTCTTTGTAACATATTGCTTGCTTTGGTAACCCTCCTCTCCCGAATGTCAGATATTTTCATATCGATAATTTGTTTTGATATCATACTGTATTCTTTTACTTATCAAATACCTAAACTTAAGTTTTGGAGGAGTCAGGGAAAAATATTAAATAATATACTGAACGTACTTGTATTAAAATCGGTAAATAAATAAAATTAAGTTTTGGCGTACCTACTAAAAGCGTTAACATTATTTAATTCAGGAACTTAGTTCTTTCAAATAAAATACCTTATAACCAACTTTATAATCCTTTTGATATAAAATCAATTTTTGAAGCTACCTACCATTAATTAATATTCCCCCAGAAATTATATGTCACAGGAATTTCATGATATATTTTTTGTCATCTTAGACGCTGTCAAGAAAATTATAAAAAAAGGATGAAAGAAAAAAACAAGACGTGGATTGGCAAATTGAAATTTATAAAAATGTTTGTCTTTTTTTAATGCATAAAAATGTATTTACAAGAGACATTTTGAAAAACGTCAAGGTCCAAACCATCGATTTTTCAACTTGCGCCAAGTTTTAGCCGAGGTAGGCAGGCCAACTTTAAGTTTTCCAAGATCTGTAACTTGCACAGTGGATAATTCAAACAAAAAGTCGTCAATTCAGATGTTTGAATATACCAAAAGATAGGTAATTTAAGTGTCCACATTTTCCCCATGTAATGTACCTATCCATTTTTCAACCGTTTGTGAGGTATAAAACAATATTACTGGAATAGACACGAAAACATCACATTTTTCAACTTCAAACGTTCTTTTCATCTAGTTAGTGCAAAAGAAACAAATAATTAACCATATATTATTGATATACACATCATCAACTAACATTATGCTGAATTTGAACGAAATCCATTTCAAAACTTTTTCGCGAAAAATCCAAGGGGGACCCCTGCGATTTTTTTGAACCGATCAGTTAACGAATTTTTACTCGTCTCTCAATACAGATAAAAATCTGAAATTTTTAGGAGACTTGTATCATACCGAGATGTATTTTTGTGATTTTTTTTATTTTTCGGAAAAATCAGGAAATGGTCCAAAAAAATCAGTTTTTGAAAACTCGAATATTGAACTTAAATCGTGCTTTTCGGGGTCAAAATTCATGCGAATCAATTGTTTTATTATGCAGGAGTCTTCATTTGAACGCCTTACACACGTACGTAGCAAAAAATTTGGCGAAAAAAATTTAAACAGAGCCAGAGAAATTATTTTCTGTACATCGAGTTTTTCGCCGGCCGAAAGTTCGAGCTACGAAGGGTGAAAAATAAGTTTTCGTTTTTCAACCGAATATGAAAGCTGTTCTTATAGGAAATCGAACGCTGAATCCGAATTTGACGTCAAAACGGCGGAAATTGGACAACTTTTAGTTTTTCATATTTTTAGCATTGCACTAAGTACTTGTATGTTTTCAACTATGAAAATTCGTTGCAAAGGAAGTAGGTACTGTTCAAGTTTGATTAATTAATGATTCCTACGGGAAATCAGACGTAGAATTCGAATTTGAAGTGAAAACAATCAAATTCTAACGATTTATAATATTTTTCGATTTTCATATTTTTGGAGTTTTGACTTTGGAGTTTTTTTCGTCACGTTTTTTGTAACATTTCAAATTTTTTTGTGGAAAAATCAAAGAAAAAAAATCGAAATTCTGGAGGTTCTTCAGACGATGAGTTTAAATTACAAGTATACCCTATTTTGGTATATTATCTATAATAAAACATTGTAATCGCAAAAAAAAAAAATCTAACCCCTCCTCAAAATTTGAATTTTTACGTTTCATCAAAGTATGTAGAATCCGAATATCCAATTTAAAAAAAATCTGTCCGTACGCCGTCAACACTTTCTTGCCAAACTATAATAGCTACATTCTTGAAAATTCATCAAAAATCAATCTCACTCCTTCGACGGCCCAATTCTTGAATCACATTGCTAGCTCAATTTTAAGGGTATTTTTGAGGGGAAGAAAATTCATATTTTACAAGGTTTTACAGAAAAATGTGTATTTGGTATCAAATTATATAGATTTTTGGACGCTGAATCGAATGAGACCATTGCCGTGTCGATAGCTTTATTGGTTCTCGAGTTATCGCAGCTTTTGTGTCGAATTTGGGAGATTTTCAGAAAATTGACAAGAGGGTATAACTCGAGAGTTCTTGGAGCTATAAAAATCGTTCTATACTCATTGGAATGGTCTTCAAACACTCTCCAGCTGTATCGTTAGGCAATTAATTTAGCTTTTAATTAAGAAATTAGGAAAAATAGAAATGATTAAAATTACAATAGTTGCTACGGAGTTTTCCCTTATATACCATCTGTTTTTTGGTGGGAACGTTCGGAATAAAAATCACATCGGAATAGAAAAAAAAAATCACATTGGAATAGAAAAAAAAAAATCACATCGGAATAGAAAAAAAAATCACATCGGAATAGAAAAAAAAAAAATCACATCGGAATAGAAAAAAAAATCACATCGGAATAGAAAAAAAAAAATCACATCGGAATAGAAAAAAAAATCACATCATAATAGAAAAAAAATCACATCGGAATAGAAAAAAAAAATCACATCGGAATAGAAAAAAAAATCACATCGGAATTGAAAAAAAATCACAATCACATCGGAATAGAAAAAAAAAAAATCACATCGGAATAGAAAAAAAAATCACAAATGGATTGGATAGTCTTCTTAAATCCTTATTGAAGCGAAGGAATAATAAACCACTGTCCAATAATTTGCAGCAGTTTTTTTGCATTCAAATCTTCTTATGACATCCCATTCCCAAGCTGAGGCAGATCGCTGTCACCCGTTCCTCCTGTAAAGTAGACAGAAGGCTCAAAGGGACGACCTGTACCTCTTCAAAAATCAAGTAGCATGAATTTGGTTATGCTCGAGCCAAGCATCACCAAGGCTCAATATTTTCCTTACTCATTAGTTTAAGGCACGAAGAGGAATACGGATTTGGTTACATTAGGGTAGAAGGTTGGCGCGATGTTGAATTGAGAAGGGGAGCTGGACTATAGTGTGCTAGCGATTTCTAGTGGCAACCGAGCGAACTGTGTGGGAATTGTCCTCTACAAGAGCGTTCTCGGTGACCAGTGCGAATCCGATTGAGTCTCATTCATTTTGAAGCCCGATCTTCAAGCGCGCTTATGTAAACCTTGATTTTTAGATTAAAATATATGGTAATTCTCGCGTTTTCTTTGCCAGGGAATTTTCTTCGTATTTTTCAACGCCTGAAAGGTTTAATAATGAAGCAGCAATATAAAAAACGTTCAATTATTAAAAAAAAAAAAAAAAGCTGCAAATGATTTTATACCCAGTGGTTTATTATCCTTCGCTTCAATAATGGTTCAAGAAGACTATCCATTTGTGATTTCAATTATTAGGAACATTATTTGTGAACGTTCCCACAGAAAAACAGACGGTTACTATGGGAGAAAACTCTGTAGCAACTATTGTAATTTCAATCATTTTTATTTTTCTTAATTTCCTAATTAAAAGCTAAACTTATTGCCTAACGATACAGCTGGAGAGTGTTTGAAGACCATTCCAATGAGTATAGAACGATTTTTATAGCTCCAAGAACTCTCGAGTTATACCCTCTTGTCAATTTTCTGAAAATCTCCCAAATTCGACACAAAAGCTCTAATAACTCGGGAACCAATAAAGCTATCGATCCTGCGATGGTCTCATTCGATTCAGCGTCCAGAAATCTATATGATTTGATACAAATACACATTTTTCTGGAAAATCCTGGAAAATATGAATTTTCTCTCCCTCAAAACCCCCCAAAAATACCTTTAAAATTGAGCTAGCAATGTGGTTCAAGAATTGGGCCGTCGCAGGACCGAAATTGATTTTTGGTGAAAAATTTCAAGAATTTAGCTATTATAGTTTGGCCGGAAAAGTGTTGACGGCGGACGGTGGACAGACAGAATTTTTTTTATTGGATATTCGGATTCTACATGCCTTGAAACGTAAAACATCAAATTTTGAGGAGGGTTAGACAATTTTTTTTTGGGCAATTACAATGGTTTATTAATAAATAATAAACCAAAAATTAGAAGGAAACGAATTCTAAATTAGGGATTGGTATTGTTGAACAAATAACGATATTTTGTATCGAAATGTTGGTATCGATACTGCAAATATCGACCAGCAATGTATCGCTGCTCATTACCACAGTAATACAATATTATGCTTAAAATCTGTTTTTCCTACTTTTTCACACCAAACTGTTCTGAATCCGAGTAATTCATCGTGTATATAAATTTTTGAATGAGATAGAACATCATTAAATAGCGTAGACTCGTGGAAAAAGAAATGTGAAAAAAGGAAATGAATTTAATGTCACGCTAGAAGAAAATACAGGATTGAACGCACAAAATGAGGACAAAGCAAATTAAGTCGTTAATTGAACCAAAATTGTTATCATTACCACTATAAGACATCATCGACACTATTCAAAAATTGCCTTCATCTTCTTCATTTCCTTTTTTCAATGCCTTGGTAAATTTAGGTGTCAAACACTGGTTTGCTGGTCCTTGACTTTAAGATAAAAGCAACAAAAATAAAATTTGTTAATCGCTTGAGATAAAAAAATGAATTATTGCTGAAAAAAATACCTATATTTTAAAATATCGGAAGTGAAGTATCGATGCTCGATATTATCGGATGACTCAGTATCGCTACAAAATATCGATATTTGTTGGGGAAAATATTGATATTTTGAAATATCATGATTGATATCCATCCCTATTCTAAAAGAGAAATTAATTTTAAATAAGTCCAAGATCCTCCATCTTACTAGATATTTATTTTAATTTTATTACTAGCAGACCGCTCTAAATAATTTTCGTCAAATTTTCCTTCGTCAACCGACTTTATCGTATAAATAATATAAATTTATTTACATATGTCAAGTCCTTCGTTTCACAATGAGCTCGTTTTTTCCAGCTTTATCCGTGACGAACGCATTCCCGTGCAGAAGCCGCTTGAACGACAGAGAGCTCGGGCCTTTGGTGGAAGAGGATATCATGCGGGCGCTCGAAGCTCGCAAATTGTCCCTCGTCGGGTGGTACCATTCGCATCCGAACGCTCCTCCGGTCCCTACTTTGCGAGATATCGACGCCCAGTTGGACCACGAGATTAAAATGAAAGGAACCTCCGACGCGACGTATACGCCCGTCATCGGCTTGATATGCTGTAAGTCGAATGAACATTAAGTCGCTTATACACTTGCGAGCCAAGCGAGAGCGGAGCGCCTTACTAGCTGCTCCGGTTTCGCTCGTGACGTGCTCGAGGAGCGTCTGGAACACGGCCGGTGTTGCGACCTCACTAGCGCCCCTGGCGGCCGTGGCACCAAGCGAAACGACAGGGCTATCGTTACGGGAGACAAGTGGAACAAATTGATTTTATACTGTAAACGCTGGTTATGTCTGGTTGAAACTGGTTTGGTCTGGTTGAAGCTGTTTAGTTCTGGTTGAAGCTGGTTAGGGATGGCCTAGCTGGTTAGGGATGGCCTCGTAGAGCATTTCTAGTTACTGTAGCTTCTGTAAATTCGTCAAGGAGTCTTTGGCTGAACAACTTGAGACTTCTATCAGCAACAGGTTCGTTACTACCAACTGATCGGCCCCAAGTTATTGATATGAGACCAAACAGGGAAAGAAACCAGAAAATTAGGCACACCTGAGACTTAAGAAAGAAATATATTTTTTTTATCGACTTCAACTACTGAGTTCTTGGTTGCAAAAGCCCTTTAAAATGCTTAAATGTTCTTCACTACTGGAATTAAATTACCAGTAGAACTCTGTTGATGAATTTTCATTCCTATTTGAAGCTGAAATTATTCATTCCTATAACACAAAAATTCTCCTGCTCGAGCAGGAGAAGTTTTTTCTAACGAGAAAAATTATTTTCCAGCCCCATACCAGCGTGATAACGCTTGCCTCGAATCGGGCGTTCTTGCGTATTGGGTGATGCCGCCTCCTGAAAATAAACCGCACGAATATGGCAAACCGATGGCTATGACGTATAGCGTACTACCTGATCAATTCCTGTCGCAGGACGCTCTCAACGAAATGGTAAGTGAAAAAAAATTGGAACAGGGGATTTTTTATTCCAATAGCAATCTTCATAGTCCGATGAGAAAACTATACGACTGATTGTGCGTACTGTTTCTCTGCCAAATAATATGGAGAATCTGTCAGTCGGGTTTTTCCCTCAAGACCTAACCATTGATGTTTTTTCTCTCCAAACGATAGTTTTTTACATAATTTTCTTTCCTTTTATTTATATTTATTTTTCTTTTTGCAGAAAAAATGCGCCGAGTTTTACAAGGGCGATTCGGATTTTATCAGTTTTACTGACAACTATCGCGACAATGTCACGTATCTGGAGAAAATGAAGGTAAATCAGGCTTTTACTTCCATGTTTATTTTTTCCGACGCAGAGGTCGTGTCGGAAGAAATTTTCATGAATAAAAAAAGCTCGTTGAAATATTCAGGTGATGTTCGCCTAGCGAATGAGCAAAATTAGCTTTTATTGAATTTTTAATAGGACACTGTGCATTTGATATAACGGTTCAAAGTTTTTTTTTCTGTTTTGATTTTTACAGGCTATAAGAGTTAATAGTTTTCTACATTTAAAGTCTTAGAATGATTGTTATAGTGAACAGTATACACTTGATTTTTTGTATATCGGTCAAACACAGTACCTCCACTTTTTTTCAATAGTGTATAGGGTTTCTGTTGTTTTATAGTTAATTTTTCTAGTTTAGATTTACATTTCTTATCATGCCGAACACCAGGACAAATTCACATTTCTCCGTTTATATTTTATTTTTTGGCCTAGCAGGCTTTGGAGATTTTCAGGGGATTTTTCCTTCAACTCAGGGGATTTTTCGATTCGATTTAGGGAGATTTCCAGGAAGTCACTCGGTAACACTGATCGTCCCTAGCATTATTCAAATAATACTTACCCAGCTTGGGAATATTGAATATATGTTGCAGTTAACGGGGAAAATAACCAATAAAATGTCGCCAAAATTCGTTCGAAACCGTGTGAACTAATCGCTAAATTTTTCATCAGGCATCGGTCGTCTCCAAGTTCCCTCGCGACCAGAGCGACGGCCTTTTGTGGAACCTCCTGTCGCAACTGGTCTGCCCGACGGCCAACACATCTCTAGCTCTCCCTTTGGGCACTCCGTCCACATCGCAAATCTCAGTGCCTCTCACGATTCCGTTAACAGTACCAAAAGCGTCCACTTCGAGCTCTCATCAGGCGGCGCAGACTTCCCATTTACAGCCGATACCTTCGACGTCGCGGCAGACGCCGTTACCTCCAGCGACGCCTTCGACCTCCATGCAACCTCCTTATCTCGGAGCTGAACTTGCGTCGGCTCTCTTGGCGTCTGGTAAATTCCCCCCTTCTTTAATCGGACTGTTTCCTCCTTTCCCGCCTCACATGAACCTCGGCCCATCGCAGGTCGCCCATTCGTCGAGGTATCCGAATCCGCCTTCGCAATCGTAATCGATAAAAAAACGTTCTCGGAAAGCTAAAGTTGATTCTCAAAGGGGTCAGTATTAAAATTTTTCAACTCATTTCCACGATTGACTTTTGTTTAAAAAAATTTCGTTTCCCATTTATTTAAAATCCCCGACTTGGCTGGCCGAGTTGATTGATCCTTGTTGTATCCGACAGTGTTGCCAAGTCAGGGATTTTCCCCTAGATCTAGGAGATTTTTCCGATCGGGGATAATTTTAGGGGAAGAAATATCGAGGGGATTTTTTTGAGGGATTTTATTCATACGACAGACATGCTGGGGATTTTCCTCAACTTGCATGAGCTGAGTCTGGATTACCGAAGCTTTAGCTTTGAGCGAGATGTAATGTTTTGATAAGCGACCGAAAGGTTTTTATCCGTGAGAAGCCAACAAAGAGCGAATAATTTGAGCTCGGTTGAAATCTACGCTTGAGGTAGGGTACATTGTTCTGTCTCTGGACTTCTGGGGATCCAGCCATCTGCTCGGTGCAGTGTTGCCAGGACTCAAGTGGAGATTTGGGAGAAACTTTGACCAGAAAAGGGGGAAATTGGGAGTGTTTTAAACAGAAAATGGGATAAATATACAGGGCTCTGTATTCCTATTTTTTCAAATCCTCGTATCCATTTAACCGTTACATGTCACCATGATATGGTGTAAATGTGGAATTCAAATATTTTATAAAAACATTTTGGTTCCTCGAAAAACTAATTTACCATCCCGATCAGGCAAATGCAAATGCGATCGGAACCATGATAAAAACTAAAGAATCAAACTTGGAAAAAATTAATTAAATTATATTCTCGCAGTTTTTAATATGCTCACACGGTAAACAAACCTCCGCGCCATTGTTGTTCAAGCAAAGCAGGTTACATTGATGTCCACTCGACTATCGAGATTAGTTGGGGTACTCAAATTGCATACATGAAAATTATTGCTAAAAACCGCAAAGAGAAAAAATAGAGATTGAGGGAGGATTTAGGGGGAAAGTGTTATTTTGTCTTTGTTTTAAGGGAGTTTTCCCCCAAAAAAGGAAACTTGGCAACACTGGCTCGGTGCTTTGGGTTTACGAAAATTTTAGTTTTTCATGACGTTCCTAATTGCCTATTGTGGATTTGATGATCTGGAATAAATTAAAACAGCCGTTCGAGGATCGACTCTAGACCGAGCAACGGATCCAAATTTGGATATATCTGTGGAAACGGAGATTAAATTTCCCTTCCGCGACTTCTGGCTCGGAATTCCGATTCCCGACCTCGATTTTCTTTGACGAATTTCTCTTCCAGTATTTTTTTAAGTGTATTTGAAAAAAAAAGGCTGCAAAATATTGTTCTGCGGTTTATTATTCCTTTGCTTCGATGATGTAATAATTATTTTGCGATAATGACCTAACATTTGTGAACGTTTCCGCTTAGCAGATAAGGGAAAACTATTGTCATTTTAGTCATTTTTATTTTTCTTAATTGTAAAATTGAATTATTCGCATAACTGTAAAGCTGAAGATTTTGACGGCGAATTTTCTCGCCCTTAAAATTGAGGTTAGCGATTTGGTTGAAGAATTGAGCCATTGTCAGGCCAAGCCATTTTTGGTGACTATTTCAAGAATTTCGCTGTGATAGTTTCGTCAAAAAAGTGTTTACGGCGGATGGGCAGAATTTTTTTTATTGGATTTTTTTTATTGGATTTTTTTCTAGGGGTTTTTTTTAATTGTATATTATTTATTGGAATTTTTTTTTTTTGTATATTATTTATTGGAATTTTTTTAATTGGATATTCGGATTTTAAAATTCTTCGAATCGCGAAACATCAAATTTTGAATGGTGTTGAAATTTTTTTCCCGTGAGCGATTAAAATAGTTCATAATTGAATACCAAACCAAAATAAAAAGTGGGACAAACGCGAGGGAAACGCGTTCATTTTGGTTTCTTATTCAATAACGAACCAAGTTAATCGCTCAAGGTAAAAAATTTTCTAACCCGAATTTTCACAACTTTTCGAATATTAAAACCGCGGGATCGGTTCCTATAATATTATATTAATTCAATATCCAAATATTAGAAAAATTTTCAATTTATGCAAGTATGAAGACATTTTTTTTAGAGATGGTTAATAAACAAATGCGTTGCAAAAGAATAATAAACCTCTGTACAATCATATGCGACGTTTTTGTTTTTCATTGGAGTTCAATGGTTTTTCCCGCGCGGTATTAGTTTGGAATTCTGCCGATAAAGAGTCGACATTTTTTACAAAGTACATTGCGGTGGAAAGAGAATAATATTATAATAAATTTTCTTGATCGCTGTACAATATTTATACGTAGTAATTGTCATAGTATTTCTCCTGTAAACATTTTTTTTTTAATTTAATTTTTTTTTTTTTTTTTTTTTTGTAAATAAATTGTCTACTCTTGTTTCTCTTGATCGAGCCTGTTCTTCTCGTAGAGCTCCATTCCCTCTTCGAATTCGACGTTCCCCGGCTTCCCTTGCTTCAGCAGTTCCGTATGTTCGTCCCAGAATTGTTTCTTGATTATATCGCAATAATATGGAATAACGACTGTCCTTTTCCCTGAATGAGGCAAATGCACGCACTTTCGAAGCAACGTCGTCCCTTTGCGGAACATGGGCGGCTCATTATTGTAATTGATGCCGAAATCTTGAAAGAGCAACTCGTTCTTGTCGCTGGCGAGAGTTCCTCTGAGTTTCATTTCCGCCTGGAAAATTCGAGGGATTTTTTATTAACAACTGGCATTTTCCTTTTAAGGTTCATTGAAGAAGATTTTTCTTCTTTTTTTTAGGCATTTCTGTTTTATTTGGATTTTATTGATTTGAACCGGTTTACATATATATTTTTTTTTCTTTTAATTTACATTTTTAGAACAGGCATTTTTCTTTTGAGGTTTTTTCGGCATTTTTATTTTTTTTTTAATATTGGCCAGTTTATTTTTACAACTAGAATTTTTTTAAAGATTTTTTTTTGTAAGTGTTTCTATTTTAGTCTCGATTTTTTTTAATCATATGAAACGTTTTATTTTTCCAACTGGCATTTTTCTTTTGAAGTTTTTAAATAAAGATTTTTTCAAGGTTTTTTTTATGCAGTTTTGTTTCATTTTTATTTTTTTAAATCGATATCAATTGGCTTCGTTTTCCAAGTAGAATTGTTCTTTTGAGGCCTTTTAAAGAATGTTTTTCGGTCCTTGACAAAATGTTATTCTAAAAAGCTAACCAAAATATTAACGGTTTCGTCATTTTAAATTAACAGTTTCTTTGTTTGTTTTTTCTCATTATTTTTCTTTTAAAACAACTAACCATACATTAACGGTTTCTTCGTTTTTTGACCATTTTAATCAGTTAAACAAACATTAACGGTTTCTTGGTTCTATCCTTGTCAACATATATTATTTCAAACAGTTAAATAAAAATGAATCCTCCTTGTAGGTTGAGGGAGAGAAAAACGAGGCGACCTCTTCTCCATTTTTTATTAATCCGCCCCTGATTAATAAAAAATGGAGAAGAGGTCGCCTCGTTTTTCTCCCCCTCAACCTACAAGAAGAAGTAATGCGACCACCTGGGGAAGAATAAAAATGAATGGTTTCTTTTTTTCCATTTTATACAGTTAATCAAATATTAACTGTTTTTTTCTTGTCCGTGTTATTTTAAATAGTTCCGACGTGAGGTTGAGGTAGAGACAATAAATGCGACGTTATCTCATATTTGGTTTTTTATCTCTTCTAGCGCTTTCGGCGCTCTGGGCCTCTTCAGGAAACATCTGTCAATAAATAGCTATTATTGATATTTCTTATAAACTGAGCACACTATGATCACATTAGCAGTTAGTAGTCAATAAGTATTCACAATATTTATACTCAACAAATTACTTATCGACTACTAGCTGCTAATGTGATCATAGTGTGCTGTCTCAGTTTATAAGAAATATCAATAATAGCTATTTATTGACAGGTGTTTCCAGAAGAGGCCCAGAGCGGCGAAAGCGCTAGAAGAGATTTAAAAAAAAAAAAAAAAAAAAAAAAAAAAAAAAAGAGATAGGTAACGTCGCATTTATTGTCTCTACCTCAACCCCACGTCGAATCTAATGGATACGCGACAAACCACAACGTTTTAAATAGTTAACCAGATATTAACTATTAATCTGCAAACCGAAAAACCCCTTCATCTTTTACCTCGTCAAGATGATATAAAAACAGATAAGATATAAAACAGAAAAGATATAAAACAGTTGACCAAATAACTGTTTCTTCTCGTTATTTCGTCATTTCGAACAGTTAACCGAATACCAACGGTTTCTTCGTTCTTCCCCCGTCAACATGTTATTTCAAATAGTTAAATAAAAATGAATAGTTTCTTTTTTCCATTTTAAACAGTTGATCAGATAATAACTGTTTTTTTTCCAACACATTTTATTTTAAATAGTTAACCAAACATTAACTGTTAATGTGCAAACAAAAAAAAAACGGTCCCATAATTTTACTCCTCGTCAAAACGCAATTGAAAACAGTGACCAAATAACTGTTTCTTTTTACTTCCATGTTTACGTAGTATTACTTCCATGTTTACGTAGTAAATGGAAGTATTGAGATCGTCTGAAAAGTCGAATTCGGAACCGAGGTCCTGATGGAAGAAATTTTCATAGTAGTATACTCAGAAACACTTTCTGAACAAGTGTCTGTGTGTCTGTGTGTCTGTGTGTCTGTGTGTCTGTCTGTCCGTCTGTCCGTCTGTCCGTCTGTCCGTCTGTCCGTCTGTCTGTGGTCACAAACTGACATAAATCGCCATATCTCCCTGAAAAATGTATGAAACCCTATGAAATTTTAAGGGAATGTTTTCCCAGTGATTGTGCAAAATTAGGTTTTTTCGGATTTTGAATTACATACAGTACTTCCGAGATATAAGCGTTTAAAGTTTTTTCTGTTTCGATTTTTACAGGCTATGAGAGTCAATATTTTTCTACGTTTGAGGGCTTGAAATGTCGGTTATGGCAAGCGGAAAACACTAGATTTTTTGTATAGTGGGTCACATACAATGCCTCCACGTTATGAGCGTTTTTCACGATTTCACTAGTGCATGTTTTGTATTTTGATTTTTACAGGCCGCAAAACTCAATGTATTTGAACGTTCAAGGTTTCAAAATGATGGGGTCGGCGATTGAATGATGCCTGATTTTTATCAAATTGGTCACATGCAGTACTTCCGCGTTATTTGCACATTTGCTACATTTTGATTTTTATAGACCACAAAAATGAATATATTTGAACGCTGTAGAACTTAAAATTTTTCTATATGACAGTTGAATATCGCTTGATTTTTATTATTGGGGTCACATGCAGTACCTCCTCGTAAAACGCATTTTCAGTTATTTTATTAAGTGTTATTGTACTTTTAGGGTCTCTTTGCTATAAATATGACCAACTTTGACCTCGTTCACAAAACTTGTTTTGTATGGTTTGGGTAACACACAGTACTTCCGTCGTACGCCGTTATTAAGCTTTTGAGATTTTTATAGACCACAAGAGTGAATATACTTTGGACTTTAAATTTTTCTTTATGACAGTTGAATTTTGCTTGATTTTCATTATTGGGGTCACATGCAGTACTTCCTCGTTACACGCAATTTCAGTTATTTCATTCTAGCGCTTTCGTAACTTTCACCCGAAAGTCATATGTTCTTTGCTTTAAATATGACCAACAACGACCATGTTTTGGTCTCATACCGTACTTCCGCCCTACGCCGTTTATCGCTGTTGAGCTTTCTACAGGGTGCAAAAATCAATATATTTGACGCTATAGTTATTAAATATTTGTAATGGCGAGTAAATGACGCCTGATCTTTACCACTAGGGTCACACGCCGTACATCCATGCTATCCAGTAGTTTTTTCGATCAGAAATATTCACATTAGCCAAAAGTCAACATTGTTGAACGTTTGAAAGGACGTGAAATGTTATCTATGGCGGGTGAATGACGGTAGATTTTTATCATTAAAGTCGCCGTGTACCATACTTCCGCTATTTTTGGGTCTCCTGGCTCGTTTTTCAATAACAGCTGTTGCAAATTAACGTTTCGGCCTTCGTACGATTTTCTCGATTTTATAATTGGTTATACTATTTACCGACTCAAACATGGAAGTACTGTGTGATCTATGCACACCACTGGTTTTTCTCGTTATTTCGTCATTTCAGTAAATCGAATGCCAACGGTTTCACGTGTTATTTCAAATTAAAAAAAAAAAAATAATAATAAATAAAAAAAAATAAAAAAAAAACAGTTGATCAGATATTAACGGTGTCTTTTTTTCCAACATTTTATTTTAAATAGTTAACCAAACATTAACTGTTAATCTGCAAATTGAAAAACGGTCACATAATTTTTCTCCTCGTCAAAACGCAATTGAAAACAGTGACCAAATAACTGTTTCTTTTTTTCTCGTTATTTCGTCATTTCAGTAAACCGAATGCCAACGGTTTCACGTGTTATTTCAAATTAATAAAAAATAAAATAAATTAATTAATTTAAAAAAAACAACTATTGATCAGATAATAACTGTTTCTTTTTTTTCCAACACATGTTATTTTAATTAGTTAACCAAACATTAACTGTTAATGTGCAAACAAAAAAACGTTCTTCGGTTAATATCCAGGATCTCCATTTTTCTTTGATGATGTTGGGAGCATAGATCCACACTTCTTCGATTTTTCCTCTGAACGTTTCGCCGACAACTAAGGTGGCCTCTTCAGCTTGTCTCCGTCAATCCATCACTTAGCCCATCCTCACCTCATCCATCTCCACCTCCTCCAACCCGTCATCATCATTCCAATCCAATTCCACAAAAAAATAAAATATTTTCCACCCAATTCTCGAAACTCTGACTAGAAACCACCCACTCTTACAATAATCTAAAATTAAAACTTTTTTTAACATAAAAATCAAAATCTACAATATTGCACAAAGAAACGTTAATCACAGACTCCACGTTCAGAGGAAAAATATAACGAATGAAGTAAGAAGTGTGAATCTATGCTCCCAACATCATCAAACAAAAAAACGGTCCCATAATTTTTCTCCTCGTCAAAACGCAATTGAAAACAGTGACCAAATAACTGTTTCTTCGGTTTTTTTCTCGTTATTTCAGTCAACCGAATACCAACGGTTTCACGTGCTATTTCAAATTAATAAAAATAAAAAAAATTATAATAAATAAAATTTAAAAAAAAAACGCCCATTTCCATTAGGAGAGTCGCCTTACGTCCGAAGGTGCGAGTCCTCCTTTGAGCACGAGCGACCAGAAGCTGAGGTTGTACAAATTGTTCACATGTACGTCCGCCTGCCGCCAGCTCAAATAGTCGCGCAAATTTTCATCCGTCGGGTACAGGACGATCCTCGAATCGAACGCCGGCGGATAGCGGAGCTTGACGTCGGGGAAATGGTCGCCCCAATGGAAAACGTACGAGGACGAAAAGAGCGACGCTACCAGCGACGACAATTTCTCGGCGCGACGATGGAAGACGACGGTGTTCCTGCGGAAGACGAAGCTGAACTCGTCCGAATGTCCGAACGCGACGACGACGTCGGCGAATTCGTACATGACGTCGGCGGCGGCGCGGGACATTAATTTCAAACCTCGGACGTCGTTGGGTTTGACGAAATCGTGCATTTCGGTGAACCTGTGAAACCCTTTGCCGTCGATACGGACGACGATCCAAGTATTAGGAAGGCAGCGGGTTTCGCTTTCGAAGTCGCGCACGTACTCGAAATTGCTCTTCGCCATCGCTGGCGCCTTGCTATTGAAAAATCTCTTGCCAACGGACGGAATTCGTAAAAACGCGATTCTCATCTCTTTCGAGCGATTTTCATTGTAATAATTAAAAAGGGAAGGAAACAAAATCGACAAGGAAACGTACGATTCGGTTTTGCCGGTCGACAGACGACAGGTAAATAAACGAAGGCCACGTTTCGTGTTATCGATAATCCGAATATAACAGAAACACGATTGATAATCAAGGAACGTATCGAATGGGCGGATCAAGTGGTGCGATATAGCCACGCCCTATATGGCCCAAGTCGCGCAGCGTTCGGAGCTGAAATTCACGTTATGTAATGATAATGAAGACTACCTTTTTAATCGTGCGGTATTAACAATTAAGTCTAATATTCAGAATTCCAATTTTAATCAGATTCAAATTGGATTAGGAATCTAGGTAATTGGAATTGGAAAAAATGGAATAAGAAATGGAAAAATTTGGGATAGAAATAACTAGGTATATATCCAAATAAAAATCTAAACTCCTAATTTTAGAATTCCAATCGATTCCTACATAATTCTGATTGTAGACACTCGTGTTAGGCACACGTTTAATTTGATGGACGATCCAGCATTGAATTGATTCACCTTTGAATAAATTTAAAAGAGAATTTTTCAAAATATTTGGCCGATTTTAAAAATATTTCCGACCGCTTAATTACTCGAATAGCGATACATAAACATCGACGCGGGATTATGTCATTCATTAATCGATAAATCGAACAGTGTAATCGATTACTCAAATAGCGATACATAAAATTGAAGCAAGGGTATGTCATGTATGAATCGATACATCGAACATTATACATCGATCAATCGAAAGCGTTTCCAGGTAATTATTCAATTCATTTATCACTTCAAAATTAAAATCTTAGATACAGGTAAAATCGGTATATTATCGAACCTCTCTAATAAGTACTTATAGTTTTTATTTAACCAATATAAATATTCTTCCTAATTAAAAATCGATTATTTCCTTGCGTATCGATACTTTTTCTACAACCGTTCAGTTGGTAACACTGGAAGCGGAGCTCTCGAATATAAAATGGCCGATCTCGTCAGGTTAAACTCTCCAAGTTCGCCATCGGTTCTTTATGTGATAATTTAATCTCATGTTAGCTGTTTACGATTCTTCAACTATGTCTTTTGGCGACCGCGCGATTTTCGTGTCTTCCGTTCGAATAAACTCTTGACTTGGTATTCGGAAATGTGCTATCAATAAAATGAACGCTCCTTGTCCTCGGTCCCGAATTTGAAATCGTTTCGGTCCGAAGGTATGAATTTATTCACGTACCTCGTATTTATTCGTATTCGGTTTTATTACGCATTTTCGGAATATGTTCGATAGTGTGTCAACTTTGCGGTCTAATTTCGACAACTACTGCAATGTATCGTACATTTTTTGAGCTTACACGTACAAAACGTCGATACGTTTGACCGTCGTAAATCTCTAGGGTTTTTTTTTATTATTACAGGTAGTTAACTTTATTGTATAAGGATACATCACAGTTGGCAACACAACAAGAGATAATTTTTAGGGTTTTCCTGTTATTTAATTGACGAAGATTGTGCGGAAAGCAGCTGAGAGGAACCGAGTAGACGTTGAATCGAACAAAACCTTATTATTTTTTTCAAAAATTACTCGTAATACATTTTTAAAATTCAGAAGAAAAAACATTTTTTCATTGAAATATTTATTATTATTTTAGTTAATTTTAATTTTTCAATTATTTTATGATTAAGGTGTTGAAGGGAAAAAAGGGAATTTTTGTGTGTTGATACAGCCATTGTCCGACGTGGCGTAAAGAGCAGGACGGTGAAAAGCCAGCTGAGAGGAACCGAGTAGACGTTGAATCGAACAAAAACTCTTATTATAAAAAAAAAATTACTTACTCGTAATACATTCTTAAAATTCAGAAAGAAAAATTAAAAAAGAAATATTTATTATTAACTCTTATATTTTAGTTCAGTTAATTTTAATTTTTCAAATATTTTATGATTATTATCGCGCATTGAATAATTATTTTAAACAACAAAAGTTGGTGACGAAAATTCTTAAAATTATTCATTGTTCTTGAAAGCTCTTATTATTCTCAGTTTGCTTTATTCATCGCATATTTTTGAGCGATTCGCCACGGTTAACGGGAAAACGAGAATTTTTGTGTTATGGATACAACCGTTGTCCGACGTGGCGTAGAGAGCAGGACGGTGAAAAGCCAATCCGATCGAGAAGGCTATGGCGTGCCAATAGCAAAATCCGGGTTGGCATCAGGAACACGGAAATTGCAATGTTGTTTTTATTAACGTTCAATGTTTTAATAACGCGGAAGTTTTCTTGATCGTTAATCTCGCTCGGCGAATTAACCGCGTTTCTCGAATCGTCCGTTTAAGTCGAAATGTGTATACTTGGGAAAATCTGGAGACGTCGTCCGTAAATTGTTCAGGTTAGTCAGATCGACGAGGATTTTTCATCTCTTCCGTTTCATCCCGTCGGTTCCGGAGGAAATTTTTCCAAATCGACGGGCGTTAGTTTATTTCCGTTTCGTAGTGAGCGAATCGTTTTCGGCACTTGAGCTCGGCCAAGTTTTCCGCATCTGAATTTTATCACCGCTCGGGTAAAAATACTTTCAAAACGAATTTCAATTTTGGTTTATTATTCGATAATAAACCATTGTAATCGGCCAAGAAAAAAATTTCTAACCCCCCTCAAAATTTGATCTTTTACGTTTCAAGGCATGTAGAATCCGAATATCCAATAAAAAAATTCTGTCCGTCCGCCGTTAGCAGTTTTCCGACCAAACTGTAAGAGCTAAAAATTTGAAATTTTCACCAAAAATCAATCTCGGTCCTACGACGGCCCAATTCTTGAACCAACTTGCTAGCTCAATTTTAAGGGTATTTTTGGAGGGTTTTGAGGGGGAGAAAATTCATATTTTCCAAGGTTTTTCAGAAAAATGTGCATTTGGTATCAAATTATATAGATTTTTGGACGCTGAATCGAATGAGACCATCGCCGGGTCGATAGCTTTATTGGTTCTCGAGTTATCGCAGCTTTTGTGCCGAATTTTGGGAGATTTTCAGAAATTTCACATGAGGGAATAACTCGAGAGTTCTTGGAGCTATAAAAATCGTTCTATATTCATTGGAATGGTCGTCAAACACTCTCCAGCTGTATCGTTAGGCAATAAGTTTAGCTTTTAATTAGGAAATTAAGAAAAATAAAAATGATTAAAATTACAATAGTTGCTGCGGAGTTTTCCCCTGTTTTTCGGTGGGAACGTTCACAAATGTTCGGAATATTTAAAATGACAAATATATATAGTCTTCTTAAATCAATATTGAAGCGAAATAATAATAAACCTCTGTACAATCATTTGCAGCGTTTTATTGCACGATTATAATAATTGTTTCCCGTTTGATTTCAGTCGCAGTAAGAACTCAAGATGATCACAATCACCCCGATGAGCGGAGCCGTTATTAACAATCCGGCCAATCGGATGCCGATGAACATGGGAGGCGGTCCTCGCTTCCAACAGCATCCGGGTCGGCAGAATAATTTTTTCATGCCTTTCCGCCCCACATACCGCCAATCGGGAGCCGGTTCCGTGATTTTCGACCCCGAATTCGACGGGAAACGGTTGCGTAAATCCGCCATGAGAAAGACCGTTGATTACAACGCGGCGATTATTAAAATGCTCGAGGTAAAATATATAATTCAATAATAATTTAATAATACGTAATAATCATTTAATGATAAATCATAATATTTTATTATCATTGATAATAATAATTTAGTCATAACAATACATATTAATTAATAATAAATAAAAATTTAATTATAATAATAAAAAATAATAACAATAAGAAAGAATAATAATTTAATAACAAGGAATAATAATTTAATAATAATTTAATAACAAAGAATAATAATTTAACAATAATAAATAATAATTTAATAACAATTAATAATAGTTTAATAATAATAAATAATTATGTAATAACAAAGAATAATTTAATAATACCAAGTAACAATTTAATAATAATAAATAATACATTAATGTGTAATAATGATAATTCGATAATAATCAATAATAATTTAATGTTTAATAATGATAATTCGATAATAATTTAACGTTAAATAATGATAATTTAATAAAAAATTATAATTTTGTAATACTCTCTATTACGATTCGAATTAATATTTTATTCTTTTCAGGCAAGAGTTTGGCAAAGAGACTACCGCGATCATAGATCGCTTGAACCGGACGCGATGTACATTCCCGACCTGATGCCGCCGTCGCACTACGAGGATAACCCGATAAACGCCGTGACGACTCGGTTTGTGAAAACGGCGACCAACAAAATGCGCTGCCCCATTTTTTGCATGGCATGGACGCCGGAAGGGCGACGCCTCGTCACCGGAGCATCATCGGGAGAATTCACGCTTTGGAACGGACTCACCTTCAATTTCGAAACAATCCTTCAGGTAAGGTTACACGGCGCTCGTCCCAAAAAGCCAGAAAACGACGCCAAGAGCGTTAAGAACTTAGAATAATAGAATATTCAGTCAGGGGGGTAAATAAAAAATGGAACACCTATTTCCGTTTACTAATTTCAAATTCAATTTCTTTATAGTAAGCCGAAAATGAATTTTCGACTGGGAAATGAAACAGTTGTCGGTGTGATCTAATTAATTGGGCTTCTCGAACTATCGCAAATCAAGCTGTGAGCCAATTTCATGGAGAGAGAGAGAACTTATAGGTGCGAACTGGCACTTGAACCAATCACTAATCGAGCATTGGTAATCGTTCGAATATGTATCATATCGAACTACTTAAAATCGAATCATTTGAATAGATTCGCCGCTCTTTTACGTACTGTACTTTTTAGCTTTTCAGGCGATTCTAACCTGTTCAGAATTTGACGTAATAAGTTCGGAACACCAAACCGAACAATGACTTTATCAATCCAAATTCCAGACTTCTGTTTTCAAGTTATACTCGAAAAACCGAACGAAATGGCGAAACTAGCGGCGTTTTTAGCTTTTGAACATTGAGCTTACACAAAAATCCCTCTCGAAGTCTCTATTCAATAATGTCAGAGTCCAATAGTATTTTCTACATTTTTCCCTAGCCAAAGGTGTCTTGCAATGAAAATTCGGTCCAGTCGGTCCCTAATATCTGCAAAGTTAATTAATTTGAAAACATTCATTTTTTGTAAATAATCATTATTATCTTCCGTGTTATGATGGACATGAAACAATTCTTTCTACATTTTCTGTTACAGGCTCACGATACACCTGTTCGGACTATGGTTTGGTCGCACAACGAGATGTGGATGGTGACAGCTGATCATTCCGGATTCGTCAAATACTGGCAATCGAACATGAACAACGTTAAGATGTTTATGGCTCACCAGGAAGCTATACGTGGCATCAGGTACCGTGGAGACCTCTTTATCCTATATTGTACATCCCAGCCTCACGAAATCGCCCTTGGGAGGCGTTATTTTTCTGTTGTTATTCTCACTGTTGGCCATGTTCTCGATCTTTGTCAAATTGATATCCCGCGTAAATTGCGGTCTAGATGGGAGTAAAATATCGCAACGGGAAGTCACGGCAAGGGGAAAAAAACATAAAACACCTTACCCTTTCCCATTCTCTGGGGATTCCATCCTCTTTTCTCTGTTGGTCTGTACGAAATAAAGAAGGAACCTTTCCTTAGCATAGTGCAATGATACTGTAATAATTGGTGATGTGTGCGACAATAAATTGAAACTCAGCATTGACGTAGGTGAATCCTTGTGGATTCAATATGATAATTCTGTGTTGGTCAATAAACGCAATCCTCATCCTGTCCTTCTTGCTCATATAAATAAAGCCGGGCATGTTTTTTTTTTTTTTTTGGTAAAGACTGAAAAATTTCCTTAAGTAAAAACAAACAATGGAAAAAATGTCCTTCCGAGAGAAGACTGTCTTGAATTCAGACTGTGATAAAATAACTGTGATATAAAAATACTTTTTTTTGTACTTTCTTGAAGCAATAAATTGCCTTTTTGAAGTACTAGAAATGGAATTCGTTTATTTGCCGGCCTTTGACAATCATCGCAGATCGTTAGGGTTTTCTGTTGACAATTCCGGTGCGAGTTATTGAAAAATACGCCAGAGCCGAAGTTCGAGCCGTATTAATTGGATTTGTAATGTTAGTCGACTTCGGCGAATCGAACGTTGCTTTTCAAATCTGTAGGTATCGACGGTTCGAAAACCGGACTGGGAATTTTATTCTCGACACGTAGTTCTATTTTGTAGTCGATAGTTTTCTTCGGCCGATTTTTCGGGTATGTTGTGCATGCGTTTGAGGACTCTGCGGTGCGGCATTGGGCTATGGTGAAGTAATGGATTGCTCAGTTGTATTTCGGCTTCTCTAATTTTCATTGCAAGACACCTTTGGCTAGGGAAAAATGTAGAAAATACTATTGGACTCGGACATTATTGAATAGAGACAATAAGCTCAATTTTCAAAAGCTGAAAACGCCGCTAGTTTCGCCATTTCGTTCGGTTTTTCGAGTATAACTTGAAAACAGTGCGTCTTGTCGTTTAATAACTGTGTCAAATTTCACTTTGAAGGACCCCCTTAGACGTCAAAATTAGTTTAGCCTCTACTCGGTGATTGAAGTTGGACAATCGTTCAAGTTCCAACATTTTAAATCGCCTAAATCCTATTTGTACCTCTAAATTAAGTGCGATTTGATTTCGCTACGATTTCTGAACAAGTTTTCAAGAGGCCAAAAATGACGAATTCGTGGAAAATGTTTCTGTTTTTCGCTTTTACAGGAAAACGGCAAACCTTTGAGACAATCTTGCACAAATCAAAATTAAAGAGGGTGAAATTCCTTTGCGTCAAAATTGGTTCAGCCGATTGAAGCTAGCAGACTGGGTAGTTTTCCAATTCTGACGTTTTCAGTCGCTAAATTACAACTTACTACTAAATTGCAAATTCTTTTTCCCCGAGAAATCATAGTTTTTCTTATGCGAGATCAGTTATTACAATTACAAACAGATTATTGTCGAATCGATACTTGTCTTGCTGATGTATCGCAATTTGGCGAAGGCAGAAATAAAATATTTCCAATAGTTGTCATCTGTTTCGTCCGTGTTGGGAAACATCTTCAGGTAAGTTCAGTTTAAAAAGCCTCATCAACCGAGAAACCAAGCTTCGAGCTGAATAAGACCAATTTATTTCGGCTCACACCTCAACTGTGCGAGTTTTGATCATATCTTGTGAAAAGGTTCATGAAGTAAGAAAATTCCTGCTGGCACAGGTGTAAATTTATTTAATTTTACACCTAATCGGTATGAAAATTTAAATTTATTCCCACAGAAGGCGTGTTTTTAGTTCAAATTTCATCCAGTTGTGTTCAATATTCAAATGATTAGCCAGTTTAACTTTTTCCTGACAATCAATGAGAAATTTCAAATGCATAATATTCTCAGCGTCCTACATCGCTAGTTCATGGCCTCCTTAATTTTCCTTTCGAGTCCTACTGAATGTTGCTTTATAGTCCCACACTCAATGTGCATAGCCTTCTAAATTCATTGAGAGCCTTTCGAATAATTAAATTCCTTAATTTTCACCTCCTGTATCGCATCTTAAATGCTCATCCGCAGACTATCTAATTCCTCCAGCCATGACAGAATATACTGAACAGTTCACAGCCTCCTAGATTAATATTTCACTATCTTTGACTGAAAATATTCCAAAAATTGTCTTGTTGCTGAATCATAGCTTCCTTAATCATCTGTCCATGGCCTCCTTGATCACTTCCACAATTCCTTCCCTCTCAAGTATGTTGTCATTACACAGCCTCACAAATGACACTTGGCCACATAATCTCCTGATTTGCCCCATAAAAGTCTTCTAAATAATCTCCTTTGCCATCTAAATAATCTTCTCAGCCTTCTAAATCATCAGTTGAATGCTCATTCATTGACAGCCTAATAAATGCTATATTCCTTTGTTGCAATTTTGTCATCCTCTTAATAGCTGAATCATAACATCCTATTGAGCTGTTCCTTCTCGGTTACTGTGCAATCTCACAAATGACCACATTGAATAATATTCCACAGCCTACTTAATTGCCAAAGCGCAGCCATCTAAATTATTGCAAGTCCTACATCTCCTCTTAAATCCTCAGTTGAATACTCAATCGCAGATAACCCAATATATGCTACAGATTGCAGCCTTGACACAAAATACATCACACTTCACAGCCTCCTCAATTACCGTTTTACTATTTGATTATTCGTACTAGGTTGGTGAGGGGGAGAAGAACCAGGCGACATGTTCTCCGATTTTTTATTAACTGGCCGAGTACTTTCGCCCCTTCGGGCATCCTCAGGGCGATGTGGAACCATAGGTTACCACAGCCCATTTGATTATTTGACGGAAAATATTCCAGAAGTTTCATTACACAACCTGCTGTCATTTTATAGTCTTAGCCTCCTAAATAATCTGTTCATACCCTTCTTAGTTTCACTTTCATTATTCCTTCCCTCTCAAGTTCATCGACATTGCACAGCCCCTCATAAGTCCCTCTCAGCCTCCTTAGTCCTCATTTGAGTGACTCCTACTGGTGACACTGCTTGAGTGACAACCTACTGAAGGCTACAGCTTCCTTTATTACCATTTTACAATCTATTCAATTGATAGAAAATACTCTAAAATTGTTTCACAGCTTTCCAAATGTGCGTAATTTAGAAAACCTCCTAAATTACCTGGTAATAGCCTCCTTAGTCACTGATATTGGCATTTCATTCCTCTCAAGTCCTTGGCCATTGCGCAGCCTCCTGAACTGCCTTTTCACAGCCGCCGAAATCATTTTTTCTTCATCTGTACCTCCTTGATCGTTGTTGAATTATCTGCAGATGTTCTTAAGATCGATACTTAAGATACTTAACCAATAGACTAATGAAAAAATTAACCTACAAATTTTATTATTGATCTCCAGCAGCAATTGTCTGATTTATTATGTCGTCTTCTGCAAACTAGAAAAGGGCCAATTCTTAGGTTGGCTTTTCATTGCTAGTGTCCCGAATCACCAGTTCAGTTGTTTGAATTACCAGTCCATGGCCTCCAATACCGCTATACACAGCCTACTGAATAGCTTATTTATCACATGTCCACTGCCTTCTAAATATCGATTTCATGACCTCCTAAATCATTCTCAATCATCATCTGGTCTGAAAGTTACCATTTGGGCACAATACAGTAAAATGAAACATTTTAAGACTGAACCAGGGTTCACAGACCTCCGCCAAATGGGTTTCGCGTCTGCGTTCAGCCTTCTGATTAGCAGCCAAAATTGTGAGGTGGTTTTTGCACCCGATGCCAACACGTCCGATTACTCGGATCAAATATTTTCTTGGGCCGACGGAACTGTTCATCAGTCGCTTAGCATTATATCGTGTGTGGTATTGATTATTGTTTATGAACTGCTGCATTCGGATGGGTAGAGCTTACGAATCCCCTCAACGCTTAGCCGGATTCAACCCAAAATGCATCAGAGTTTTTGATGGAGACCTGTGAACCCTGCTTGATAACCTTGCTATTGAGAAAATTCTAGCTTTGATTTTGAATACATTTGAAACACTGGTGTTTTTTTTTAAATTAAATTAATATCACATTTGATATGATTGGTTTTGATTCTTCCCATCCTTAATGGTCACTGCCTCCCGAATCAGTTTTTCTTCTGAATCATTGAATTATGGCCTTCGAGATTGCCGTGTATTAACCATCACAGATGGAAATTAGAATGGCTAGATATTCTCATGACTTACTGCATTTTATGCACAGTTGAAGGGATTCTCATTCATATTGACAGCAAATTAGCTTGTCCGGGTTGAAGGGATAAAATCAACCTCGATGAATTCCAAACAGGCTGAACTAGAACGCTTCTGTATGCGGTTGGGATTTCGTCTTTTATCCTTGAGCCTCAACGGTCAGTCGAGGCAATTGTATAATAAACCATGATTTTTTCCATGCAAAGCTTTTTCAACCCAATTCTTATCTATGTAGTAGACTGCAATGATGAATCATTGAGGGCGAAAATAATTTTTCACGAGAAAACATCCTAGAAAATTTTGAAAAGAGCGAGGAATTTTTTGACGGCGAGCAAAAATGAAATTCTTGCTCAGTTATCTGACTAAAAAAAAGTATTATTTTCCATTAGCTTCCTCAGGCGTCAGATCAATGTTCTCAAAATGAGTCTAATATATATTGAGTTGGGACCTGATTCTGATTCAGTTCGTGGCTTAATGTTGCTTGTCTTTGGTGTGATTTCAGCTTCAGCCCGCTCGACAGTAAATTCGCCTCGTGTTCCGACGACGGGACGATAAAAATCTGGGATTTCTACCGATGTCAAGAAGAAAGGTCTCTCAGAGGTGAGTGATTCGGAATAGAATACAAGCTTCTGAATTGAGATGTAGAAAGATGAATGACGTTTTGCAAGGTAAAGAAAGGCATTGAAAAGCTCTCCTAGCTCGCTCCTAGGATGCCGAAGGGGGAACAGTGCCTGGGAAAACTTTGAATAATGTGGAGAATCGAGAGACGTAACTGAGCGATCGCTATGGTATCCGTAAAAGTTAGCGGGTGATATTTCTAATTTTTTAACCATGTCGGTGATATTTACAGGAGACTAAAACAATTTGCATTTCAGGACACGGAGCCGACGTCAAATGCGTCCACTGGCATCCGCACAAAGGTCTCATCATCTCGGGCAGCAAAGACAACCAACAGCCGGTCAAACTTTGGGACCCCAAGACCGGAACTTCGCTGGCCACAATGTAAAACAGTAGATTTTGAATGTCATGCTAATTTTTTAAACTTGTTTACATAGTAAATGGAAGTATTATGATCGTTGGAAAATTCGTATTCGGAACGAAGGTGAATTTTTAAGAACTTTTTATACTGCTATACTTAGAAAACACTTTTTGAACAAATGTCTTTGGACAAAAAGTGATCCGTCATATCTCCATGAGAATGGACGAAACTAAATTCAATTTTCAGAATATTCTCCCAGCGAATGTGCAAAATTAGCCGTTTCCAAACTTTGGTTAACACACAGTACTTCCGAGATATAAGCTTTCAACGTTTTTTTTTCTTTTATTTTTCTGATTTTCTTATTGATCATTATTATTTTATTGTTATAATTTTATCACTATCATTATTATTTTATCATTTTATCATTATCACAATCATTGTAATATTATCAATTTTTAAACTCAAAATTGTTTATCAATTAAAGAAAGAAAAAATTTTTTAACTGATAACATGAAAATTCAATTGATTCATTTCGTTCTCAGCCATGCTCACAAGAGCACCGTTATGGACGTCAAGTGGAACAACAATGGGAACTGGTTCGTCACCGCGAGCCGGGATCATCTTCTCAAACTGTTTGACATCCGGAACCTGAACACGGAAGTGCAAGTGTTCCGCGGCCATAAAAAGGAATCGAGCAGCGTAGCATGGCATCCGGTTCACGAAGGGCTTTTCTGCAGCGGAGGATCCGACGGGGCCATTCTTTTCTGGCATGTTGGGTAAGTTTATTGTTAGGAATAAAATTTCAGTCATTGTCAAGGACTACTGGTGAGATCTAATCTTTGGGTTCCTTTTGAAACTGAAGAAACTAGAAAGCTGTTGGAAAGTTGGATTAATCTAAACTCAACACAACATTCAATCTGGAATGCCGTAAAAAATGAACTTCAAATTTATTCTTGATAATTGGAAGATATATAATGATAACTGAAAACCGAAACTCTGCTTGTCTTAATGGACGTAATAGTTTTCTCAAGTCACAATAAAAGCTAAGATGTCTCTCGTTGCAGTGCCGATAAGGAAGTTGGAGCGATCGAGCAGGCGCACGATAGTATCGTGTGGACACTTGCGTGGCACCCGATGGGGCACATTCTATGCAGCGGGAGCAACGACCATACGAGCAAGTTCTGGACACGGAACCGACCCGGAGACTCAATGAGAGACAAATACAACCTGAACACGCTCCCCGCCAATATTTCCGGAATCGAAGAAATCGAAACGGGTACGCTCGAAAAATTATATTCCCTCTCAATTATTATCCAGCGTTTATTAACTGAATTTTTTCTCAGCAGAAGATGTCATCTCTATTATTCCCGGCATGGGCCCCGAGGATAAGGTCGACCTCAACGATGATCTTATTGCGATGCCAGGTTTCACCCCGGGGACCATTCCCGGCCTTGACGATTTGGACATTTCCGCCGACGACAAGTCCAAAGGCCAATCTAAAAAGGTGAGAACCTTCTGTTCATACGCACAAAGAACTGACTGATGTGTTTTGAAGGTCTGCAACGAATTTGGTCAATCAGTCCTGAAAGGTTGACTTTATTAGATGAAGTTGGACTCATTTGTGCTAGTAGGTAAGAGAACAAATTAATAAAAATCAGAGAGGAAAATGGGAAAACTGAAAACAACAGTAAAGATATAAATTAAAGATGAGCTTAACTGGGGATGAAACCCACGAGGCGATTATGGGAAAAAATTATATTAATGAATGAAAATGCTCTTTTAAAATTCCACAATATTTAAAAATGGCCTTTCCTGAATGTTGGACATTTTTTTAATTCACCTGAGGCTGAGTTTTGGGCGTTTGACCAACGGGCTATAATAATCGGGATAATTTGTATTTCAGGTCCCTTATTCCAAACCGATCCCGAAAAATTTCCAAGCACACTGGAACGATACGAGAAATTGCGACGACTTGGGTAAGTTTTTATTTTCACTATCACAATTGTCTAATTCGAGTTTATCGGCGTGTCAGCCGACCTGTCAGATATTGTAGGCTTCAGGAAGCCCTGTGAGGCATGAACAGGAAAAAGTGCTCAAATTCATTGCAAAGAGATGCCACCGTACATTTTGCGGCTTATCGGCAAAGTTTTTATTGTTCAACTTCAATTATCTGGCATTAAATAGCGTGTTTTGGAATTGGATATTCTTGCTGAGTTTTGGATTTAATTTTTATATAGGTTCCGGCACCTCACTGAGAAATTCCCTCCTCAATCTCTATGTATTTTTCATTTTAAGCGGAGAGCACTTTGTGCATCTTATAGGTAGGTCGATTTTGATCTCACCATCATAGGTACAATGCTCCAGCTTTCATCTCTGCCACCAGATTTCTCTAGGCATAGCTTATTTATTTTGATCCGTTTGCAAAGCCTGGTGATGTTCAAATGGGTGAAAGTGTCTTAGTAGAATAAAAAATTATGTTGATTGGATGCGTTTTTGCTTAAAGATATTTTATAGCTGATCGGCCGTTTTTCTTGTCTACCATTACAATGCAGTCATTGAAGAGCATCTTTCTGTTGGTTTTTATCAGGATTGGAAAAAATTTCGAGAAAAACGCATCATAATTTGAATTCTCCAGTTTAGAAAGGCAGATTTCTGCAACTCGTTGAGGATTTTCCTCTGTATTTGACCATTTATGCACTTTTGTCAATTATTTCCTCTCACCTGAGGTCTCATCGCCGTAGATACTTCAATGATTCACTGAAGGGGAGATTTCTGTTTCATCTCTGCCGCCAGATTTCCCAAAATCCCACATTTTGGTCCATTGCAATCCTTGTGAGGCCTTTATGGGTGAAAGTGCTCAGTAGAGTAATTAATCATGACAAAAAGGTACCGCATTTTACACCCTTCCGGTCAGAAGAGACTTTGCGGCTAATCGGCAATTTTTTATTGCCAGAGAATAGATCGGCATGTTTTGTAGAGGTTATATCTGGGTGCAAAAAGGGGTTATAATTTGAGTTCTAGGATCTAGACGTTCTTGCCGAATTCTCCGATGTAATTTCTTAGATAGATTTCTGCTCCTCGCTGATGATTTTCCTCAGTATTCAAACTAAGAACACTTGCGGATCGTGAATCTCGTAGGTGCACGTTGATCTCAAGGGGAATGTTCCAACTGGCGCCATATTTCTCCCGAGAAACGTAAAAATTCGATTCGATTTTTATGGAATCTTCAGATTGTACCGGTTATCCCTTTATCAATGGCTCCTTATCAATATCAGTGGATGATTCTCACTCCTGCAAACAATATCGGGCCGAACTGAAATTTTTTTCCTCATGTTTTTCTTCTTTTATTATTTTGCCTTTTTATTTTGTAACCGACCGTACGTAATTTTAGACGACGAGGATAAAGACAGTGTTGACCCGATCGAACTGCTGAACCAACTCATCGAGCAACAGCCGGGCGCTATACCGCTCAAGGATTTGAAGGACCCTGAAGCGCTGTACATTTACGGCAAAACGTTGACTGTGCGACGTAAGCATTCGCCAAACAGCAAGAAATCCTCCTCCCGGGTCCTCATCCGCTGTATCCCTGCCTGCTTTATTCACGAGAGCATGATTTTCGTTGAGCAATAAATCATCCGCCTCCCGCATGTGCTTGATCACTAATACAAATTCATTTTAAATTGTATCTAGCTGGGCTAACGTGGTCTCAAGCTTGTGGTTTTTTAAGATCAACTTTGCTAAAACAAAAATTATTTTCCGCAGCCGGTTCGAATCTGGGAAAAGCGATTTCCGAAGGTACCGAAACCATGCTCAGATATATCAACTCAGGCGCCATCCGAGACTTGCGTGACGTCATTCCTTACTACGAGAGCGTCGAACCAGCCGACACTGATGAAGAAGAATCGTCCGTTCCGGTAATTAAATTATAATAGTGAAGCAATTCTTTCAAATCGTCATTCAATATTGTCACCGTTTTTTTTTTTTTCACCCTCGTTAATTTTTATATTCAATTTTCACAGCACCCGATGAAAGAACATGATTTCGGCCCGTTGAAAGAACTGATGGAGAAGCAGAAAGAAGCTATGGCCAAGTCCGAATTGAATTTCGACGGTATGGTTTCGGGAAAATTACAACTTCATTTATCTAGCATTTTAAGCAAGTTTTGGTTTATTATCAATAAAAAATCTATTGTAATCGCAAAAAAATCTAACCTCAAAATTTCTCCGGAAAAATATTTCTAACCCCAAAATTTCTAGGAAAATATTTCCTAACCCCTCAAACTTCGATGTTTTACGATCCAAGGTTTTAAATTTCTGCCCTTTGACACTTTTCTATCAAAACTGTACAAAAAAGAAGGATGATCGACCATTGTTATGTATTTTTACATACAACTTCATTTATCTAGTATTTTAAGCAAGTTTTCGTTTATTATCAATAATAAATCTAAATCTATTGTGATCACAAAAAAAAAAAAATCTAACCGCAATTGCTTTAATTTTTCTACAATATTTTTAACCTAAACATTTTTCTGGAAAAATATATCTTACTCCAAAATTTCTAGTAAAATATTTTCTAACCCCTGAAAATTTGATGTTTTCGATCCAGTTTTAAATTTCTGTCTGTTGGCACTTTTCGATTGAAATTTTACAAAAAAGAAGGATGATTGATAATTTTTATGTATTTTTACATACAAATTCATTTATATTGCCAACCAATATGAACGTCAGTCTTAATTTTCATGGTATTTTGCGACGTTTTTGAGAGTATGATAAGGATGTTTACGCAACTGAGCATTATTTCGGGCAACGGGCATTATCTTGAGCCTTTGGACGTTTTCAAAAAGCGAAACAGGCTTGCCACCCAATTTTTTCTATTAACTCGAAGATTGAGCTATCCGTATGGAGCATTTTCATTTGCTCAGTCCTAGGAATGGGTTTTTCGGCCAATAGACGTTTTCTGCACTTGAATACAACATATACCACCTACGAGTGCCTATTTTTGAACAATTTTTTTATGCGGCGTTTAAGCTTGTTATTGTTATTTTCCTTTTATAACCTAGGCTTGAAGAAATTGAGCCAAAATTGAAGTAATTTTTTTCTTTTATTTCACACGCAGGCGGTTACGCTGAGAGCGATTTCAACGATGACGATTCATCCTACGACGGATCAAATGACGACGAGCCGTCGGGGAGACGGAAGAATTATCGCGATTATAGGGATAGAGATCGCGACCGTGAGAGAGATCGCGATAGGGAAAGAGACAGAGATCGCGATAGGATCAGAGATCGCGACCGCCCGTTTAGGGATCGAGGCGGCCGCGGGTTTCGCGACCGTGGACGCGGCAGAGGTCGCGACCGGTTTAGAGGTCGCGGCTGGGATAGCCCGAATTCGCGGCGCGAGGATCATGACGAAATGCAGGTTCAAGACGAGTCGTTCCAAGAAGGGCCTCAGTCGTTCAACGATCTTCAGAACAACAAAGTCCCCGCCTCCCAAGATCCGAACGGGCAGCCGAATTTCATCAAGCAAGGATTCCCCAATCAGGGCTTCCCGAATCAAGCCTTCCAGCCTTCGAACCAGGAGAGGTTCCCGAAGCAGGGCGGATTCCAGCCGAACCAACCCGGTTTCCAGCAAGGGGGATTTCAACAAGCGCCGAACCGGTTCCAGCCTCCAAATCAAGGCTTTCCGCCTTCCCAGGGCGGCTTCCCTCCGTCGCAAGGTGGATTCCAGCCGCCGAACCAGGGCGGCTTCCAAGGCCAAGGGTTCCAGCAGCCGAATCAAGGGTTCCAGCAGCCGAACCAAGGCTTCCAGCCGGCTCGCGGCGGTTTCATGCCTAACCGCGGTGGACACCCCAACAATAATTTCGGTGAGCTCGTTCGTTTTATTTACCATCGATTGAAGCGAAATATTCCAGACAAACCGTTGTTGGAGACTAATAAAAATAAATTATTCGAATTAGGGTTTTTCGCTGTGAGAAACGCGAATTTGAACGAACGCGTCGAGACAATCGCAACAAGAAACTGAAAATTTTTAGCACTTTTCCAGTTAGAACTCTTATACGACGCTCTACAATTACGATCATCTTTTGACGAGCATTAAATTCTGCGTTGAAGCGTTTTTTAAATGTCGAAATCGGTATGATTTTTTGGAAAACGGCTAATTTTCAACACATTTGGCAGCGGTCGACGTTTTTGCAAATTCAAGTTGTTCAGAATTCAATTTTACATTGTGAAAACACACCGTATCGAGATAACCGAAAAAAAAACCCTGCGATTTTTTTCATTTTCTCGTTGATGACTCCTAAATGACTCATCCTAAGGAAAATTGTATGGAATCCTTTTTTGAAGAGCATTAAATTCTGCGTCGAAGCGTTGTTCAAATGTCAAAATCGGCCTAGCCGTTTCGTTGTTATGATTTTTTGGGACAAAAATAGTTTTAGTCGACATTGGCAACGGTCAACATTTTTGCACCTATACTCGAAAACGGCGGCTCGAATCGAAAAATTTCATAGAATTAAAGTTGTTCAGAATTCAATTTTACATTGAGAAAACACCTCGTTTCGAGATGACCGCAAAAAAACGCGAATTTTTTTCAGTTTCTTGTTGATAACTCCTAAATTACTCATCCTGCGGAAAATTGTATAGAATCCTTTTTTGAAGAGCATTAAATTCCGCGTCGAAGCGTTGTTCAAATGTCAAAATCGGCCCAGCCGTTTCGTCACTATGATTTTTTGAAAAATTACCATTTTTCCACTTAGCCAAAATGATATAAATTACGTTTTTGAATTGGAACTCGACAACGGCTGCTTCAATAAAAAAAATAGCCATAGAACCCAAGTTGTTCTGTATTCAATCTATCTTCAATCCATTTTGTACCGAGGTAAATTGGAATTCCTGATGAAAATAAAATAGAATAATAAAACCGAAACTAAAAGATTTTTAAATAGATAATAATTTTAACCCGAAAAATGAAACGAAAATAAAAATTGAAATTAATGGAAGAATGTATCCAAACTCATAAATGCTAGCAACTGTAGACTCCTGCGGCAACACTGCTTTTCCATAAATTCGTAGCATTGTCTGCCATCGCTAAAATGACCATGACATTTTTTACAGGTATGAGACAGCCTATGTTCCAGCAGCCGATCCGCCAACCAGGAAATTTGAACGGCCCCCCGATGCGGCCCCCAGTTCAAGACGGTTCGCAGTTTTTCAACGACGACGAAGGCGAAGGTGGCGAATCCTGGGGAGAAAACGAGAACCAGATGGGCTTCAATTTCGAAGCCCAAGGACACCAACGGGGCTTCAGAGGCGGCCCGAGGGGCAGCAGGTTTGCCAACCGACGGAGCTGGCGCGGCGGACGTTTCCAGCGAGGCATCCGTTAAATTCCCGAAAGACGTTTCAGATTATTCCCCACAATCAGCTGCTCTTTCCATCTTCCAGCGGAAATTCCTCCGCTCTTGGGAAGATAATATTAATTTTACGAATTGAACAGCAGATCGAGCGATTCTCATTGAAATCGAGGCGAACTTTTCGACCTACGATTTCTTCATGTGCGTAAAAGACAGTGACTTTCGAGCAGCCGGTTTACAATGTAATTAAATTGTTCATTTCGTTCTCGCATAAACGATCAGATAATATCTTATATTTATACCCGAGATTCTAGCAATGGAAAATAATCGGTTTCGCTTTTCAAAAGAACAAAATATATTTCGAATCGATTGAACGACAGAATTTTCCTACGTCTACAAAGAATAGGAAGGCGTTAAGTTAGTAAAATAGTCTCTTTAGAAGAATTCCCACATTCATCTCGCTACTAATTTCACTCGGGTAAGTAACAAATGGCGAATTAAAGCTACGCTGCAGATCGCATCACGAATTGGGCGGCCGGTCAGCGTGGAATCGCGTGTCGATCGCTGTATTTATAATCTGCAGGTTTTGAAGCGATTTGTTTGCGCTCGCTTCCACGTTCGACATCGTTTCGGCTACTTCTTCCAGCTGCGAAAAACGAAGGAAATATTTAGAGATTTTGTCGTGAAAAATGTTAAAAATATTTTTTTTCAGATACTCACAAAATCCGTGTATCGCCTAAAACGTTGAGCTTTCCGCGTCAAGTCGTAAAGGTCCTTGAGATGTTTAGTTAAGAAGAGCAGGGTAAATAGAAGGCAAAGGAATACGGTGACCGAGGGTACGGTGCATGTTCGCCGAGCCCAGAACCACATAACGCTGCTTTCCTGTTTTTCATACCTGAAGAGTGAAACATTGGAAATCAGTTACACTTGAAACAACGCGGAATGTTCTTAATAAGGTGATGGAATATTTTACGATATTGAGTAGATCAACTGACCCTGTTAGCGAAGGAATTAAATCTAAGCAAAGCCAACTTTAGTATTGTAGTAGAGGGGTTGTGAGGGGGAGAAAAACCAGGCGATTTATTCTCCAGATTTTTAATGGCTGGCCGAGCACTATGTAACCCTTAAGTATCATTAAACTTAGACTTGGCTGTGGACCTCATGGTTCCACGTGAGTAATAAGTAAAAAAGAGCTCTATAAATAATAGTAATACTGTACCTCCATGCTAACAACACTGATATGTACATAGGTCGCCCTGAAGATGCCCGAATGGGCGAAAGTGCTCGGCCAGCCATTAAAAATCTGGAGAATAAGTCGCCTGGTTTTTCTCCCCCTCACAACCCCTCTACTGAAGGAATTTTATCTAAGCAAAAAAGCCAACTTTAGTTCTTCAAGGTGCTCTTTAGTTTACCAACATGCTCCCACGTTCACTAAAGAGCACTGTAGTTAACTAAGTGCTCTCAAGTTCACTAAGGAGCATTGTGGTTTACCAATGAGCTCTAATGCTTACTAAAGTGTTCTCCAGTTCCCCAACATGCTTCCAATTCTCTAAGGAGCACTGTGGTTCACTCAAAATGCTCTAATGTTTACCAGGGAGCTTTCCAGTTCACCAAGATGATCTCCAGTTCTCCAAGGTATAGATAGAAGAAATATATTTGTATAAATTTTTGACAAGATCATTACAAGGAGTGCCACATAAGAAACATAAAATAAAGACCTTCGTTTTTGGGTAGTCGCTTCATATCTTCTTGGTTTTGAAGTTTGCGGGGGTGAAAAACTGGACGACTCGTTCTCCACTTTCTTTATTGCCCGCCGAGCACTTTCGCCCCTTCGGGCATCATCAGGGCTTTGTAGCACCATTGGTAGCTAGGCGAAAGGGGAAAAGTGCTCGGCGGGCAATAAAGAAAATGGAGAACGAGTCGCCCAGTTTTTCTCCCCCGCAAACTTCAAAACCAAGAATAAAATAAATAGTACATCCCCTGCATAACATAAATTGTTCTTCCCTCGCAGCCAGATTGTCAGAAAAAAAAGAAGGAAAGTGAGAGCGAACCGCCTTAATAGATACACATAGAAGAAATTACAAAAGAAGTAGCAACCGAACGGGAAGGGGCAATACCCCTGAAGGAAAATTTCAAGTCCCCGGCATGGGTTAGTTAAGATAAATTCCAAATTATTCCCACAGCGCAAAGGCATGTAGAAGCAAGGAGTTTGTAACGAAAAACACTGTGAAATTTTTCTTTCGAGCCGTCCGCGCTTGAGCGCTACCACAGTGAAGTCGTCGCTCGGGGAGTGAAGACCAATTATATACCTCGCAACGTAGTGCCTACGGCTCCAAGATAGGGCACCTTAACAAAAAGTGGTACAGATCGTCGGGCTTGGCCAAGTTGCAGATGTTGCATGACGATTGGCTGTCAAATTTGTAGGTATTGCCCCTGAAGGAGAGGATCAGGTTTCTCTTGCTTCCCATCCCGAGCTGGGCCAGTGTGTGTTCCACCTGAATATCTCTGAACATCCCTAAATATTGCTGTCTGCCTGAGTAGTCCAAGACTGTTCTGAAGTAGGTGTTAAATCTAGCATTATAAGCCAGGTTTATGTCCATGGAATAATGTGGTTCCTCAATTTATCGACCAGCGAAGGCAAACTGCTCCTAACAAGTTGTGGATCCTCCGACTCGAGAAGTTGGTCAGCTCCAAGCGCGGCAAGCAGGTTATGCAGCTGCGAATACCAGTTACGGTTGTCCAGTCCAGCCGCAGTTCCATTGTGCAAACTCTTCAGCGCCCTGAGACAGATTTTTGGGAGCCTTTCCTCCTCCATTTGCATGATTTTTGCCCAGTACTTGATAGCCCTTTCGTAGGCAAATACCTTCAGAGCTGGGAATACCGTTTCTAACCTCAAGAAGTGGTTCGGCGTATTTCTGGGGAGGCAGAGGACACTTTTCAGGAACTGAGCCTGGACGGGTTCGAGCTCGTCACCGTACCAGATGTTCCAAACCTCCGCCGAGTAGAGGCAGTTCTCCAAGGTGCTCTTTAGTTCACGAAGGTGCTCTCCAGTCCACTGAGGAGCATTGTGGTTTACCAATGCGCTCGAATGCTCACTAAAGGGTTCTCCAGTTCACCGAGGTGCTTCTACAGTTCACCAAGGTGTTCTCCAGTTCACCGAGGTGCTCTCCAGTTTACTGAGGAGCATTGTGGTTTACCAATGTGCTCTAGTGCTCACCAAGGTGCTCTCCTCTTCACCGAGGTGCTCTCCTCTTCACCGAGGTGCTCTCCAGTTCACTGAGGAGCATTGTGGTTTACCAATGTGCTCTAGTGCTCACATAAGTGTTCTCCAGTTCCCCAACATGCTCCCAGATTCACTAAGGAGCACTCTAATGTTTACCAGGGAGCTTTCCAGTTCACCAAGCAATGAAATTCGTTAGAAAGGTGATTCTAAAATATTTTTCCCCGAGAAATACCTATGGGAAAATTGAGACAATTAAATATAACTCTTTGCGAGAATAAGATGGGAAATATTTCTATAAATGAACATCTGCATGATAAAATATGGTGAAGCTCTCGAAAAATAGCTCAATGCAGAAGAAGAAAGGTTATTTTTGTACTTCACTCGATTTATCGACGAATTCCACCTCACTTAACTCCGCTCACGTGCTATATAAGAATCAAAAATAAAGAATAAAATAATTATAAGATAATTCATCGACGCATAATTTCCATCGTCAAGGGAGCAAATAATTTTCATCGTCAAGGGAGCGCAAAAAAATGACCGACCGAAAATCCGCATTGCAGAGATTGAATTGGAGCGATTGATTTTTTTCTATCATTTTCCCATCTAAGGAAGACTTTCGCTAATCGAGCAAAATAGAAGTACTATTATCGAAAACTACTCGGAGATATAATTATTACAACCTTCAATGCTTAGGTTGGTCCTGGCAAGGGGACGATTTGCGAACCCCAAAACCAGAAAAATTCAGCAAACGCTCGCGGGGAAGTCGACTTCGCCGACGACGGTCGTCATTTCAGCTTTCGCGGACGACGACCAAGGGAAGTAATTTTACTTAGGGTTCAAACACTTGATTACTGCCCAAAACACTAATCGGATGTGCGGAGGTTTTTAAGGAGCGAACTGAAAATCGATATATCGAAACTTGAGATCGATGTTTCGAAAAAAATCGATGTATCGATCGATACTTATCTATCAGACTCGAATAAAGAATGTCAAGAGCATATAACTGCCCCCAAAAAGGAGACTATGGTTCCATTTGTGGAATAAAGTTATAATTTTTCCAATCATCGACATGAATTATGATTATTTCAAGGTGTATTTCATATATCGATTACTCCGACGCAATTATATTATCTTCTATTCTATTATTTTCTTCGAAACGTGAGTTATCACTTATTTATTCGCAATTTCATCGAATGTTCGTCAGTTTTATTCTCTCGTTTCGTAGTTATAATCGATTGTACGGCCGAACTATCGATTACCGAGCTAACGATTTTGTTAATCGATTGTACAATTTTAACAATCGATTGTACCAGCGATCTGATCGATCTTACTCTTTTGCGGTAGCTCTTCGACTTTGATCGGTTTAGATGTTTAGAAATTCAATTTTTCAAAATATTCCACAAGGCTATTCCATTTTTACGATATTTTATGAAACGAGCGAAAAAAGCGATGCCCTCGGTTGCTTCCTCCCTATCAATGCTTTAGTACCTCCTATTCTTTCATTCTTAGTATTCTTTATGTACTCGATTTTATATACTCGAATAAAGAATGTCAAAAGCACAACTGCCCTAAAAAAGTGGACTTGTTTTAAGATGGATGGTTCCATTTGTGGAATAAAGTTATAATTTTTCAATCATCGACATGAATTATGATTATTTCAAGATGTATTTCAATTAGGTATTGATTACTTCGACGCAATTCTATTATTCTCGTTTCGTAGTTATAATCGATTGTACGGCCGAACTATCGATTAACAGGCTAACGATTGTGTTAATCGATTGTACAATTTTAACAATCGATTGTACCAAGGATCTGATCGATCGTACTCTTTTGCGGTAGCTCTTCGACTTTGATCGGTGTAGAAATTCAATTTTTCGAAAAATTTCACAAGACTATTCCATTTTTACGGTATTTTATGATACGAGCGAAAAAAGCGATGCCCTCGGTTGCTTCCTCCCTATCAATGCTTTAGTACCTCCCGCCGCCGCGGCGCCACCGTCGCTCCGCCGAAGGACAATGTTGTTTTCCAACGCACACGGTCGGTTGAGTTGGTACACAATCAATGTGGTAAAACTTATCGCAGCCATGTTCCTTCTGTCATAAAAGGGTCGCATATTTTTATCGCTGGTTCGTTTGTTTTTATTTCGTTTTCCCGAATTAAATACGCGCCCGCGTTGTCCGCCTCGGTGAAATCTCCGTTTGCTCAGTTTTCGCGAGTGTTTTGTGCTGTGTTGGGCTGGAAAAACGTTCCGCGCTCCCGATAATGGTTCTACGCGTGAGAAGACCTTGAGAATAAACCGATGGATTCTTTCTTTACGTATAGAAAATGCTTCCCAACGCACTATGCCGGCCTTATCTAAAGGTGAGTCGACTATTTATTTTCCCCTTTCGTATTCCGTCGTTTCGTTTGCGCACGGTTTTATTTCCGATCGCTCGTTGGGCAATGTCTGATGAAAACACGGCGGAAGGTTATGTGGACACCTCACCTTTTGCTTCACCGCATCGAAATTTCCCCCGTGCGACGCAATCGTCGCCGAATATCGGTGTCGATTTCGAAATTTTTCTACAATCCGCTCGACGTCGATTGTCGACGCGATTCGTCGATTTTCGGCCGTTTTGATAGCAAAGTCCTTACATAACCTTCTCGGCCCTGCCCTCCGTTTTCGTGCGTAGTAAACGCCGTTAATTAATTTCATTATTTAGAAGCGAGCGTTATTATGAGCGGCTTTTAATTATAACTAGCGATATCCGCCGTTGTGTACGTTTTAGTTTATTATAAAACGTTGTCATCGCCCGAAAAAAAAACCAACCTTCCAAAATTTGATGTTTTACGTTTCGAGACGTGTTAAATCAGAATATCAAAAAAAAAAAAAAATTATTGAACAGTGGTTTATTATTATTTCACTTCGAAATTGATTTAAGAAGACTATCCATTTGTCATTTTAAATATTCCGAACATTTGTGAACGTTCCCACCGAAAAACAGATGGTAACTAGAGGGGAAAACTCCGTAGCAACTATTGTAATTTTAATCATTTTTATTTTTCTTAATTTCCTAATTAAAAGCTAAACTTATTGCCTAACGATACAGCTGGAGAGAGTGTTTGACGACCATTCCAATGAGTATAGAACGATTTTAATAGCTCTGAGAACTCTCGAGTTATACCCTCGTGTCAAATTTCTGAAAATCTCCCAAATTCGGCTCAAAAACTGCGATAACTGGAGAACCAATAAAGCTATCGACCCGGCGATGGTCTCATTCGATTCAGCGTCCAAAAATCTATAGAATTTGATACCACGTACACATTTTTCTGAAAAACCTTGGAAAATATGAATTTTCTCCCCCTCAAAACCCCCCAAAAATACCCTAAAAATTGAGCTAGCAAGTTGGTTCAAGAATTGGGCCGTCGTAGGACCGAGATTGATTTTTGGTGAAAATTTCAAATTTTTAGCTCCTACAGATTGGCCGGAAAACGGCGTACGGCGTACGGACAGAATTTTTTTTTTATTGGATATTCGGATTCTACATGCCTTGAAACGTAAAACATCAAATTTTGAGGGGAGGTTAGAAAATGTTTTTTCTTGGGCGATTACAATGGTTTATTATTGAGTAATAAACCAAAATTATCAAAATTACGAAAAAGTTAACATTTACACCGTCTGTAACTCTTGAACCGTACAATTTAGAGTGATTATGAAAAGGACCATTCTTATTTAAAATTTAACGTAGAACATTTTTGTACATAACAATGTTTAGGATAAACCGCTTAGTTTTTGAAATATTTACAAAAAACTAAAAAAACTAGTAATTTTTCAAATTCCCCTCCCCCTCACCCCCAAACCCGACGCTCTAAATGGTGTAACTTTTTACCATAGAATAAGGGGACTATGTAGAGCAATTTGGTGTTGGGGGAAAACTTTTACTTTGGATGTTGAGGTTTAGGTCTAATTACACCGTACTAAGATTTTCATGTCTTTCCTCAGCTACCAAATTAGGTAGGTACCTAATTGCAAATTCGCAATCTTAGTTGTACTGTTCATCGTAAAATAATTGGTAATTAAACTTGATGACCATGATCGGTTAAAAATTGGAATTTACTCAATTTAAATGCCGCGGCGAAGACATGAAAATGTCAAAACGGCGAAAAAAATACTACTATTAATACTACTATTTACTACTATTAATACTATTACTATTACTAATACTAATACTATTACTACTATTAATACTACTATTAATTTCGTCACAAGCTATTTTTAGGTTGTATGCCATAGCGAAGACATAAAAATGTCAAAATCTATCTTGGCCTGACGATGGCTCTGTAGTGGCAACTACAGCGGCTACTACAATTCCCGACAGCTGGAGTTAGGCGCCACGGTTACGCTAGAACCAGGGTCATCGAATTAGTGGCATTTTGTATCAAGCCCACCCTAGACAATACAGTCACAAAAGCAGTCACGAGTGACGGGACTCACTAATTGATGCGACCCGAGAGCAGAATCGGCGACATGTCCCGATCATGTCGCATGCGTATTCCTGCTCTCGTCTGTCCGTGCATGAAAATGTTTAATGCTCTCGTGGACTTTCATTCGAGTAATTCCATTCGAGCGTCTTCCGTCTTCTGTTGCGTTTCGGTTGTGAAAGTGCTTTTATTGTTCGCGTTGTGAATAGTTTTAAAAAACGAGTGGATTCCTTTACGATGGACGAGAATTTCTTTGGAATGTAATGCATAAATTTTACGGGAATCGCGAAAAAAAATGAACGCGTTTGTCGAAATCGGGAAAAAATTCGATTGCGGCGCAAGATTCGTCAATTACGGAACGAGGTGTGTACCGAGCTACATATTTTTCCGAATTTCATCAGGTAACAGACAAAAATTGAACTTAGATAATAATACCTTCCTGTTTCTTCATGTATTGCTTTATTTTGGTTTATTATTCGATAGTAAACCATTGTAATCGCCTAAGAAAACAACGCCGAAAATGATTGTACAGTGGTTTATTATTATTTCGCTTCAATAATTATTTAGGAAAACTATCCATTCGTGATAGTTAATTATTTCGAACATTTCTGAACAATCCCACCGAAAAACAGATGGTAACTATAGGGGAAAACTCCGTAGCAACTATTGTAATTTTAATCATTTTTATTGGTTTATTATTCAATAATAAACCAATGTAATCGCCCATGAAAAAAAATTTCTACCCCCCCCTCAAAATTTGATGTTAAAAATGTTTAAAATTCTGTCCGTCCGCCGTTCGCCGTCAGCAGTTTTCCGGCCAAACTGTAATAGCTACATTCTTGAAATTTTCACCAAAAATCAATCTCGGTCCTACGACGGCCCAATTCTTGAACCAACTTTCTAGTTCAATTTTAAGGGTATTTTTGGGGGGTTTTGAGGGGGAGAAAATTCATATTTTTCAAGGTTTTTCAGAAAAATGTGTATTTGCTATCAAATTATATAGATTTTTGGACGCTGAATCAAATGAGACTATCGCCGGGTCGATAGCTTTATTGGTTCTCGAGTTATCGCAGCTTTTGTGTCGAATTTGGGAGATTTTCAGAAATTAGACATGATGTTATAACTCGAGAGTTCTTGGAGCTATAAAAATCGTTCTTTACTCATTGGAATGGTCATCGAACACTCTCTCCAGCTGTATCGTTAGGCAAAAAATTTAGTTTTTAATTAGGAAATTTAAAAAAAATTAAAATTACAATAGTTGCTACGGAGTTTTCCCCTATAGTTACCATCTGTTTTTCGGTGGGAACGTTCACAAATGTTCGGAATATTTAAAATGACAAATGGATAGTCTTCTTAAATCAATATCGAAGCGAAATAATAATAAACCATTGTACTCATCATTTGCAGCGGTTTTTTTTTCAAACACAATTTTTATTGCGATTTTCAGCTTCCATTTCGTCTCAGCTCATTATAGTTGGAATATTAGTACGTTTAATGAGTACAGTGTTCATTATTATCGTTAGATACATTATTTTTACAAAGTATAATAGTACAGTAATTATTCAAACCTATATTGAGCTTCTCCCTCTTCATTCTATATTCCTGGGGCCCATCGTTTTACTTGAATCTTAAATTCGCTGGCGCTTATGGCAAAAATTGAACCGAATTTGCGGTTTTTTCCCAATCTCCCTTCGTTCGAAGCTGCCCCTAATTGCCGTCCCAAGGCGTCTGATGAAATGTTCGACAGGTGCTGCTTTTAGCCTGCGGCGGCTCGTCGTACTATTGCCAGGTCTTCCGTTTTTTATGGCCTGGGAGCCCTCAGGAGCTTGCCTCTCCTGCCGAAGGTTCCTCGTCAACCGACAGCATCTGTTAGCCCACTCTATCACCGGTTGGACGTTTTCCAACGTTGAACAATGGCGAAAAAAAATTGCTCGATCATCGGCGAATTTTCTATTTTATTTTGTTGAGAAATATCGATTTATGCGCAGTCGATCGTTATTAATAGATCATCATTGAAAATCGTCTGTAATTATTTAATTAGTATTCAGTCGTCGACTCAGCTTGTATTTATATATTTTATATTATTTATTTATTTATATTTATTTATTTGTATATTTTATTTGTTTTTATATATTTATATTTATATTCGATGGAGTTCTAGGAGTAATGAGGTCAACACCTGTTGTATACTTGAATCTAATTCACTGCGAGCTTTGTTGAGGCTATGCTGACAGTTTTTCTTGTTGAAACGTGGGCGATTTTTGTTAATTTACCGCTTGCAATCGAGTACCGATCGTTTGGTTCAATTAATCGCTCTTGAAGTCGAGGAATTTTCGTCCATTTTGTTTTCGCCTTCTCCGCCATAATTTTTTTTCCCCAAAAAACCTTTTTTTTTACCGTAGAAGTGCTCATGTTGGAAAAAAAACCTTTTTTACTGTAGAAGTTCTCATGTTGCATTACACTTTTACTGAAATTCCATATTTTTCCCTTAGTATTCGCATTTTTCGAGACAAAAAAAATTCACCTTCTTCGTAAAACATTTTTTGGGAAATTATTCAGTTTCTAAAAAGTCTATAGATTATAATGATACGTACTTATTTGGTTCCTTTGTTTTCGCCGTCTCAGCCAAGATTTCCCCCCATAAATTTCCTTTAAAAAAAATAATTTTCCATTGTAGAAGTTCTTTTGTTACAAAAATACATTAAATTTTCAAATTCCAATTTTTTTAATTTGGATTCGCATCTTTTGGGACCAAAAAAACGCACCATCTTCGCAAAACATTTTTAGGGAAATAATTCCGTTTCTAAAAAGTCAATAGATTATAATGATACGTATTTGGTCCATTTGATTTTCGCCTTCTCCACCATAATATTTATCCCAAAAACTACCTATCCCTTTAAAAACAAAAGTTTTTTACTGTAGAAGTTTTCATGTTACGAAAATGAATTAACTTTTTACTAAAATTTCAATTTTTTTTCTTTTTGCATTTTTTGAGACAGAAAAAATTCATCTTCTTTGTATAACATTTTTTGGGAAATTATTCAGTTCCTAAAAAGTCAATCGATTATAATTTTACTCATTTGGTTCATTTGGTTTTCGCTTTCTAAAAAAAAAGGTTTTGTACTGTAGAAGTATTTATGTTAAAAAATAAATTAACTTTTTACTAAAATTCCAATTTTTTTCCTTTTGCATTTTTTGGGACAAAAAAAAAATTCACTTTCTTCGTAAAACATTTTTTGGGAAATTATTCAGTTTCTAAAAATGAAATAGGTTTGAATGATACGTATTTGGTTCTTTTTGTTTTCGCCTTCTCCGTCATAATTTTTTCCCAAAAACTACCTATCTCCTTTAAAAAAAAGTTTTTTATTGTAGAAGTTTTCATGTTACAAAAATGAATTAACTTTTTACTAAAATTCCAATTTTTTTTTCTCTTGCATTTTTTGGGACAAAAAAAATTCACCTTCTTCGTATAACATTTTTTGGGAAATTATTCAGTTTCTAAAAATGAAATAGGTTTGAATGATACGTATTTGGTTCTTTTTGTTTTCGCCTTCTCCTTCATAATTTTTTCCCCAAAACTACCCTTTAAAATTTTTTTTTTTTTTTTACTGTAGAAGTTTTTATGTTACAAAAATAAATTAAACTTTTTACTAAAATTCCAAATTTTTCCCTTTTGCATTTTTCGGAACAAAACAAATTCACCTTCTTCGTATAACATTTTTTGGGAAATTATTCAGTTTCTAAAAATGAAGTAGGTTTGAATGATACGTATTTGGTCCATTTTGTTTTCGCCTTCTCCGTCATAATTTTTTCCCCAAAACTACCCTTTAAAAAAAAATTTTTTTTTTTACTGTAGACGTTTCTATGTTACGAAAATGAATTAACTTTACTTAAATTAATTAATTAACTAATTTTAATTTAATTTTCTAATTTTATTAATTTACTAATTTACTTGAATTAAATTTACTAAAATTCCAACTTTTCTCCTTTCGCATTTTTCGGAACAAAAAAAATTCACTTTCTTCGTAAAACATTTTTTGGGCAATTATTCAGTTTCTAAAAAGTTTCTAAAAAATAGGTTTGAATGATACGTATTCGGTTCCTTTGTTTTCGCCTTCTCTGCCAAGATTTTCCCCCATAAATTTCCCATTCTTCCCCTTTTATAGCTTCTTCGTTACTGAATTCGTCTCGATTCCTTCAAGTTGTAATTACGTTCGACCATTGTCTTGCCATTTCGATTCGAACGGTCGATTCCTCCCTTACGAGGTTAATTTGAATTGAGCCGCCCGTCGAAGTTTCGATATGTTCAACTCGAGCGTTATTCGGATTTTGAATCCGTTCGTAGCTCAACCTCGGCGTTGCCTTTGGCTGTTCCACGTCGGTTCATTTTGTTATTCGCATTACCTTGAAGCTCGATGAGGGCTGATTAATTGCTCCCTTCCTTCGCCCGATGGAAACGGGCGCTCGGCGATTTCGCTTGATTGATAACTATACCAGGATCTTTGAGGTAAATGAAACGGCCCCAATTGAGTGATTTAGGTTGCCTTTGAGATCGAACTGAGTGATTCGTTAGAGCGGAAATTCGAATTCGCAACTATTCAATGCGAACTATTTCAATTCAGTCTTAGCTGCGAGAATTGTTTCACTTAGATCCATTCGTTGACGTCGAACTTGTACTAAGAGCTTTTCTGAAGTCGGCGAACGATTTTCATATTTTTTGCGCGGTCGGTTACAAATTTAAATTTTCGGCCAGCTTTCGTTCGTAGATGAAAAGAACGGAAGAAGAAAAATGTGAAATTTTCCACCGGTCTTGAAAAAAGTTCTATCTATAAAAAAAAAATGAAACAAAAATCACTTTTTAAAATTTATTTTTAGAAAATAATTTACTAGAAAATTATTTTTCAAAAATAAATATTAAAAAAATTATTTAACTCTACAGTTCTTAGAATTCAATTTTTTTTCTTACAACATCACATTTTTTTGGAGAAAAAACAGAATTTTTGGAAATTTACATTTTGTAAAATGTATTTTTTTAGAACTAGCATACGTATTTTTTGTATAAAAAAGCATGTATTAACATTTTTTTTTTGTAAAAAATCACGCTTGTTTTGGAAAATTCCACATTTTTTGTCAACATCACATTTTTTGGTGTCAATACTATTTTTAAAAAAATTAACAATTAGAAAATGTGAATTCTAGGAAAATCAATAATGTTAAAAAATACATTTTAAAAATATTATTATTATTTATTATTATTATTTTTTTTTTTTTTGAAGAATTCATGTTTTGAAATGATCACAGTTTTGTTAAGTATCGTTTTTTTCGTTAAAAAATCACATTTTTTGGATTTTTTTTTTTACAAAATTTTGTAGGGTATTAGAAAAATTCATTTTCTGTAAAAAAGAGCTCAAATTGATATGTTCCCAAGGTCCCATTTTTTCAATTTTTGTAAAATAACATTTTTTATACGTTCACATTTTTATACGTTCACATTGTTTGAGAAGTTTTTATTTTTTTAAATTTAAAATTTTAGTTAAAAATTTTTTTTTATAAAAACTCACTTTTTTTTTGTAAAAACCCACGTTTCTTTGGGGTTAATTTCTTTTGGAGAGTTTATATTCTCGAGAAAAAATCAGATTGTTATAAAAAGGTGAATTTCTATAGAAACACTTTTTTCCTAGTTCACATTTTTTTTAATGTACATTTTTTTAAGTAATCGTTTGACGTTGAAAGTTCGTTTTGTCGTTGAATTCGTCTAAATTTTATCCCCTTGAAAAATTTAATAGTTACAGTTATAGTTACTGAGATGTGAAATTCAGAACGAAAAATATGCAAACTATTTTTTACCTAGTTTTCCTCTGCGGACGAATCGTACCGCATTGTGGACGATTCGAAGGGAAATAACAGCAAAAATTTGCAATTCTTCGAGCGTAAGTTTGCGTGATAAAAGAAGATAGGAGGACGGAACGTATAATCTCGTGTGTTGAAGAATCGTTTTTTTCTACGTTTGGCGTAATAACGAGCTAGGTACGCTAATGTCTCATCATTTCAGGCGAATTGATCGAAAAAGAATCCCACCGCGTCGGGAGGAAATTTCCTCCGTGAAATTCCTATTCTCTCGCATTTTTTCTCCTGATTTTTCTTCTTTCTCAAATTTACGCACTAGTATTCTAGTTTTATGCGTGGGAGGGACAGGAAATCTCGAAATGATCGTAGTAGCTTGCGTTTTTCGCTTGTAACTTCAAAACAACGCGTCATATTGTTTCTTGTATCGTTTTTGAGCTTTTTTTTACAGAAAATGAATTTTTCTAATACAAAATTTTGTAACAAATTTTTTACTCCAAAAAAATGTGATTTTTTTCTCCAGAAAAAATGTGATTTTTTTCTCCAGAAAAAATGTGATTTTTTTCTCCAGAAAAAATGTGATTTTTTTCTCCAAAAAAATGTGATTTTTTCTCCAGAAAAAATGTGATTTTTTTCTTTGAAAAAATTGCACCTAATTTTTTTAGAAAAAATGTGATTTTTTTACTACAAAAAATGATAGGTTACAAAACTGTAATAATTTTAAAACATGAAATCTTTTAAAAGAAAGAAGTTACCTATTTTTTCCAAAAAAGAAGATGATTTTTCTAAAAATTTATTTATTTTTTTAAATTTGACTTTCCTAAAATTCACTTTATCCAATTGTTAATTTTTTTAAATGTAACATTGTCAAAAAAGTTATATTTTCCAAAACAAATGTGATTTTTTTACTACAAAAAAGTTATACTTTAGAAAACAGTAATAATTTCAAAACATGAAATCTTAAAAAAAAAGTTATTTTTTTCCAAAAAAAGAGTAAAAATGTATGTATTTTTTAATTTTTTTAATATTGATTTTTCTCCAATTCACATTATCCAATTGTTAATTTTTTAAAGTGTTATTTTACCACAAAAATGTGATATTGTCAAAAAAAATGATATTTTCCAAAACAAATGTGATTTTTTTACACAAAAAAGAAGTTAAAACGTGCAAGTTTTTTAACAAAAAATATGCAAATTTAAAAAACTACATTTTTCTAAACGCGAATTTCTAAAAATTTAGTTTTTTTTCCAAAAAATGTGATACGTAAGAAAAAAGTTAATTCTAAGAAATGTAATATAGTCTAAAAAAATGTGAATTTTCCCAGAAAACATTTTTCCGAAAACAATTTTAAAAAAGTGATTTGTTTAATTTTTTCAAAATATAGAGCTTTCTTTTAAAAACGGCCGAAAATTTCACATTTTTCTTCTTCTATTCTTCTTTTCTACGAACGAAAACTGGCCGTTAGAATCGATCGCTATGTAAAAAAAACGAAAGTCCGTTAAATCCCGCTTTGAACTTGAGTTAGAAATTCCTCCAAGCGATGAGGTCAGAATCGGTTGTTGGAAAAATAGCGAATTTCCCCAACTAGCTGTATAAGTGAGGTGTCGATAAAATAATTTCGACGTAAACTTTTCAGACTGTAATATGCGATTATCATTGATTGAAAACGCCGGTATTTTTTTTTTTTCTTATATTTCTTCTTATATTTTTCATTCTGGGCTTCTTCGTCTTTTGAGCGTATTCCAACGAAATCTCTTTAGAATCGTTTAGCACGTGTTTTACTCCTATTCAACCCTTTGGAAAATACTTGGAAAAATCCGCACACGCGTCGACAAGAATTCCCTCGCTTTGAAGGAAACTCGTACGTTCCATGTCCTGTCATCAATCGAGTTGGCAACTGTGATGTCGCGACGTTTCTGTCTGATCGATGTTTCGCTGCTTTTCGCTATTATGACCTCTCAAGCATCGTCCTCCGTCACCTGCTTCGCAAACCGGTCCCATAGCTGGACGGTCGTCCATTACTTTAGATTAATCGTCTTCGATTACTGTCGCACTTCTGATGACAGCCGGATCATAACTCCACGGTCTCCTGCGGTTCGAGAATGGCTCGTTCCCTGACGAGCGCGAATCTGATGATATTGCGGTGTGTCGAGCGACGGAGGAAAAACCGGAGGGAAAATCGAGTTTTTGGGGGCTAAAATAAGAATTTTTTTGTTTATTATCAATAATAAACCATTGCAATCGCCCAAGAAAAAAAATTTTTATAACCCCCCTCAAAATTTTATAACCCCCCCCTCACTTGATGTATTACGTTTCAAGGCATGTAGAATCCGAATATCCAATAAAAAAAATTCTGTCTGTCCGCCGTTATCAGTTTTCCGGCCAAACCATAATAGCTAAATTCTTGAAATTTTCACCAAAAATCAATCTCGGTCCTACGACGGCCCAATTCTTGAACCAACTTGCTAGCTCAATTATAAGGGTATTTTTGGGGGGTTTTGAGGGGGAGAAAATTCATATTTTCCAAGGTTTTTCAGAAAAATGTGTACGTGGTATCAAATTATATAGATTTTTGGACGCTGAATCGAATGAGACCGTCGCGGGGTCGATAGCTTTATTGGTTCTCGAGTTATCGCAGCTTTTGTGTCGAATTTGGGAGATTTTCAGAAATTTGACATGAGGGTATAACTCGAGAGTTCTTGGAGCTATAAAAATCGTTCTATACTCATTGGAATGGTCGTCAAACACTCCAGCTGTACCGTTAGGCAAAAAATTTAGTTTTTAATTAGGAAATTAAGAAAAATAAAATTGATTAAAATTACAATAGTTGCTACGGAATTTTCCCCGACAGTTACCGATCTGTTTTTCGGTTGAAACGTTTACACATGTTCTGAATAAGTACTATCATAAATGGATAGTATTCTGAAATTATTATTGATGTGAAGGAATAATAAACCACTGTAAAATCTTTTGCAGCGTTTTTTTAGCTTTAAACGGCAAAAATAAGGATTTTTTAGCATTAAAGTGCTCAATTATTTTGCCTATTTTTTCATTCGGATTCAATTTTGGATTACTTGATTTTTATTTGGAAAAAAATGTAATTAATTTAAGGAGGAGGAGGGAGGATCAGCAGAGTGGGGATGTGGTGGATGGAAGAAGAGACCCTGAGTGGTTCTTCAAACTGAATGAGTAGTGCTTGGAGGTCAATATTTTCTGGCTTGGATCTTTATTGGTTTGGAAATGAAATTTTTATCGTTTAGAGGTCATTATATTGATGCTTAGAGGTCAATATTTAAAAACGTATTCTCTCTTTTTCTCTCGTACCAAGGCATTATTTTATGTCGCTCTTCGAAATTTCCACCTCAATTTCCGAGCTAATATTTTAGCCGAGTAAAATTTACTAGTGCGAGAGAAAAAAAAAATATAGCCACGTGTGGTGGGAGCATTTTGGAAAAATTATTGGCTCGATCATTTTTCCCGGGGAAATTCAGTTCTCCCCTAACTAACGAGCATTCATGAGCAAGGGATGTCCTTCTAAGGGAAATCCGTGTGTGCGTTAATGAACAAATTTAGGCCGTGCGGAGAGAGGCCTGTAATACAATGTGGCCCTCCAGGGGCACGATTGATCTCGTTTGCCGGTCGGAATTGAAACCTAATAGTATTTCCCTCGGTTCGGCAATTTTGCTCATTTCGTACCTCCGTGATGTTTATAATTAAAAAAAAAACCTTCTATCTGTTCGCTAACGTTGAGGCCCCGCTTTGATTCCCATATGTATCCTATAAATAATCTAAATCAATTGTTCTCGGTTGTCCGATCGACAAATACCGTGGCAACACAGCTTAGCCACCTTTCATAAATCATATAAGCTGTTAAATTTCTTGTATTTATTTGAATAAATTTCTTCTTCTCGTAATTTTAACCGGCTGATTTATTTCCAATTTGGGAAAATTGCAGATCGTCATTTGTCATATTAGATGCGACGAAATTATGTTATTGATCAATGATTTGGAAAATTGGAATTGGTAGTTTGGTATTTAGTGGCTCAGAGGTCAATATTTTGTTTTTCATTGGCTTAGCGGTCAATATTTAGTGGCGTGGAGATCAATATTTAGTGGTTTATAGATCAGTATTAATTTAGTGGCTCAGAGGTGAATATTTTGTGGCTCGGAGGTCTTTATTTTTTCACTAAGAGGTCAATATTTGGTGGTTTTGTGGTCATTATTTTTTTGGCTTAGAGGTCAGTCTTTATCTGCTTGTAGGTCAATATTTTGTTGCTTGGAGGTCAATATTTTGTTGCTCGGAGATCAGTTTTTATTGGCTTTGAGGTCATCCTTTTTTTTTTTGTTTAGAGGTCAATATTTCGTGGCTTGTAAGCCAATATCTAGTGGATTAGAGGTCAATATTTAGCGGCTTGTAGGTCAATAACCAATGGCTTCAAAGATCATTATTTAGTGGCTGGGAGGTCAGTCTTTATTACCTTCGAGGTCAATATTTAGTGGCGTGGGGATCAATATTTAGTGGTTTATAGGTCAATATTTAGTGGCGCTGAGGTCAATATTTTGTTGCTCGGAGGTCAGTTTTTATTGGGTTTGAGATCAATATTTAGTGGTTTTGTGGTCATTATTATTATTATTTTTTTTTTTTTTTTTGCTTAGAGGTCAGTCTTTATTACCTTAGAGGTCAATTTTTAGAGGCTTTGAGGTCAATATTTTGTTGCTCGGAGGTCAGTTTTTATTGGCTTTCAGGTCATCCTTTTTCGGCTTAGAGGTCAATATTTAGTGGCTTGTAGGTCAATAGTGAATGGCTTTAAAGGTCATTATTTAGTGGTTGGGAGGTCAGTTTCTATTGGCTTAGAGATCAATATTTAGAGGCTTGTAGGTCAATAATGAATGGCTTTAAAGGTCATTATTTAGTGGTTGGGAGGTCAGTTTTTATTGGCTTAGAAGTCAATATTTAGTGGTTTGGAGGTCAATATTTAGCTGATTAAAGGTCAAATTTTAGTGGTTTTGAGGTCATATTTTTGGTTTATAGGTCAATATTTAGTGGCTCAAAGGTAAATATTTTGTTGCTCGGAGTTCATTATTTTTTTTTTTCTAAGAGGTCAATATTTAGTGGTTTTGTGCAAATTTGTTTTGGCTTGGAGGTCTATATTTAGCGTTTAGAGGTCAATATATAGTACTTGGAGGACAATATTTAGTAGTTTTGAGGTCGACATTTTGTTGCTCGGAGGTCAGTTTTTATTTGCTTTGAGGTCATCTTCTTTTGGCTTAGAGATCAATGTTTAGTGGCACGGAGGTCATTATTTTTTTAAAAGGTCAATATTTAGTGGTTTGGAGGTCATTCTTCTGTGGCATGGAGATCAATCTTGTGTTGCTTGGATGTCAATCTCAAATTGGCTCAGAGGTCAATATAGGTTAATTTTTTCCGCTTGGAGGTCAATTTTCAGTTATTTAGGAGTAATCCTTTGGATGTAATCTTCAGTCAGCGGTTTGGATGTAATCTTTTGTGGCATAGAGGTCGATTTTAGCTGGCTTCGTGGGCCACCGATTAATATTCTCCCATTTTCTTCATATTCTCGAGCTCGGTTGGATCCTAATTCCTATAAACTCAGGTGTCACTTGTGCGAGAAAGTATCGAACATTTGCCACATTTGATGGATGCGCTCGGCTCTCGTGGATTACCTTTTGTTGGCCATGCATCAATATCTTTTCATCCTTTATTCACCCGCTGATCCCTTTCGCACTTCGGGCCTATTCATCCGTCAAAGTTAACCGTCCGAGCCTTTTGGACGATGAATTTCCCGCAGCGTTATCGCTTATTGCGAAATATTCGGTACTTTATCCACCTCAAGTGTTTCAGTTTGTATTCTATGTTGAAAAGCGGATTAGATATAGCTCTTTCTTGCTACAAAAAAATGAGTAAAAATAATTTTTTTCCAGTTAAAAAAAAATATATATAAAAATGAATGGAAAAATGAAAATTTCAAATTTTTTTGCTGTTGAAAAAACGGTTATTATTATTATTTTTTTTAGTTGTATTTTTTGCAAATTTATTCCCTTCCTCTTGTGTTTTACGCTTCTCTCCCGTACTTTATCCACCTCAAGTGTTTCAGTTTGTATTCTATGTTGAAAAGCGGATTAGATATACCTACCTCTTTCTTGCTACAAAAAAATGAGTAAAAAAAATTTTTTTTCCAGTTAAAAAAAAAAAATACCTATATAAAAATGAATGGAAAAATGAAAATTTCAAATTTTTTTGCTGTTGAAAAACGGTTATTATTATTTTTATTTTTTATTATTATCATTATTATTATTTTTTTTTAGTTGCATTTTTAGCAAATTTATTCCCTTCCTGTTGTGATTTACGCTTCTCTCCCGTCGAATATTTCGCCTCTACGGACAACTTCGCTTATTTGTCTTGACGCGTCTTGATGTCTATTAAAACTTCTTAATTAGCTGTACGGCAAGGTAATTCCGTCCGATTCGCAGTCCCAAGTCGTCGCGTTTATCGATTTTCTCTCGAGATTGTCAACTGCGCGTTAGCGTTTGGTGAAAATTGTTCTTTCACGTCAGGCCAAATTTTACCCAATTCGCAAGAATTTTGCCGTCTGAATATTTTTCCCTTGGAAAATAATCTTCGACAATTTTTTGCGTTACGCAGTCGCATGCGCCTCTTCTACAGACGTCTCCTTCCAGAGGATACCACAGTACAATCGAACCTGCCTATCTTCCTCTCCTCCGACGATTGCTCAACTCGAAGCTATATCCCTTACGACACGACAGACTAGACTGTGCGTCATTAGGTACACACCATTAAGGCTGAAACTAGCTATCGTCTTAATGGATATATTAAAAGGAAACAGATTTTTGAAAGTTTGGAGGGAAATAAATAGAATCGAATTCCGATTTTTTATTTTTATTTTTTCAATTTTGGGACAGAAATTTCTACGTTATCTCACTTCGCGACTACTCAATCATCTGGTGGCAGAGTGTGATATTAGATCGAGATTAAGGTCTCCTTCGATTCGGCTTTCGAAAATCCGTTAAATCGATACTGATTGGTTAAAAAAGGAAAATAACTATTTTAAGCGATAAAATTGAAGGCAGAGAAGGAGGGGGGAGAATTATTAAAATCTAATAAAAGTAAGAAACGTAAAAAAAAAAACTGTCAAACAAGAGCAAAAATAAATAAACCAACTTAAAGAAAAGAGAGAAACTGTTGAAAAAAGGAAATATTTTAACAATAGTGTCGAAAAACCGTGAAAAAAGAAAATGTAGAAAATTTAAATTATCGAACAGTCTGGAAATAATAAAATTATCAATAGCGTCATAAAGTATAAATCAGTCAAGAAAAAAAAACGGCTAAAACTGATGACATTTAAGGGCAAACATGTCAAAAAAAAAAAAAATAACAAAAGAGTCAAACTCAGCAATGACGAATAAATTAAATTACCGAGGGAAAAACAGCAAAAAAAGAAATCGACTTGAACAAAGAAATCGTTTGTTGAAAATAATCGAAAAAATTAATTACGAACATGAAACTTTGCCAAAATTGGATAATGCAAAGCAAAAGAACGTCAAAACACCTTGGAAAGAAAACTGAAAATTTATCGAGAACGTCTATAATAATAATTTATTATCTAACTGGAGTCAAAACGTGGCGGAAAAAAACCTCTTAAAAGGAAAAAAACACTTGTAATTCAAACAAGAACTACTAATGATTTTTTTCTGATCCATTTTAATTATATAGTAAAACATAATAAACTGTACGTTTCATTCGCTAGGAAAGCAGTTTTCAGTGCGACTACGAGACGGGTAATTTTTTATCGGATAAAATCCACAAACATTGTTCGGGGTACAGTATTTCGCGCAATTTATCCTCGCTCCGCGTTCCTGAGTTCGCTCCCCCTCCTCTCGATTCCCCATCCCCACCGGTGGCGTCTCTGTCACCCTGCGGGATCGGGGACGCCGCTAGTCTGCGTCCGCCGTCCTTGCCGTCGCAACGCGGTCGCGAGTGGTGTCGCTTGTTCGTAAGCATTCTTCACCGCTGGATTAAGTGCTCATGGAAGCCCTGGATAGAGTGACGTCCTTGTAGAGTTCTGTGCTGTGCTGTGCGCCCCTTTCGCGAGTTCGATTTTGCGTGTCCTTTGTTCGCGCGAGCCCTCCAAAGTCTGACCTACCCCAAGGACAAGCACGGAGCAACATTTGAGCGCGCCCTTCGCGGGCTTGAATCCCGTTTCCGTCGGTGTCGGTCTCTCTCTGGACCATGACGTCATGCCTACGCTTCTCGCTGACAACACCGGGTACGTTTGACGCACATCGTTATCGCCCTTTAGCCCAATAGAGCCAAATTATAGAGCAGCTAGAGCTCTAGGCTCTACTTGAGGCGTTCATGCGTCGTGGGATAGAGTTAACATTAGCGTCGAGTGTAGTTTACAGTACTACTCACCTGCTCTACTCTCCATAGTAGAGTTAGTAATAGTGTAGTTTACTCTGCTAACTACAGCCAGCTCTACCTCGTCTACTCGAGACGTTGCCGCCTTATAATGTTTAATTAAAGTAGATGAATGGTAGCGCCGATTGTAGTTGACTCTATACGCTACTCTACATTTTCCACTCGTGTCGCTCGTCGTCGATTGTAGTAGATTAGACCAAATAAAAGAGTATTTTTCTAACGATTTATCTTCCAACTACTCTACCGCCTCTTCTCGAGACATCCATAAAATAGAGTAGAGCCAATGTAGAGTACCTATCGCTCTACTCTACTTTATGGAGTAGCAAAAGTAGAGTACCTATTGCTCTACTCTATAGAGTAAAGCAAATGTAGAGTACACATTGCTCTACTCTATAGAGTGGAGCAAAAATGTAGAGTACATATTGCTCTACTCTACTCTATGGAGTAGCAAAAGTAGAGTACCTATTGCTCTACTCAACCTCCTCTATTCTAGTCGCACGTTGTGAGATGGCGTTTCTAGCGGGGAGAAATAAACTAGAGTGTTAAAATAGTAAAATCAGTTGGAAATCGATTGATTCCAGTCAAATTAATATCATTCCCACGTTCGATATTTTTATTTCTATTCCTCTGTTTTTGTTTGTTCACTAGTTTTATTCCTCTCTTCAGATTTTCACTCGTTCGAGAATTTTATTATATTTTTATTGCGTGAAAAAAGTCAATTATAAGCGTTTTTTAATTTTTCTCGCAATTTTTTCGAACACTTTCCGCGCTCGGTTGTTAATGAAAGCTTGTTTATTCTATCAATCGTCTTCGCGTTGTTGGAATTAACTTGAGGAGCCTTAACGAGTGATTACATTTACTTTGTAAGCGGATCCTTTCGCTTTATCTGCATTTAATTGAAACCCGGGATCGCGTTTTACTCTTAATCTGTAGGATTAAGCCAATCTGCGGTCTTCGCGAGGTGAACCGCAGTTTATTTAGAATTTTTTACGATCATCGTTCTCTGTATATTTTCACTTTTTGCCAAATGTCGAATTTTTTTTCTGTCGAGCGTTCTTGAATAATGAATTTGTTCTATTTTCAATACGTAGAATTCAATTTTTTTTCCTGGATTAATTTTAAATGACATAAATTTACTTCGTTCGCCTTGGAAAGGAATATCGAGCGTTGGAGCGCTTGGAAATGAAGGAGTATATATCCGAAAAATGGCAAGATTCTCTCGGAAGTTTTCTTTTCAAAATCGTTTCACTCCAATCGGCTTGATCTTCTGCGCGTTTTATTCCAAAATATTTAACGATTTTGTTCTCGTTTGTTGCAGGTGAGTTCCTTTATGGTTCTAAAGTTCGTGAGTATTATTTATTACTATGTCGGAATTAAAGAAAAGAAAACTCGCAAGCCGAAAAACCTATTTCGGTATCTACTTTTACGAATGAATTCGATAGTTTCATTGGGACACAATTCGGTTATAAATTATAAATGGTAATATAAAAAATGATACGTTCTCACTTAATTTTTCGATTTTTTCTGTTGAAATTTGTCATTTTCGTTCGATCGTCTTCGAAGGTCTGGCGTCTTTTTTTCTTACGATTTCTGAAGATTTTAAATGATGTTCCCTTTTGTTGTTTTCCCTTTTTTGTCGACCGTATTGTTTAATTTAATAATGTTTTGTTTTTCAACCGAATTTTTTCGTCGTTATTTCCTTTTTTTAGAGGTATTTTGCATTTTTGGAAGTTCGTTCAACGTCGACTCATTTTTTCGACGGTTTTTTACTTATCGGAACGTTTTCTAACGTTTATGATTGGTTTTACTTCGAATCATCTGTTTTGAAATTTTTCCGGTGCTTAAACGATTCTCAACTTTTATCAAGCCGAGTTATTTATTTAGTTATTTTTATTTTGTTTACGTTTGGCTGCTCCTGATTTTTGTTTAGTCCGTTCAACATCTCTGTTCGATTTTTTTTTTTTTACACCAATTGGAAACTCAAACTTTGAATTAATTATTTTTATAATTATTTTATGATTATATTTTTATCTATACTATTTTTTTCACCAATTGGAAACTCAAAACGTTATCATTATTATTATTTGTTCACCAATTAGAAACTCAAACTTAGTATTATTCATTTTTATCGTTATCATTTTTTTTTACACCAATTGGAAACTCAAACTTAGAATTATTTATTTTTATAATTATTTTATCATTATATTTTTATCATTATTATTTTTTTCACCAATTGGATACTCAAACTTTGAATTATTTATTATTATCATTATTCATTTTTTCCCGCGAATGGCCAACCTTTGTAATTCCTTCAGATGTATACAAATAATATATATAGGAAGAAACTATCGATTGAAACTGTTTTCTCATTCGGCCCCTAATTCTCAACTATATTTCCTCCGAACGGTTTCCTTTTCGTTCGGAGAAGACCGAAGCGAAAATATTCCCTCGCCGCGTCGCCATCTTGCGTGCAAGTTGCTCCTTTATATTTTTTTAATTTCGTTGTCGGAATGGGATCTTCCGTCGCTGTAATGGGCGTTATGCGAGGCAGATTTCCGTGAGGTGAGGAGTTCCCTCAGAACGGAAACAATGCTAATCGGATGGGATGATGGAGCTAATTATTACCGCCGACTCGCGGCCCTTGCTTGCTAATGAGCCTCATCAACTATGAAAAGGCAGTCTCTCCACGCGAAGCCATTTTCGCTCGCCGTTCGCCTCTGTTCATTCCAAGTGCGTCGATGCTATTGTAATTAACGGACCCAATTAATCGCCGAAGAATAGAAGTCCGCGTGCGGTCGAAAATGAATCGAATTCGCGGTCGTTTTCCACGTTTTGAAAATTCCTCGCTTAAAAAAAAGCTCTCTAGTTTGAGATACTTGGGGATAATAATTGATAAAAAAAAATAAAGTGGGACATACATATCGAATCTCTTTTCCCTTCTCTTAGGAAATGTGCATTTATGTTATATTCCTTCAAGCACTTCCCTGAAAAGCTACTAAAAAACATATATCGAGCCCTATTCAGCAATTGTACACCAATTGGAAACTCAAACTTAGAATTATTTATTTTTATAATTATTTTATCATTATTATTTGTTTCACCAATTGGAAACTCAAAACTTTATCATTATTATTATTTCACCAATCGGAAACTCAAACTTTGAATTATTTATTTTTATAATTATTTTATCATTATATTTTTATCATTATTATTTGTTTCACCAATTGGAAGCTCAAAACTTTATCATTATTATTATTTCACCAATCGGAAACTCAAACTTTGAATTATTTATTTTTATCATTATTTTTTGCTTTACACTAATTGGAAACTCTAACTCTAACAGCAATACGCGGTCATCATTTGGAGAAGGTGTTACAAATATCTAATAGAAAAAATTTATAAACTACAAAAGAAGACTCTCAAAATATTATTTGGTAAATCAACGAGGAATCCATCAGACACATTATTTAAAGAATTAGGGCTACAAACAATTCATCAAATGCATACAAAAAATATGTTAAATATAATAAAGAAGGAAAAAATCTATTCTATGAGGATGTTAGAGAGCGGAGAAACAAGCAGTACAGAATAAAATTACCAAAAGTAAAAAACAGCTATGCACAAGGCACCAAAGGAATAAAAATAATCAACGAAGAATTCAATTTACTTACCAGATTGACGAAAATAAAAAGCAGATCTCTATTCAAAAAAGAAATAATTAAATTTGTAAATAGGAAAAAATACGATTACTACATAAATAAATAGAACGTAAAAATAGAGGACAACAAATAAAGGAAATTTTTAAGAATACAAACAACACATAATATAGAAAACACGGATATTAAGGAGGTAACAGAAATGAAATTTATATTTTAAAAAAACCAACTCTGCGCCAGAGCATCAATATTTTAATTTATCTGTAGTGATTAATACAACTGTAATATCAAGAGGACAAATAAACATTATCCATCTATTGTTCAATTGAACGAGGAGGGAAATAATAAAAATACGCTAGTGAGTCAGAAATGTCGGTATCGACGACCCCCGTCGAATAGGGCGGGCATTCCTCTGAGATTGAAAAACCTGTTTTGAAAATTATGAAGCCGAAGACCTCCTCGAGGTGTTTCGTCATTCCTCTAGCCCTTTCATCGTCATGTCCATGAGCCTTCGTTCATTACTACGCCTTCCTATTCGACGCAAATTGACTGCGCCATTTATTTCCACCTTTGCAGCTCGAAGCTGTAAATTGCGGAGGTTTTTAAAACGGTTTGAAAACTGGAAACATTTGTTTTGTCGATTATTCCGAGAAGAGAATTAAAAATGCGGAATTTTTTTTTTCTCAAGCGAGAGAAAACATGATGATTTGAAGGAATAAATTACCTTCATCTCGATAGGGCGAATTATTATCAAATTCGTGGACGAGACGAGGGCCTAGGGAAAAGGCATACTCGAAATTCGCCCGCAATTGCTTCGTGTCGTGTTCATTATTAGAAATTACGGAAGAACCAATATCCTCTTGACACGGAGAAAATCGTGTAGGCGTTGTAACAGGCATATCGCTACAACCCGAGACGAGGAACCTTAATTGGGTGATTTTCTGGTATCCGATGACAACCGCAATGTGCCTTCGTCTGCCAAGTGCGGTAAGGAAAGTTGTGGTGGTGGAAGGTTCAAGGACTCGTGGCTCAAAGCCTCTGGGACGCGCCAGGTGGGAAGCAAGTCGACTTGAGGGGCCTCCTTTCTAATGTGATCAACTCATCTGATCATTACAACGTAACACGATCAATGTAATATCAGCGCAACTGAAAGAGACGCGAATCACGTTTCGACGGAGTGAAAATCCGCCGGTGGATTCTAGAAAAAACGAGAGAGAGAGAGAGAGAGAAATGATTTTTTGTGGAATTACGATATCTCGACCCAATAATGATCTTTTATCACGCGCAATAGTGCAAACTGGGAATTGAGAAGAAGTACGGTGTGTGATCCCAACGGCACAAAACTTTTATTTTGATTTCCAGATTTTTTTGCGAATTTATAATCGAAGTACGAAATCCGTCGATTTTCAGCTCTAAACGGTGTGTTCTATTGTACTTGCGAAAAACGAATTTATTAAGGTCAACGCATTGAAGAATGAATCTATTGTGCCTTCGAGATAACGAAACGTTTCATTGTCTGCCATATCATGAGTATTTGGGCCAAAGCATGCCGGCCCTGGGCGATTATCATCTAAATTGCAGACAATGCGTTTGAAAAGCTGCTGAAAATCGATAGAACCGAAGGTATTCATAATAAGCTTGGTTAGGTCTGGTTAGTTGTTGGTTAGGTCTGGTTAGTTGTTGGTTAGGTCTGGTTAGTTGTTGGTTAGGTCTGGTTAGTTGTTGGTTAGGTCTGGTTAGGTTTGGTTAGCAGTTGGTTAGGTCTGGTTAGTTGTTGGTTAGGTCTGGTTAGTTGTTGGTTAGGTCTGGTTAGTTGTTGGTTAGGTCTGGTTAGTTGTTGGTTAGGTCTGGTTAGTTGTTGGTTAGGTCTGGTTAGTTGTTGGTTAGGTCTGGTTAGTTGTTGGTTAGGTCTGGTTAGTTGTTGGTTAGGTCTGGTTAGTTGTTGGTTAGGTCTGGTTAGCCGTTGGTTAGGTCTGGTTAGTTGTTGGTTAGCAGTTGGTTAGGTCTGGTTAGCGGTTGGTTAATTCTGGTTAGTTGTTGGTTAGGTCTGGTTAGTTGTTGGTTAGGTCTGGTTAGTTGTTGGTTGTGTTAGAGGCTGGTCATATCGTATTTCGGCCGAAGTTGCCTTGACATGCTGTTCTCCAGCAATTTTAATCTAAATTGTAAACTGCGCGTTGAAATTATTATTTTTGAATTATTGTTATTATTTCGAGCCTCTATTATTCCGCCTTTTCCATCGGTTACATTGCACTGGCCGTGTGACAAATGAGAGTCAGATGAAAAAGTATATGCTTCGACTATTGTGACGTCAGACTCCGCCTTAGGAGTAGAATGGGAAAATCTTTTGTCAGGTTGGGAAACTTCGCCAGGGCAACCCGTGTCGAACAGTGTTAGACCGTGCGGCCCTTGAACAGGGAGAGGATGGTACTCCGAGCTGTATTGCCAAGGACGTCCCATTGGCCTCGCTTATCTGTACCACCTGATTAGGGACGGCAGATATTCGACGAGGGTCGTTCCTCGTGATGGAATGAGGAGAATCGAATTCTACCTAGGTTAGACGAAGGATTAACAAATCGCATTATTCGACGTGGGTATGAGGTTGAGAGGTTATCAGCGGCGTTATCTCATTTTGATTTTATATATTTCTCGCGCTTTCGCCATTCAGGGCCTCTTCGGGAATAATCTGTCAATTATTCGCTATTATCGATATTTTTACAGAGACAGCACAGCCTGATCACACTTGCCAAGAGGAAACAATAAATAATATATATATAGTGAATTCCTTCTTTATAAAAGTTTTTTTTTTTTAAATAGGTCCTGTAAGTAGCTCCACGAGGCTGGGATTGTCATGAATCTAATGTTTTAATGCGAAGAGGCCCTGAATGGCGAAAGCGCTAGAAATATAGAAATTAATTCAAAATTATATAACGTCTCAACCTCATCCACACGTCGAATCAAATGGATATGCGACAAATCACAACGAATCGCATTATTGACGAAAACAGTCAAAAAATTGTTCAAGTAGAATGAAACCGCTGAGTGAAGAAGGAAAGAAATATTTTCGATCGAACGTATATTACCAGGGCTTAAGCTCTTTTGGGTCTCTTTAGATAATTTGAGTTGGTAACTTTTAAACATGAAGCCAAAGGAGAGCTCCTACGATTTTAGTTCTGCCTTTTCACAGAGTCTCTGCTGCACGAAATTCGGCCAACTGGTGGGCCATTAATTCTTCAACTCTCTTCCGACTAATGTGCGTAACGTCCATTTAAATGGTTTTTTTTTTTTTTTTTTTTCCTCTTCCTAGTTCTCGTGCATTAAAGCGGGTTCGTTTCCGATCTCACTATTTTTTAAGTTTTTTTTTTTTAGTGTATAATTTTATTATTAGTAGAGGAAATTTCATACAAGTACTCTAGCTCTTAAATTTTGGTCTACGCACTGTGATATTTTAATGTTCGGCCTGTTTTGTAATTTTGTGACCATTGCTATGCATTTTTGTGACGGCAAATAAATCTATAGGAGAGGGAGAATAGAGAGAAAATATATTCGTGAGAGGGCAAAAAATATAATTTCACTTCAGGTAGTTCCTTACTTTTTTTTGCGTAATTTTACTTAATCAACTGTCCTTAATCTAGGGAAATTTCGTCGTGCGAAATTTCAATTTTTGTGTGACGAGTGGCGTTGTTTTTCTTCGGAAAAAAGAGGTCGCCGTCGTCTCACCGACCGAACCGATGGCGCTCAAGGTCGCGAACAGAATAGGTCAATGGCCGTATCCCCTACTCGGCGTTCCCTCGATTCCATCACACATTCGTCGATTAGTGTATCTTCCTGTTTTCTATCGTTTTTCCAAAGTATTTCACAGTTTTCGACGCCGTTTTCTAATTTAGACGCGACTCGGCTTCAGCGATTATTAGACCGATACAGGGCGTGATATTTCATCACGTTAGTGCAGTATTTTCTTACTTTTTTACACGGTAATACGTCGTTTTAAATGACAATCTCTGCGCTCTTGGTTAGGTCTGGTTAGCAGTTGGTTAGTTGTTGGTTAGGTCTGGTTAGCAGTTGGTTAGGTCTGGTTAGTTGTTGGTTAGGTCTGGTTAGCGGTTGGTTAGGTCTGGTTAGCGGTTGGTTAGGTGTGGTTAGTTGTTGTTTAGGTCTGGTTAGTTGTTGGTTAGGTCTGGTTAGTAGTTGGTTAGGTCTGGTTAGCAGTTGGTTAGGTCTGGTTAGCAGTTGGTTAGTTCTGGTTAGGTCTGGTTAGTTGTTGGTTAGGTCTGGTTAGCGGTTGGTTAGGTCTGGTTAGCAGTTGGTTAGTTCTGGTTAGGTCTGGTTAGTTGTTGGTTAGGTCTGGTTAGCGGTTGGTTAGGTCTGGTTAGTAGTTGGTTAGGTCTGGTTAGCAGTTGGTTAGGTCTGGTTAGCAGTTGGTTAGGTCTGGTTAGCAGTTGGTTAGGTCTGGTTAGCAGTTGGTTAGGTCTGGTTAGTTGTTGGTTAGGTCTGGTTAGGTCTGGTTAGTTGTTGGTTAGGTCTGGTTAGTTGTTGGTTAGGTCTGGTTAGCAGCTGGTTAGGTCTGGTTAGTAGTTGGTTAGGTCTGGTTAGCAGTTGGTTAGGTCTGGTTAGTGTTGGTTAGAACTGGTTGGATCTGGTTACTTACGACGAGGGCATTTTTTCAAAATTCAACTAGCTCTTTTATCGCTGATTCGGCATCTTCTCACGATTCCCAATAATTTTCCTTGTGTAAATTTATTTTACAATAAACGTTCAATCGGTTTGCTGCGTGGTTTGGAAATCTCTCGAGGTGCCCTTTGGGTTACATGTGTGTTGACGGGCTCGGTCTGCAATTGAATTTCAGATCAGGGGTAGACGGACGTTGAGAGATTCCTAGTCCTTGGATTCGATCGTGTTCCAACGGATTTTGAAAACGACCGGTATTTGAACGAACGTTGACGCCCGCGTTTTCGCCATCGAAAATCTCGTTTCGGTGATTTTTCCTCACGCGAATCCATAGAGAAATCTAAATCGGGCAAATCGATTGTTCGAGTCGGTGGATTCATTTTTTTCTAACGTGCGTGGAAAATAGTGAGATTTTTCCTCATCGGTAGCTTGTCACGATTTGGAACGGACGATTTATTGTAGATCGGACGTTGTCATGTTCGAATTGCTCGTTTCCCGTCGCCTTAAAGGCCGCGCGTGGCCTCAAGCTCGTATTAGCATTTCTGCCGGCGAAAGCTCGTTCGCCTGTTACTCTTGTTTGTGAATCGGATGCAAACATTTGCTCTGTGCGATTTTCAACGTGCGAAACGTTTGCCAACATTTCTCCCAGCTATGGTAATAATTAGCCGGAAGATTGGGGCCATACCTGTGAAAATAAGAGTACATAGTATTAATAGTATAATCGAAAAATTGATTTTTTTTTCTCCGAATTATTTACAGAGAAGATTTTCGGTCGATTAATTCAAAAACATTGTTTTTCTCAACTTTATTGTGAAGGTAGTTCGCCTTTCGATCGGCTAAAGCTGAGTATTTTTATAATCTCGCGCCGAGGACTATCCCAACGGAGACCTAATCGGGCCAACATGAGTGACAATCGTCGTATAGAAACAGAGTGCTCTTCGAGGGCACTTCTTCCTTCTCTCGAGTCAAAAATAAGCCTTCACCGCCGACTAAATCCGTTTTTGGCACGCGGTTGTCGTGAGGCCCCCTCTTTGTGTTTGTTGGGGTTCCAAGCCGCACATGTTTCTGAAAAACGGCTCGATGTTCGATCGTTTCGTGATCATTTTCCGACCCCGAGAATGTTGGAGATCGCCGTTTTTAATTCTACGCCGATCGATTCAACGATTCTGGCTTAAAATCGATCGCTGGAGCGAAGCTTTATTTCGAGAAGCTCATTTTTTATTTTCCACCTTGCCGTCTTCCCTTTCGGCGCGGCTCGTGACCGATCGTAATATCTGCGTTTACTCCGTCGAAAGTGAGACCGTCCCTGCCTCACCTTTCGTCTTTCCGACTCATCATTGGCTCCCCTCCATCCTCGCCTTGGTCCTCTCCCATGTTTTGAGTCGAAATTGAAAGTGCCGCCCATCCAGAAGACCGAGCCGTTGCGCATCTCGCGTTGCCAACATCGTCCCGCGTCATTTGTCTTCGTTTCTTCCACTTCCTGCTCCGCTTTCCTCTTGACATTCACATCTTGCGACTGGAAGCTCGTCTTGGCAACCCGGATAGGATCTTTGGAACATCTGTTATTCACGTTTCTAATCGACGCATCGTTTTGTCATTTTGATTTGATAATTCGCCTTCGCCTAATCTGTCATGATGACAGATATATTGCACTGACGAGGCCCGAGTGGGCGAAAGTGCTGGGATTTGGAGCTCGAAAGCTGATAAAAGCGGCGCTGAGTGCACGAAGGAGGCCTTAACGGGTGAAAGCGCTCGGAGTTTGTAACTATGAGTCGGTGAAAATGCTTGGATCGCTCGAAGGAGGCCCGAATTAGCGGGAGAGTTCATGTGCACGCGTGGGGCTCAATTAGGCGAAAGCCCTTGGATTGTACAAAATGCCTGAAGTGATGAAAGTGAGCAGAGAGAACCAATGACGCTTGATACGGCCTAGGGCGCGAAGGAGGCCCTACAGAACGAAAGTGCTCAGAGTGTCGAAAAAATCCCTGTTGTTTATTCTCCTTCCCCCCGGAAATTCTGAATAAAGCTCACTTTTCTATACTGGCTTTTGAGCCGCAGAAACAACCTTGTGAAACTCCCGTTTGTATATAGTTTTATCTCGTTTTATCAATCAGTTGCTGCTATGCTACTGAGACCATCCAATTAGCAAGGAACAGAATCGGCCCTAGTCAAGATCCTTGTGAAACTCCCGTTTGTATAGTTTTTCTCGTTTCATCAATCAGTTTTATTATCATTTTCGAACCATTATCAACCCCAAACTGATAGAATTTATTCATTTAGAGACACGTAAGTGATAAGGTATCCTCACCAGCTTGTACTACTGCTGAGACCTTGCGATTCACAAGAAACAGAATTGGCCTTAGTCTATATCCTTGTGAAACTCCCGTTTGTGCCTGTAACAGCTCGTTAAATTGTTACTCATCAACTGGTAATATCATTAGGATAGTTTGTGATTAAGTGCTATTGTATATTTGATTACATTTATTCGTTTTTATATATACTTGAAGTATCACTTACTATGCTACTGAAACCATCTGATTAGCAAGGAACAGAATCGGCCCTAGTCGAGAACCTTGTGAAACTCCCGTTTGTGCCTGTAACCGCTTGTAATTTGTTACTCGTCAACTGGTAGTATCATTAGGATAGTTTGTGATTGATTGCTAATATTTGATTACATTTATTCGTTTTTATATGTACTTATACAAATGATGAAGTATCAGGCTAACTAAGGAACAGAATCGGCCCAAGTCAATAACCTTGTGAAACTCCCGTTTGTATCTAGTTTTATCAATCAGTTTTATTATAATTTTCGAACCATTATCAACCCAAAACTGATAGAATTTATTCGTTTAGAGACACGTTAGTGATAAGGTATCCTCTGCTGAGACCTTGCTAAGAAACAGAATTGGCCTCAGTCTATATCCTTGTGAAACTCCCATTCGTTTCAGTAACACCTCGATAGATCGTTCTTTCCAATTCATATTTCAATCCATCGTCTTTCCACATAGTCATTGCATATTTAATCTGTCTACATTCCGATTCCGGTCTCGATCTTTATCGGCTACATCTCCGTTACATAATTCGTTCCTTTCAACCGTGAAACCCTTTCATTCGAAGTCGTATTTGCCCCGGTTATAACCCTTGTTTTGTATCGCTTTCAAAGCTCGAATTCCTCCCGGCCGGACCGCGGAAGAGATTTTTTGTTCGAGCGATTTTTATCTAAGGTCAAATATGAGTTGGCCCTTGTCTCAAATATAACGCAGCCGATATAAAGGCCTCGGATCAGCTTTCATGATTGTCGACCGTTCGGAGCGAAAGCTTTCAAAACTAATTCATCGCCCGAGGACATGCAAGGAAGTGAAGTGGTGAGGTATTCCTCGACAACGCGTCCATTGTAGGTTGCCTTGCGGCGGTGAAAAATCGGAAGCCAACCTCGCCTTGGGCGCATGCGCAATCGAAATTCGCCCGTACTCAGGTGCCGATCTCTCCTTGCTATTGTAACCGGCGAATTTTTAATGTAACGGTTCCCGGTCTAGGTACTTTGTGTATTGCGATTTTCGCCCGTCTCCTCGTACACTAGAAACTTCCATTGTTCCCTTTCTAGCTCGAAGGAAAATTCAACTCGCTCCCAAGTCCTCGTTTTCTGCCATCTTACGAAAGTTCACTATTTCGATGAACTGTCGACCTAACGTCGATCCTATTTATCTTTAATGCGACAACGTCTTGGTAATTTCGCTTTATTTCATCGCCTCGGCGCGCGTTTCCTGCGGAACTTGCCGCTTCGGATGGTCTCGAAGTTTTTCCAGCTTCGAACTTGTCGATCGAGTTGAGCAGCTTCTAATCTTCGCTCCTGTCGTATTAACTGAAAACGAGCTCAATCGATAGTTGAACGCTGCTTTTAGCGGGCGATCAATAATTAATCCCGATTATTAGCCGTTCTGTACTTTTCAAATTACGGGATTTCATCATTTTCTTATCCGTTCCCGAGTTTATTCATAAAACGGCGGAATAAACTGTTATTTCGCTTCTTCGTCCATTTTTCCGATTTTAGATAACGGTGAAAATAGTAGAATTTATTTCAAAATAACGTGTGAAAATATTCAAGGTGAAAAATTAATTGAATTAATCGTTTGGGTTTTATCAAATTAATTATTGAATTTGAAGTATCGAATTTCTACTGATAGATAATAATGTAAATTAATATGGTATTACTAAATACCTATTTTAATTTTGAAAAATTCAGTTTGGCAAGTTTGCATTGGATAACTTGACAAAAAGTCGTCAATTCAGATGTTTGAATATACCAAAAAATAGGTAATTTAACTCTCCACAATTTCCCCGAGTAATATACCTATCCATTTTTCAACCGTTTGTAAGTTATTAAACAATATTACTAAAATAAACACGAGAACATCACATTTTTCAACTTTAAACGTTCTTTTCATCTATTTAGTGCACAATAAACAAAGAATGAACCATATATTATTGATATACACATCGTCAACTAACATTATGCTGAATTTGAACGAAATCCATTTCAAAACTTTTTCGCGAAAAATCCAAGGGGTACCCCTGCGATTTTTTTAAACCGACCAGTTAACGATTTTTTACTCGTCTTTCAATGCAGATAAAAATCTGAAATTTTCAGGAAAGTTTCATCTTACCAAGATGTATTTTTGTGATTTTTTTCAATTCTCGGAAAAATCTGCAAGTGGTCCGAAAAAATCGGTTTTTCAAAGCTCGAAAATTGGGCTTTAACCGTGATTTTGGGGGTCAAAATTCATGTGAATCAATTGTTTTATTATATAGGAGTCTTCATTTGAACGCCTTACACACGTTCGTAGCAAAAAATTTGGTGAAAAAAATTTAAACAGCGCCGCAGGAATTATTTTCCGTAAATCGAGCTCCGCTGGCAGCGAAAAGTGTGAAAGATTAAATTTTCGTTTTTAAGCGAATTTGGAAGCTATTCTAATAGGAAATTGAACGCTGAATCCGAATTTGACGTCAAAACGGCGGAAATTTAACGGCAACATTTAATTTTTCATATTTTTAGTATTACACTATTTTTCAACTTTGAAAATTCGTTGCAAATACTTACAGCACTGTTCAAATTTAATTAATTAATGATTCCTATAGGAAATTAAACGTAGAATTCGAATTCAAAGTGAAAACAATCAAATTCGAACAATTAATAATTTTTTTAAAAAATTTTTTCGATTTTCATACTTTTGGAGTTTCAACTTTAGAATTTTTTTTTCAGTTGCCTCTTTTTTACATTGGTTTCTTTTTTCATTTTTTGGGTTGTGGCAAATTTGAGTATTGAAAATTCGCCTTTTATCGTTCTACACATTTTTTCGAAGGGTATGATTTGAACGGTTTTCTGCGCCGCAATCGGTCCGCCAAAAGGCGAAAATAACGAGAGAAAGAAGTGAGAAGCCGTCGAAGCGTTTTTATCGTCAAATTGCGCTGCGAGCTCGAAATATCCGTCGATGGCAGAAGTCGATCAAATGCTCTTTTGCTGAAGATTGTTCGCAATAAATAGCCTCTTTTTACATTTTTTTATTATCTACTTTTTCGGTTTGCGGTGGATTTTTTTTTGCGGTGTGTACAATTCGAAAGTACGATTTCTACAGAGGATACTTATCAAAATATAATGTCGAATTCCGCGGCGAACGGTGTCATATTTGAGAAGTTGCTTTTCTGGCAAAATCGTAGGTGAATATTAATTAATTTACGTTGAAGTTGAAATCGAGTCCTCGGCGTGATGCGTTGATTTTTTTGGCTAATATTTTTCTTCTATTGCAGGTGAGTTTCGTTCGTATTTATCCTACCCGGTGCCTACTTGCGAATGTAAGTTCATAATTTTTTTTTTTTAACGAAAGGAGATGAGGATGTGTAATTTTTCAAAAACTCATTTCTTCGGATAGGCTTCGTTTCAATGTTTCTTATCCAATTCTAAGGAACGCTAGTTTCCGACGTTTCGATTTATGTCGGAAAATTCGACAGGAGCTCGAAATTGTCCCCGAGCAGTCCCTTAATTCAATATCCGAACTTGAGATTGAAGCCTTTCGATCCGTTGTATCCGTGACCTTGAGTGGGACTTCTCGCAGCATCTCAAGGCCAGCTCAGCCTTGCTTCGAGAGGGAGCGAGAGAGGAAGCTTCTCAAGGGTGGACCGAGGGGGTGGATGTGGGTCGATATGGGAGTCGCGACAGCCCCCCCCCTATCCATAGCGACGTCATTTCCTCCCCCGGGTCCATACATTCCTCCTTTGCGATCGACCCATGCCTCTCCCTCTCAAGTTTTTCTCTCTCTGTTCGCTATCAAAAAAAAATTTTTTTTTTCTCGAATTCGTTAATTAAAAATGCAATTTTTTAAGCGGAAAAAAATGGTTCGTTCAATTGGAAATACGCTTGAGTCAATGAACAAGCGGGTAAATCAATGTTCGAAAATACTCCTGTATATAAACAGCTAGATAAATTTAAAAGCTGAATAAGTTTATGGAAAAATTGAGAAATAATAGCTAAACTATATTGGATAGTCTGGAAACAATTGAAATAATCCACTGAATAGCGTTGAATTTCCTGGAATTAATCTGCTTGAGAAAAATAGATTTTCCTAAAAATCTTGAAATATTCCGCTAAAAAAATGTACAGTTTGGGAATAATGCGCTCAATGAATTGGCATAGTCTGGATATAATCTGCATATTTAAATTGAACAATCTGGATAATCTTCTAAATCAAATTGTCTGGAAAAATCTGCTCAATAAAATTTGTAATAATCCAAATAATAGGTAATAGTAGTTAAAAAAATCTGGTAATAATCTGGTCAATAAAATATGTTCGTTAGAATAGAGGAACTGAAAATGATTTTTGCTAAATGAAAGTAGATAGTTCAAAAAATCTAAGAGTAATCTGGTGAATGAAAATGTTTGAAAATAATCTGTCAAATTAAATTAGATAGTTCGGAAAAAATCTGGAAATAATCTGCTAGATTGAATTAGTTAAGTTCTCCCTAACTAAGGTCTAAAAATGGTCAACTAAATTTGATTAGATAGTGTGACAAATATTCCGGGAATCAAGTGCTAAATTAAATTGGACAGTGAGGAAATAATGTGCCCAATCAAATTTTCTGAACAAAAAGGGGGAAATAATTCCAAATTAAATCGGATAGTCAGTCGAAATTCGGTCAGTAAAATGGGTTACTCTGAAAAATCTGGAAACACTCAGTAAAATCAAATTGAATAGCCAGAAAAGAAAAGCTGGAAATCGGCTGATATTTAAAATTAAACAGGTGTTCTGGAAAATAAAATGTGGGAATAATCTGCAAAATCAAGTTGAATGGTCTGGAAAAATCTAAAAATGTTCAGTTCACTAGAATTATATCGTTGAAAAAATCTGAAAGTAATGTAGTGAGATTGCCCAGTCCGAAAAAAATTGGAAACAGTTCTGCTAAAGTAGATTAGATAGTTCGGGGAAAAAATCAGTAAATAATCCGCCTAGTAAAATTGGATGGTCTGGAAATAGTTTCAGTGAATAATCTGTTCAATGAAATGGATAGTCTGGGAATTCAAATTTTTGTGTATGATTTCTCGTATTATTTAGGGTTTACCACGTTCCACGACTAATTTTCGACCGAAAATGTCCTATACTTTTTTAAACTTTCTAAGTTTTGGTAAATAAAATCATCTGAATCGATGACTTTCGGTTGTTTAGGGTAAAACGTTGAATATTTTGAAAAATTGGCTCAACCTTTTGGTTTATTACCTATATAAAAAACCATTGTAATCGCCCAAGAAAAAAAATTTCTAACCCCCTCAAAATTTGATGTTTTACGTTTCAAGGCATGTAGAATCCGAATATCCAATAAAAAAAATTCTGTCCGTCCGCCGTTAGCAGTTTTCCGGCCAAACTGTAAGAGCTAAAAATTTGAAATTTTCACCAAAAATCAATCTCAGTCCTACGACGGCCCAATTCTCGAACCAACTTGCTAGCTCAATTTTAAGGGTATTTTTGGGGGGTTTTGAGGGGGAGAAAATTCATATTTTCCAAGGTTTCGCAGAAAAAAGTGTACGTTGTATCAAATTATATAGATTTTTTGACGCTGAATCGAATGAGACCATCGCCGGGAGTTATCACAGCTTTTGTATCGAATTTGGGAGATTTTTAGAAATTTGACTCGAGAGTTCTTGGAGCTATAAAAATCGTTCTATACTCATTGGAATGGTCGTCAAACACTCTCTCCAGCTGTATCGTTAGGCAATAAGTTTAGCTTTTAATTAGGAAATTAAGAAAAATAAAAATGATTAAAATTACAATAGTTGCTACGGAGTTTTCCCCTATAGTTACCATCTGTTTTTCGGTGGGAACGTTCACAAATGTTCGGAATATTTAAAATGACAAATGGATAGTCTTCTTAAATCAATATTGAAGCGAAATAATAATAAACCACTGTACAATCATTTGCGGCGTTTTTTTTTTTTTTTTTTTTTTTTTTTTTTGGGAACTTGAAAATTCAAATATTTGTGATAGAGAAGAAAAAACATACATTGCGGTAAACTACACGAAAGCTGCGCAAGGACATCGCAAAATCCCAACACTTTCTATCTTTCGTCGACGTGAATGAACGATAGTAAACCGTCGTGAAATGCCAAGTTTCAATGGGCGTGCTAAGCTGGCGTAAATACTTCATAATCGCGGAATCGATGGACGACCTTCGGAGGTCAAACGACTCGAACCCGCGGACACGGAAATACGTCAAAATTGACATTGACGATCGATAAATGGGCGAGGGAACATTTTTCCTGCCTGCGGTTTCACCAACTATAAACACATTCCGCGACTATAATTTCGTGCTTTGTCGTGCAGCGATCGATTTGAAAGAGGTTCCATTTCGCTATTCGTTGGGGTCATTGTCATTGAAAAGAACCCGCTTTACCGGACGGAGGAAGTGGCGAAAAATTGACGTGTATCAGAGATCATTTGAAGCACCAATCTGACCATTATTCTTGCCTGAAGATAAAAAATAAAGAAGAAGATAATAATAAATAAATTAAAGAAACATACGAATATAGCGGAAGTACTGTGTGTGAGCCGAAATATGTGAACGTAGCGTAATTTTCTGTCCATAATAAAAATTCGAAGACCTCGACCGAAATAATTACTGGTTTTTACGGCCTGTAAAATCAAAATAAAGGGATATATCTCAATATATAATTTACCGTGGCACTAATTCGAAATATTCCCAATTTTATTTTCGTAATTATTTACATACCTATTAACACACCACAGAGAAAAATTGAAACCGATTTCCCCTGGGAGCTTTTTTTCGAACACGCTCTGCGACCACTTGATAGTATTAGTATGCCGACGGATCTCAGGCAATTTTCAAACTGAAAATGGCGTCAATTTGAGGGTGTTTTCGAATTTCTACTGTTCGAGAATTATCCTTGATGGTTTCGGGACCGAATGAGCGTAATTACGATCGTATTCAGCTTGATCGTCGCTCAACGGGCAGGGTCGCCGATACAGGTCAATGTCCTGCCTTTGTTGTGAACGACGAGTCATGGAAAATGCTAATCGATGGAAAACGTGGATGGAAAACTATTCCAAAGATAGCGTTGTTGAGAGGCTTTTTTTTGTTGTTGTTGCGAATTTGACAACGACGCGTTGATAGGTTAAGTGGAAAAGCTCCTTCGTCGTACGTTGAAAAGAAGCGAAATCGTTGACCTAGGATCAACGACCTTGCATTGGCCGATCGATTTGCAAACACGCTACCCAATACTAATGGAATAATGAGAGCGGCAGGGCCGCTATTCACTCGAAAACTCAAAGGCGTAAAGCGTAACTCTTTGTCAAATACATAGCGATCGATACTGATTTCTAGCGAGTTCCCAGAAAAAAATCGTCATCAATCTAATATAGGCGAAATGCATAGAATGCACGACGCGATGTAACGCATTTGTTCCTTTCGAGGAACGAATCAAAATAATGATAATAGTGATAGCATAATAATACATTGTCGATGATAATATCGATATCGGTAGTGAGATGATATGAATTATTGATTAGATAAAAGCTAAGATAAGGTAATAATTGTAAATAGGATGAGATGTTAATAATTTATAATAATGATGATGATAAATTAATTTTGAGAAAATAACATAAGACGTTAGATAAGTGATAATAGTATGTGGTAAATAATATTAGATAACAGGCGTGGATAAGTAATAATCAATAGATAAGAGATAAATTATAATCGATAGATAACAGATAATTTATAACCAATAGATAAGAGATACGTTTTTATCAATAGATAAGAGATACGTTATAATCAATAGATAAGAGAATAGTTATAATCAATAGATAAGAGATAAGTTATAATCAATAGATAAGAGATAAGTTATAATCAATAGATAAGAGATAAGTTATAATCAATAGATAAGAGATAAGTTATAATCAATAGATAAGAGATAAGTTATAATCAATAGATAAGAGATAAGTTATAATCAGTGAATCGATGAGGTATGAGGTAATAACTGATTGTATAAGGACAATAAATAAGAATATAATTTATTGCACTAAAGACTGATTCTTATGGTGGTAATAATTGATAAATATGATCAGATGTTAAATACGGTAATTATCATCAGTTAATAACTGATTTTACTAAGTTATAGATAAGACTGGACTATAGATGATTCGATAAATAGGCGATCAGGTAGTGATCGATAAGACAAGAGGTAAAACAAGATAATAGTTGATAACTGAGATAAGATACTAATCAATAGATAAGATAAGAGCTAAGATAGGATAGTAATCAATGAATTAGATAAGGCAACAATAGAATTATAACTCTTTACAGTGGTAATAGTTGATAAATAAAATAAGAGGTGTGATATGGTAATGATAATAATAACTGAAAAATACAAATGGATAATAGGTTGATATGGTAATACTTGATAGATAAGACGTAAAATCAGATCAAATATGGCGATAATTGGTAAATGAGATGAGACAAGTGGTAAGATATTGTAATTATCTATAATAATAGGCATTCATGAATAAGGTATAGGTTAGTTTAGGTGGCGATATATAGATAAGAGGTGAGATAAGTTTGATAATCAATGGATAAAATAGGGCTATAATTAATGAATTGGATGATATACGATAATATTCTATTAATAAGATTTATGGGATAAGATAAAAAATCGATTAAGAAAGGTACAAGATGAATGTAGTAGAAAAAGAAGAAAAAATAAGATAAAAAGATACGAGATAAGATATGATAATTATTCGATAAATAAGATAAGAGATGAGGTTACAAAAGGTAATAATGATAAATTAATATGATATGGTAGTAATCGGTGAAAAATATCACTTAAGATATTATTAATATGAACCAAAAATAATTTTCCTCGGAAACCGTTTCAACTTCCTTGTTTTAGTGATTTTCGTCGACATTACTTTTTGGAAATCATCAATTTTCCCATCGCCCCTTCATCTTCTCCGTTTCTGATATTCGACGTCTTCTCTTTCATCGGTCTTCCGAAGAATTGATCGTGCGGACCGTTTCCCCGGCCTCGGACGGGGCCGTTTGTTTTTTACGGCGTCGTCTACGTCGCTTTGTCGTTGGCAGGGTCGGTCGTTTGTTCACCGCTATCAAACACTTCATGGGCCGAAGCTGGATCTCGATGTGACGAGTGGTAGCAGAGCGTCATCGTTAACCTCCTTTTTTCCCTTATCCATCCAAGCCAGGTTCGTGGTCGATGGCTCGTCGAACAGTGTTGCCACTAGATTTTGAACTTTTCTCGTAAAATCCCTCTTCGGTATATTTTCTCCGACGCTTCTGAAAGAGCAGGAAGTAGTAAAAATCGTAGCTCGTTCCGTTTTTACAATCCCCCTTCCCCCGGGTAGTTAGCAAATTGTCAACACTCTGCATAGTGACGAGTTTGTTGAAAATCTTCGAGATTAGATGTGGGGTGAAAAATTTCAATTTGAATGCAAAAGGTTTAGAGACCACTATTCAGCGGTGGGAGCGGTTACTGAGGCCTGAGGAGTCGAAAGCGCTCGAGACCTATTATGGATGAGTCTAAGTTGATTTATTGCTCTAGCATGGCGATTAAAATAGCATAAAACGGTCATACTATTCACAGCGCGTTTCCTGATTTTTTCCTAGATCATACGTACATATTTATTTATTCTTTATTTTTTAGATTTTCCTAGGTTTATTCGTATGAGTGATCCAAGATTATTTTTTCCGGATTTCTTTCCGGATTTTTTCCGGAGTTATAAATATTTCTCCAATTTAATTTTTTGAATTTTATTCAAAATCTTTGAACTTTTTTCTTTTTGGATTTTTTTCCTTTATTATTATTTTTTTAAATTTTTTTTATGGTTGATTTTTTTTTAAATTACTATTTTTAGTATAATATTAGTATTTCATGTTTATCCTGTTTTTTCCCCAGACTATCCGGAATTATCTTGTAGACTGTTCCACTTTTATTTTCCTATTCAGCTCGTATTTGCAGATTGTTTTCAAAAGTGTACCAGATTTTTCCTAGGTTCATGGAAAAAAACAGGTGGTTTGGATGTTTGTAAATTTGTACCTAACTTATTTTCGAATTTGGCCGGTATTTTGAGAGCCATCCAGACTTTTGAGGTTGTCCAGATGTCGCTAGATTTTTACCTATCCAGATTTCAGTTATGTTTTTAAATGGATTCAGCTTTACCGGGTCGATTTCTTCATGTCCTTATTTGTATCTTTCTAGATTTTTGACGCGTTTTTGTATTCATCGCGATCTTTCAGGATTATCTCATTTGTTTCCAGATTTATTTACAAAGACACTATTTCTCGAAACATTTTGTATTTTCCAGTGCAGTTGCTATTTTTCCAGATCTGTCCAATATTATAAAACATCTGACTTACTGGATCTTTAGATCCAAGGTGATTTTTCCTTTTTCGTCCAGATTTTTATCGATTTACTTGAGATTCATTTTTGGTAACAATTAGCGAATTTCAACCGTCGATGACGACTATTTGACTTAACCGGTTTTGACTTTTAAGGAGGTCATTCGATGCGCGATTTTACGCTCTTCAATTTTGATCCCGTTCATTTTCGCCGTAGCATGCGCCGTTTTCGAGTTACGGGCGAAAAACGAGATAAGTGACGACATTTCGAGGTTTTTTACTTTACGAGGTTGTTTTCTGCGGGAAAAAATCGAATCATTCATTAAACGGAAGGTAAAGTAGTCTCTAAATCTATTCAATTGTGACCTCCCTGTGAATAATTTCGATTTCAATATTTTTTCCTGCCATCCGTCTCGAAATGTGCGACGATTTTACGTTCTCTCTTTTCGAAAATCCCTTCCCCATTTTTGGGCAATGTTTCGACGAGTGGAAAAGGGGAAATTTTCCCCGCCTCGGTTTCGTGCTAGGGGAGATAATATTCTCGAGCGTCTTCCTCTGCGTATCCGACCATGGCCTCCATTGACTATCTACTTCCCTTCCATTCTCGTTTATCGTTGCTTCTATCCTTTTATTGCCGTTGTCGGACGTTTCTTCAACTCCCTTTTCGACATTTCGGTTTCCATTCGGAGATCTTCGCTATTTTTATTGCCTCGCTCCGCCAACGCTTGTTATGTTCTGCCGATGTTCGAGTCTCGAATTGCGTGCGTAAAATCGGCGGACGAATTGGAGCGGGCGAAGAATGAATATGAATGATAAAATGAGCTTTGTCCTTTGAGTGTTAACATTAGCTAAAATACAAACATTGCCAATGAGAATGGGAGTATCCCTCTACTCACTCCACCATAATACTAATTTTCTCTGCCTCTTTATTTTATTTCATTTCATTTTTTTTTATGATTTTTTTCAAATTTGTGCCGATATTCAGGTTAATATCGAGTTCAATTTTCCATTTTTTAAGTACTTAATCGCATTATTTTTCTCGCGGGGAAAGTTTCGATGATAAGTTTGAATATTTAATCACCGAAATATTTTTCCTGGTTTGAATTTCGGTTACGAAATTAATATTTATGAATAATAGTTATCTTATTTTCCCAGTTTTCAAATCTCTTATATTTTCGTTAGGCGATTCACTGTTTTTGTAATTATTTTTTAAATGCTTTTTTTCAAATTTGTGAAGCTTTCCTGTATGTTCTTGACGTTTGCTATTTCAGATTTACATTTACATTGCTCAAAATTGTATTTTGCAATTTCTTTCTAACTCTGTTTTTTTTGTTTTTTTTTTTTTAATTTTTAATTAGTTTCTATTTTACTTGGTTGTGGGCTTCATTCGTTATTGAGATTTTTTTAACTTTAATTATATATTTTATAATAATTACTTCATTTTCAACGTCCATTGTTTTGGATTTTTTGTACTTGTTTAAACTTTCTCGTTTTCATATTTCGCAGAATTGATTTTTTTTTTGTTGTTCGATATTTTTCGAAAACTTAATTTTTTGTGCGCATTTCGAGTTCTTCAGTTAATTGTTTTTGCGTTCTAAATTTTCCGTTCCGAAAATTTAGCCTAAAATCTTCAGCAGATTCTGGTAATTTTTATGCTCATTTTTAAGAGTTTTTCCATTTTTTCTGGTTTGTATTTTTTTTCATCGAGTGTGTTTTTTTATAATATATTTTTTTATGCTCAATTTTGACGAAATTATTTTTCGATTCTAGTGTCTATAGTATTTTATATTTTTTTGGTTACTATTATTATCGTTTTAATATATTTCTCTTTCAATGGAACCTCTCTTCCAGCTGTTTCCTGTTTTCTAATTTTTCTATATTCGCCATTCCGGAATCCGCTTTCAATATGGCCTCCCCATTGAAGCGTTACATGACAACTTTTTTCCATAACTTGTAATAGCAGGAACGGGGTTTCTTATTAGTGAAGATGATAGAGAGAGAGAGCGATATTTTCGATAGGACAGTTGCGTTTAGCAGAGAAATTTTTTCGCCTCCGTTGCGCAACCGGTTGAAAGCTTCACGTAACACCTGCGAATCCTCACGGCCCAAGGACCGAGCGCCCGCTGTGTCACGCGTCGGATGACGAGTCGTGTTCGAACGTGCGTACCATAGGGGCCCCTTGCCCGACCTCCAAACTAGACGCCCCATGATAGGCAGCGCGTGCTCTAGTTCACACCCGTCCGGATTTTCCGCGTGCGGAATTTCCGCACGCCGTGAATCGTTGTACGGTCGATAGCGTCGCCTCTCGGGGATTTTAGGGTAATTGCAATAGAAAGTAGTTATTCGAGATGAATAAATACATTATTAGCGGATTTTCGTCGAATTTGCTCTATATTTTTTATATTTCTTCCTTTTTATATAAAGCTTGTCGGGTTAATTGGTTTTTCTACTAGTGGAAGAGAATCGGCAACTGCTTTCCCATCAATCCTTTATTTCCGCACTTGCTGTCCAGAGCCTTCTTTTCATTACTATGGCCATATAGTACCTATACAACCACAAATAGAAATCTTATTTTCCTTGCCGTCGTATTCTTCGATTTCCAAGAGGTTTGAGGGGGGAAAAATCAGGCGACTCATTCTCCGATTTTTTATTTGCTGGCCGAGCACTTTCGCCTGTTCGGGCTGTGGACCCTATGGTTCCACGTCGCCCTGGGTATCGCCCTCTGCCAGCAAATAAAGACTCGGACAATGAGTACTCTGGTTTTCTCCCCTTCACACCTCCTAGACATAAATAAAAATATATAAAATCATCAATTTCGCGAATTATCTAAAAATTTCTCGTCAGACGCACTGTTTTAAGCTCCTTTCCCACCAAAAAAGGAAAAGTTTCATTTTTTAAATTGCGAAAATTAAGCTTTGTTGGACAATCGGCCGCGCGCGTGTGTCACAAGCTCGAGCTGTGCCCACGTTCTACACCTCTATCTATGCTCTCAAATTCTATCAGTAGCACAATGGTGTCTGGGACAATCGTGAGGCCTTACATTGTGCTCGCATGTATAACCTTACGCCATTGAACATTGCTTGTTTTTAAACCCGCCTCACTTCGCACTTTGGAAGCTCTGGTTCAAAAGTGGGTCGCGGCCGAAACGAAAATTCTTTCCCTTCTCATCTTACTATGTTCAAAAATACCCAATGACTCAACCGAACGAGGGAAAGCCTTTCCTATTGGCTTTGATATCCGCCGTCTCGATGACGCTTTGATTCGAAGAAGGGATCGATCGTCGATGATAGCGTCGGAAGACGTGGAAGTCGAATTTGAAAAAGGCGCAGAATCGAATTGGCTCTTAAGAGTTCGGAATCTTTCATTCTCAACGAGACGAGATAGGTTTTAGAATTCAGGAATGGAATAATGCCATACTTGAACGATGGGCTCTATTAATTAGCTCGTTTTTTACCAAAACATTTCCAATATCCCCTTTCTCTTAGAAGAGGTCCACGTTTATGTAGAAAAAAAAAAATTGATTCTCTGACAGTCGTCACCACATTTCATGCCCACGAAGAACGTTGGTTATTTATTTTCTTTACCTCTTTTCATCGAGTATTTATTTAATGCTCTAATGCGCTAATTTAATAATCTAATAGTTCTTTGACAGTTGGCGTTCGGTGGCGTATTTTTCTCGTGCAGCCAAGCTTATTAATTCTTGACAATTAGTTCACTCCTACAAATTCATCAAGTCATCGCCCCTACCCCTTAATTGTGAGTTTTTTTTCTTTTCTCTCTATGGACAATAATTTCTGTTGTTTGCCCGTACACTTTGTAAATAAATAAGTCATATTCATTTCGTCAGTGTCAGATTAACACCCCTATCATCAGTGTTGCCAGGTCTCTCCTTTTTGGGGGAAAACTCCCCCAAAACTTGGACAAAATTAATATTTCCTTTTTCCCTAAATCCTCCCAATTCTTATTTTTGGCTTCCCTTTTTCCCTTTTCTTCGACTTATTTTTTATGAAAAGTAAAAATTTGGAAAATAAGATCGGTTTTCTTTCCTCACTTTTTAAAAAGGCAGGGATATTTTTTAAATAGTCGTTTTTCTAACAATGGCCAGTATCTTCTCCTTGTTGACGCATTTTTGATGTGTGAGGGGGAGAGAAACCAGGCGATTCATTTTGCAATTCTTTATTAGCTGGCCGAGCACTTTCGCCCATTCGGGCATCCTCAGGGCGACCTAATTATATATAATTTATTTATTTATTTTTTTTTTAATTGGCACAGGACAATCATAAAATTTATAGAATTCTCAAGCTACTTACGTGAGTCCAAAGGTTCCACAGACAAATCTGCTCAGTCACTATTTATATTGAATCGCATCTTGTCTGCCCGTTTTCTCTATGTCCTGAAAATGTTTTCGGTTTAAGTTAAATATAATATAAAATTTGATAATGGTAACAATATTTTACCTACATAAGTTGGGTGGACAATAATTGAGGGAAAAGTTATCACAGTTTCATTTAGAGGGTAATTTAAAAAATATTGTTCTATATAAAAATCTCTCTGCTAAACCTCACAACCCCCGGACATCAAGAAATGTGACGAGAAGGTAAAGTTTCTCGTTCGAGGTAAAAACCGCTGCAAATGATTGTACAATGTTTTATCATTCCTTTGCTTCAATAATGAAGAAAACCGCCCATTTATTATAGTAACTATTCCAAACAGATCGGCGACTAAGAAAAATTCCCCAACTATGTCGTATTTATTCAGAATGCTTTCGATATTAAATATCGAGATCATGTAAAAATTTAAAGGTCGAACAGACCTAGTTTATGAAATTCTACCACCATAACTTAATTTAATCCAACATCGAGGTCGCAAACTATTTCTTCGATAAGAAATCTAAAAAATAATAACGCTGTTATTCCTAAGGTAACTTAATCTAATAATCCAAAATTTAGGATCAAATACAAATTAAATATTAATTAACAAATTAAATGCTCTAAAAATAAAAAAGTTTTTAGTTTTTTTCTGCCACCCCAACAAAATAATAATAATATATTTATAACTTAGAAATCTAATAATAATAAATATATCCTTGTATAAAGTTCCTATAGGGTCTTCTCGTCCTATAATGAAATTTAAGCTTCTTTACTCAAATCAACTTATTCTAAGTATGAAAAAGAAATAATATTTTTCATCAAACCCTTCATTCCAGTCTACAATTAAAAGACAAATGATTATGCTACCTTTGTACAGTCAAAATACTGCAGCTATTAAATAAACTTATCATTGAGCAGGCCTGATTTTTTTTTCTTATATAAAACCAAAAGGCCATGTTTTTGATAAAAATTGATCGGCAAACGCCAACAAAGAATAGCAAAAATTTTTTTTGGCCTGAATATCCTCGCGTTATTTCCGAATCGATCGGTCCGGCAAAAGTCGCCTGTAATCGCGTTCGAAAATTACAGCGGGCGAAATCGTCGACTCGCTGTAATATAATGTAAGAGCTGGCCAACTTGAGGGGAAACCGAGGTACAAGGGCAGGATCGCCGGGTTGCGATGGGGTGCCCCGAGGAGTGTCATGACGTCACAGTCCCCACTCGGGTCGAACTGGAGGGGGAGTCTCCAACTCGGTTCGTGAGCTTGAGCCTCTGACACAGTGACCCCTTTAGGAGGTTTAGTTCCCTTCGAGCCTTGGATATGGTCGAGCCCAGGCCGTTCGTTGCTGTGATTTTTAGTGAATACATTAAAACTGCCAGTTTCACCTGACGCAGTGTTGTGATGGTTACCAAATATTCGGTCATAGCGACAATTTACTAGTCGAGCCTGTTCTACCTCGAGTAATACTCGTTTCGTTTTTATTATTATTTTTTTTTTAAGTTTTTAATATTTTGTTTTCGTGTCTCGAATCGCTTTCTTTCCTCGTCGTCGCGCGAAGCCGTCAAAATTGCCGATATATCCGCGTCCGAATGTTATTTTCCGCCGAGTTCCGAGTGGATGTGTGAGTGGTCCGTGCCGGATTGGGGAGGGGCGACCGCCCCCAGCCCCCCGCCAGATCATCTCTACTCACCACCGAATTCGTAAGTGTAATTCAACGTTTAAAAAATAAAAAAAAAATAGAATAATACTCGTATTTTTTTTTTTGCGAAAAATAAGTAGGTATAAATTATGTACTTACTACCTATATTTTTTATTTTTTATTTAATTAAATCGGCGTAATTTTTACTCAAATCAGTCAATTCAAAATTTCAAATTTTTCAGCGACACAATTTCAAATTGGACGTAGTTTTTTCCCTGCGTAATGCGTAAGAGTAATTAAACGTTAAAAAAAATTAGAGTACCTTATAAGTATACCTAATTTGTAAAAAAAAGTGAAATAACGCAGTTTTTTTCTCAAAAATTTCAAATTTTTCAACGACGTTTTAAATTTGAAGTAGTTTTTTTTCTGCCTAATATAACTTTACAGGTTTTTTTTTTAAAGCCTTCAACAGCGAATTTTTCCAATAGATTTTAAAATTCACCCTACGAAATGGGCATCATGCCATATTTACCCCCCCCCCAGGCGAATTTCAACTAAAACAGTCAATTCAATGTAGTACCTAGCACTTTAAAATTTTTGCCGTAATTTACATCATTTTATTTATCTCTTTTTTTATTTATTTTCTCGTTTTCTCTCTTTCTTTTAATTTTATTTTTTATTAATTTTATTTGATCAATTTTTTATTTATTTATCATTTTATGTCGTTCAGCAATTATTTACCGGCGTTTGTCAAATATATAGTATTTCTTTTGTTCGGAATTTTTCACAATTTCGTCGATAATTTATTCGAAGCTACGACCATTCTTAACGTTTATTCGTTCGACGTTTATTTCGCTGATTAGTAATTACGAAAAATCGGATTAAAAAAAAATTGTGGCCCGCAATTTGTTACCAGTGTTACCTGAACTGTTATTTTCATTTTTTTCTATTATTTTTCATTTTTTCATGCTTTTTAAGGACATATTAGGCAACGATTTCGTCGGCTCGGCGCCATTTCAATGTTATCTCAATAACCTTTTCCAACTGATTAGCTCTCGCTCGTCTCGCTCGAATATCGCGTAGAAAGTCAGGTTAATTTTCGCTCAACGAGTCGAATTTTCATCACAAAATGAAACGAGTTGCGTAACGTCTTGTCAACTTCTAGTCTCGAAAAAAATCGACCTTTTTTTCGGGAATTTTATTTTGATAATTTTTCCTAGCTCGAATTTTCAAAAAAGAATTAGAGGGCGTTTGAGGTATGAGAGATTTTTATACCACTTCGTTGTTTGGGACCGTCTATCTTTAGCTAGTGGTCGAATTAACTGGGTCATGGCTCGTGCGAGCGTCTTGGATCCCATTTCCACGTAATCTGCCTCCTATTTATCGATTTGTGTCGTCGAAATTTCCGAACGGCGGTTACAAGTTTTTCTTTCTCAATTCTCACTAGGGCAATTAACACTGATGATTGAAGCGTTGGGAAAAAAAAAGTTTCTTATATGAAAATCATTCCAATAGTTTTCCAAGTGTTGTGAGGGGGAAAGACCAGGTGACTTATTCTCCGAAGTGATGGCCGAGCACTTTCGCCCGTTCGGGCATCTTCAGAGCGACCTAAGTAGCGTTCGATGTTTATCATGGAGATACAGGACAATCATGAAGGTTACAGAATTCTTAAGCTACTTACGTGCAGCCATAGGTCCACAGCCAAGTCGGCTGAGTGGGTTTTAATTAAATCACATCTGGTCCGCATGGTTTCCCTATGTCGTGAAACGTTATTTCGATTAAAGTTGAATATAATATAAAATTCGATCGTGGTAACTAGATTCTACTGGCATAAGTTGAGAGGTCAATAGCTAAAGGGAGAATTATCACAGTTCAGTTATCATTAGGTGTGTTTTTTTTTTTTTTTTAATAGATTTTTTTTATAAAGATTTTGAACATGGGTTGACTGGAAACTGATTATAAAGGTTACCTGAGAGGTACATTCAGTTATGTAGGTTCTATATTCCAGGCTGACATGAACTACAATTACTAAAGCTAATTTGGTATGTTAACTAGGTTGGCATAACTTTTTTTTCAACCCCTGAACATCAAATAATGCTACGACAAGGAAAACACGAATTCCAATAACTATTGGAAATTGTCTTTTATCAACCTTTTTTTTTTTTGTAATTTGTCTTTGTGTTTCTAACCAACTGATTAACACTCGTATTAAGTTCGATGACAATTTTACAGACCGAAAGTCCTTTATTCCGTCGACAACGGGCTACAAATTTCTTGACCAATGAAAACAAACGGGCCAATAATTTTTTCCAGTCGTCTCGAACGAAATTTTTTTTTCTACTAAACCTATTTTTTGTGCCAATGCAGAAAATTCTTACAATTCCTAAATTTACTATTCATTTTGATAAGTTTTCTATTGCCCATTTTTGTAAATTATTTTTAAAAATTTTTTATTATTATTTTTTTTTTTTTTAATGATTTAAATGGTATGGCTTGTGACTGGAAATGTTCCCAGCTTTCAGGGGAAAATAATTGTATTTTTATCGGAGGCTTCGTTCCGTTGTTAGAAGCAAAAACGCTTGGCCGAAGAAGAGTTTCTGATATCTGCGTATTAGTCGCATTTTATTGCCGTTTATCGAGTCTTCGGGCAAAATTCCATTTTATTTGTAATTTTAATCAGCTTTCAGATTGTTTTTAAACGTATTTTCTTCTGAAGGATAGTTTCCGAGCTATACTCGAAAATGTGTCGAAAACGCGATTCCGCGAAAAAAAATCTTCTCTGCCGTTCTGGCCTTGTACGTTAGAAATTTTCTATATCGACTCCGATAATAAATTGCATTAGCTTTCAGATGGGTTTAAAAAAATATTTTAGCTTGTTTAGTGTCCGAGTTCGAGGCAAAAATGTGCAGAAAAACGTTTTTCACGCTCACCGAGGGCGTTATTTTCTTACGCCACTTACAAGTTTTTCCGCCGGTTTCGAAATTTGTTTCTCGTGTAAAGTATTATTCCGAACAACCTTCATGGTTCATTCGATGGTTTTTATTTTATTATTTTTTTTCATTTATTTATTTTTATTTATTTATTTATTATTATTATTATTATTATTATTTTTTTTTTGTTAGAAAGCTCGTTTTTGAGTTAGAGCGTACTAATGTAATTATTATGTTTTTTCCCCGAAAAACTGCTATTTTTAAAATTCTATAATGGCTTGGCGGATTTTGACAAAAATGCGTCGTCGCAGAATTTAATGCTCTTTATAGATCTACAAAATTTTCCGTACGATGAGTTGTTCAGGAGTTATGAGCGGAATACTAGAAACAAAAAAAAAATTATTCGCAAAATTTGGGTTTTTTCGATTATTTTAAACCGCGGAGGAAATTCCGTCGGATTTGTTCAAATTTTTTGTTTCTTACTCCTGTAAAATATAATTTCGTCGACGAACTACTACCGATTAACCGGACTATTATTTTCGGGGCCCTTGGAATTTTTCCTCGTTCTGACGCGTTTTTCCGAGTTCGTCGTTGACCCGATGTCCCGGGTCTTGGCCTCCCATGAACTCAGGTGCCCCAAAACGGTCGGTACTTGGCAGGTAAGCCTTATTGATTTCCTCCCTTCGACCTCCGCGTAAATACGTTAAAAAATGTGTGAAAAATTCGTCGAATTTCAGGCGGGTGAAAAATGCCCGCCCGGTTTATTGTCGAATTATTTTCACCGTCAAAAAATAGAATATAAACAGTTGGAAGAGGAAATAACTTATGTGGAAGGACTATTCTTTGTTGATAATTACATCGTGTGAAAAAGGCTAAATTATTTACCGCCAATATTGAAAATTTTATTTCCGTTCAAAATTGACGACAGTTGTCTTACGAAAGAATATACTGCAACGTTGTTAATTTTTTTGGGCTTTAAAAGCTGTTCACAGTTGTAGAATAGAATATATTTTCAATAACAATATAACAATAACAACAACAATCAACAATAACACAACAATGGTTTGAACAATATATCAGTAGACAAATTTTCAATATTCGTCAGAAAAGAAAGTGAAATCAAATACTTTTGGTTACGAGACCCGTATTAAAGAAAAAAATAATTAAATAAGTCTTTATAATAAAAACGAGTTGAGGAAAAAAATACGCCGCAAATAATAGTACAGTGGTTTATTATTTCGTTGCTTCAATAATAATTTAAGAAGACCATCCATTTTTTATAATAACTTGTCTCATGATCTCATTCTATTTAGCGTCCAAAAATCTATGGAAATTAATAGCAAATACACCTTTGCCTGAAAAGCGTTGGCTAATATTAATTTTCTCCCCCCAAAATACCCTCAAAATTGAGTTGGTTAAAGACTTTATCAATTGTCATGCCAAGATTGTTTTTTTGAGGAACATTTCAAAAATTTCACTAGGCTTACGATTCGTCAGAAGTGTTTTTACTGAATATTCGGTTTCTAAATGCATCGAAACGTAAAGCATCAAATTTTGAGGGGCGTTGAAATTATTTTTTTTTGGGTCTATTGCCTACTAAGGTTTATTATTGAATAATAAAAACAAAAATTGGTTTGTATTGATCACAATTCCGATCAATGCTGAACGATTTTTTCTCTCCTCAAGTCGTTTTTACCATAATACTTTCTTTAAATTATTTTTATCTGGAATCTCCATTTTGAGAGACGCCGAAAACCATTTTCGCATAATTTTTTTTACTGGAAATTAATTTTATCGTCGAGGGCTTTCTCCCATTATCAAGGTTCCCATTAGATCCATGATCAGCCAAGACTATGGCCAAAGGAGCGAAAGTGCTCGTCTCAGCGCATCTCTCTCCCAATAAATTCTACCTCGATACCCTTATTGCGTATCAGAATAAATAATAATAATTTGTTTAAATTATTTTTATCTGGAATCTCCATTTTGAGGGACGCCGAAAACCATTTTCGCATAATTTTTTTGTTTTTTTGGCTGGAAATTAATTTTATCGGCTAGGGCTTTCTCTTTACAGTGCATTATCAAGGTTTCAATTAGCTCCATGATGAGCCAAGACGATGGCCAAAGGAGCGAAAGTGCTCGTCTCAGCTAATCTCTCTCCCAATAAATTCTACCTCGATACCCTTATTGCGTATCTAAATAAGAAGTACAGATTACGTATTTCTCCCCCTCTTTAACATTTTTGAGGGGGGCTTTTTCTTCATCTGCATGTAATGCAAACCTTGAAAGACCCCGCTCATGAGGCCGAAATGAGTTCTAGGGCATGGCGGAGCTGACGGGCGGGCAGCCCCGCTGCGGGCCCCCTTGAACCACTCCCCTTGACACATGGCCTCAGAGCGGTTTTCAGGCTGCCCCTCCCCCTCCCGTTGAGCTGCGAAGCCGACTCGCTATTGCGTAACTCGGCTCCTGCCGACGCTGCCATAATACCTTCGTAGCTCCTTGTCTCCCGTGAGCTATCTTAGGATCACACGCGGTACTTCCTTTTCAGAGCGGGCAATTTTGCTTTATTGAAAACTAAACCGTTGTAATTGCCCAAGAAAAATATTTATAGAAGAGTCCGAATATTCGACAAAAAAAATCTGGTCTTTTTCAACACTTTTCCGACGAAACGATAAAAGCTATAATAAAAATCTAAAATGGTTCGGTTCTTTAACCGCATCGCTACCTTAATTTTTAGGGTATTTTTGAGGGGGAGAAAATTCGTATTTTCAAGGGTTTATCAGGAAAACGTGTATTTGTATCCAATTATATAGATTTTTGGACGCTGAATCAAATGAGACCATCGAGGGGTCGATAGCTTTATTGGTTCTCGAGTTATCGCAGCTTTTGTCCCGAATTTGGGAGATTTTCAGAAATTTGACCTGATGGTTTAACTCGAGAGTTTTTGGAGCTATAAAAATCGTTCTATACTCGTTAAAATGGTCGTCAAACACTCTCTTCAACTATACCATATGACGAAAAATTCAGATTTTAATTTAGAAATTAAGAAAAATGAAAATAATTAAAATTACGTTTTTTTGTTTTTTGTAGGTTGAGATGAAGAAAAAAATAAAAATTACGTTCACAAATGTTCGGAATAATTATTGCTATCATAAATGGTTAAATCTTCTTAAATCATTATTGAAGTGAAGGAATAATAAATCACTGTACAATCATTTGCAGCGTACTTATACCGTCAAATCAATTTTTGTATTTGTAAATTGAAAAATAATACGTGTACTAGTAATTAAAAAAAATAATAATGCAAACAAAAAAGACAATGACGCTAATCTTTTGAAGAGAACATTTAAAAAACAGCGTTCAGGTTTAACGTTTTCATAAGTTGTGTTCAAATCGAGCTTTTTCATCTATTGAGGCCTATTCGACAATTTTTAAGTTTGAAAATTGTTATAGTTTCGTAGCTACCATTCTACTATTGTGGTTTCAAAGAGTCGCTTAATTAATTAATTATGAAGGGCGAAACGGTGTGAAAATTATTAGAATAAGAGGCAAGAAGTGATTGATACAAATAATAATTACAAAATTCACCTCAGATTTTGTTGAAGCATCTACACTGACAACGGTCTCTACAGTTGTAAATAATGTTCAAAATTCAAAGTTTTAAACATTCATGTGTTCTGGTATCCTGTTAGTGTTCATTATAAACAAATTAAAATTCATTCCTTTGCAAACTTCCAAACTGTACTGTTCTCTCTTCATAAAAACACAAGTTTTTATAGATTTTTCACTTTTGCGATATTAATTAAATATCGTGGTAGTAATTCGGCAACTGCTAAACCAACGTTTGAAAAAAAAGACGCGCCCGCATTTATTTATTATTACGCGGGCTAGCCCAATTACATTTTCAAAGTGAGTACGTCTGTTGTAAAATTATGTTTTAGGTCACCGACCTGGCTGTACCTATACACACTTCGGATAATTCAATGACAGGAGTTAAATATTGTGACCGTAGCCGAAATTGTAATTGTCAGAAAAATACGAGAAATTTAGATTCATAGAAAAACATCTGGCGTAGCCACGAAATTTTGAAAATATTGAAGGTCCGTTTTCCAACGTCATTTAACAAGGGGGAAAAACATTAAGTGAAAGTTAGAGGGGAGGAAAATATTACGTATTTCAGGTTTGAACGCGGCGAATTAAAAAGTCATTATCAAAATTGCTCGAATTCCATCGTCGAACTCATTTGCAGCTTTTTCTGTTTAATAAACGCTGCAAATGATTGTACAGTGGTTTATTAATATTTCGCTTCAATATTGATTAAAGAAGACTATCCATTTGTGATTTTAATTATTCCGAACATTTGTGACGTTCCCGCCGAAAAACAGATGGTAACTATAGGGGAAAACTCCGTAGCAACTATTGTAATTTTAATCATTTTTATTTTTCTTAATTTCCTAATTAAAAGCTAAACTTATTGCCTAACGATACAGCTGGAGAGAGTGTTTGACGACCATTCCAATGAGTATAGAACGATTTTTATAGCTCCAAGAACTCTCGAGTATACCCTCATGTCAAATTTCTGAAAATCTCCCAAATTCGGCACAAAAGTTGCGATAACTCGAGAACCAATAAAGCTATCGACCCGGCGATGGTCTCATTCGATTCAGCGTCCAAAAATCTATATAATTTGATACCACGTACACATTTTTCTGAAAAACCTTGGAAAATATGAATTTTCTCCCCCTCAAAACCCCCCAAAAATACCCTTAAAATTGAGCTAGCAAGTTGGTTCAAGAATTGGGCCGTCGTAGGACCGAGATTGATTTTTGGTGAAAATTTCACATTTTTAGCTCTTACAGTTTGGGCGAATTTATTGGATTTATTGGATATTCGGATTCTACATGCCTTGAAACGTAAAACATCAAATTTTGAGGGGGGTTAGAAATTTTTTTTTCTTGGGCGATTACAATGGTTTATTATTGATAATAAACCAAAAGATGTCAGTCGGCGTTTGTAACCTTGGCAGCATCCGCATCTATCTGTGTCAATTAGGTAGCCAGAATCGGAATTGGGTTGCGTCGCTATCGGTAATACGACGAGTAAATGAGTGGAAGTATTCGTTCGACGGTTAATGGCGAAAATGTAGGCTATCCTTCGGAAATTCCTTCGGCGGCTGTCCATTAGAGACAATCTTTCCTTCGGTTTCAGGTCGCTCGGGATTTCTCCGGTTCTCGTCTTTCCCGTCGACCGATTTTCCCGAGCATCGCATGTCCGAGCGTTCCGCTTATGATGAAACGCTTTCGGAAGGGAATTCGACGAACGATGACTTGACTGCTGTTGCGATATCGGGTTGTTTCATCTCGAAGTTGAAGCCGAGAGGGTTTTTTCGCTATGCGGGCACCTGTTGCGCGCAAGTATTATTCAAGCGCTTCCGCAAAAAGGCGAAATAATTTCGATTGACATGAATTAATATTTCTTCTTTTCCTTCTCGTCAGAGAATATCAGTCTTTTTCGTATAGAACCGCAGTATTTAATTTTTGCTCAGAACTTTTCGAATGCTACGAGGCAAAAAAGAAAACTTTTGGTTTATTATTCGAGGATAAACCATTGTAATCGCCCAAGAAAAAAATTTTTTCTGACCACCCCTCAAAATTTGATGTTTTACGTTTCAAGGCATGTAGGCAAATTCTGTCCCTCCACCGTACGCAGTATTTGTGATAGTAATTATTTCGAACATTTCTGAACAATCCCACCGAAAAACAGATGGTAACTATAGGCGAAAACTCCGTAGCAACTATTGTAATTTTAATCATTTTTATTTTTCTCAATTTCTCAATTAAAAGCTAAACTTATTGCCTAACGATACAGCTGGAGAGTGTTTGACGACCATTCCAATGAGTATAGAACGATTTTTATAGCTCCAAGAACTCACGAGTTATACCCTCATGTCAAATTTCTGAAAATCTCCCAAATTCGGCACAAAAGCTGCGATAACTCGAGAACCAATATAGCTATCGACCCGGCGATGGTCTCATTCGATTCAGCGTTCAAAAATCTATATAATTTGATACCACGTACACATTTCTCTGAAAAACCTTGGAAAATATGAATTTTCTCCCCCTCAAAACCCCCCAAAAGTACTCTTAAAATTGAGCTAGCAAGTTGGTTCAAGAATTGGGCCGTCGTAGGCCCGAGATTGATTTTTGGTGAAAATTTCAAATTTTTAGCTTCTACAGTTTGGCCGGAAAACTGCTAACGGCTTACGGCGGACGGACAGAATTTTTTTTTATTGGATATTGGAGGGGGGGGTTAGAAATTTTTGGTCTCGTTCTTCCGGTTCTGACGGTTCCGTTCTTCAATGTTTCTCGCAGCGCGCTTTCGCCCCTTCGGGCAACTTCGGACCGCGTATAGTCAATAGCTTCTTATCCGTATTTTGTCGAAATCGAATTAGCTGTCGATGAGATTGCGATTAAGCAGGAATAACGGCCGACTGTCGCTTTTATCGAATTTCCGTATGGGAAAATCATCTTTTCTCGATTTCCTTCTCGCTTTTCCTGGTTAATATTTTTCTCCGTCTTCCGGTTTTCCACATGTGCCAAGGTCGTGGCCTTGCGCATTATTGCTCGAAGAGGGTTGTCGAAGGTGATGATGTTCAACAGGTGAGCCACGTCCGTGACACGTGTGGTGCTCGTGGAGATTATGGAAAAGCCAAGGGTGGCTGAGAGGGCAGTCGCACATACGTTTGTGTGCGTCCTCTGACGTCTCTCGTTCGCTCTCGGCTTTTTATTGAACGCCCCACTAACCCCGTTTTTAAAATGAGGGTCGAACTATTAGGGAGGGAAGAAGGGACGCCCTTGAAATATTAACAAAAGGCCTTAGTTAAAAAACGCGGACAATGTTTAAGAGAATAATTATTTTAGCATATTTTCTTTTAAAAAAATAAAAAAAAGAAAGTAATTCTATTCCTTTTTTTTTTTTTGCGTCAACTCGTATTATCAGCATCGGAGGCGGAACTTTTAATATAATTTGGGCAAATTAAAAAGAAAAAGAAGAGAATAAACCTAATTAAAAAATAATCCTCCCTTTCTCACCATATTTAAAAGATAAACAATTATACAATTATAAATATATACGATTATAAATTATTTTAAGGTGGACAATTTTTAAACGAATAATTATGTTAGCATATTTTCTTAAAAAAAAAAAAAAAATAAATAAAATAAAAATTGAAAAGAGTATTATAAATTTTTATTTTCTTGCGTCATCTCTTATTATTATCAGCATCGGAGGCGGCAAAAAAAAATGCGTCCCTTCCTCACCTTAGTTAAAGAACGTGGACAATTTTTAAGAGAGTAATTACGTTAGTATATTTTCTTTGAAAATGAAATAAAAAAGAGTGGGTATGTAATTCTATTTTTTTGCGTCAAATCTTATTAATATCAACATCGGAGGCGGATTATTTTAATATCATATGGCAGATTAAAAAAAAAAAATTAAAATAAAATAAAAATAAAAACGGCGAGAATGAACCAAATGAAAATATAATTCGTCCCTCTCTCACCATAGTTAAAAAAGTGGACAATATTCAAGATAATAATAATGTTAGCATATTTTATTTAAAAAATAAAAATAAATAATACTAATCATAATGGAATAAAAAAGTGTAGGTATTGCATTTAATAAACCTAATGAAAAAATAATTCCTCCCTTTCTCACCGTAGTTTAAAAAAGGGGACAATTTTCAAGAGAATAATTATGTTGGCTTATTTTTTGCGTCAACTCTCATTATTATCAGCATTGGAGGCGGAATTTTGAATATAATATGGACAAAATTTAAAAATAAGTGGAAAATTTTTAAGAGAATAATTATGTTAATAAAAATAATAATAAAATGAAAAAGAGTAGGTAGGTATTGTATTCTTATTTTCTTGCGTCAACTTTTATTAATGTCAACATCGGAGGCGGAATTATTTTAATATAATATAGCGAATAAAAAAAAGTCGAGAATAAACCTAATGAATAAATAATTCCTCCCTTTCTCACCATTTTCCCCTAAAACGCGAATCTATTTCGATGTAACGGTTCAATTCTCTCTTTTAAATCCTCGCGATTTGCAATGTTTAAATGGACTCGGATCCGATCGGATAAGGGTTCCGAGTGTCACTCGACAACAAGCGGATAGGTCGGGCTGGCTCGAAAAGATGGAGGATAATTGAGGGGAAAGACGAAAAGAACCTGCACTCCGAGCCAATACGACTCGAAACCGGTTTTCAAACGATTCGACTACATCCGAGTGGCAACTTCTCCACGTGTAGTACGACAGCTGTTTGAAAATTTTAAAAATGAGCCGATAAAATGAAATCGTGGACGAAAGCGAATTTTGAAATCGCAGGATAATCGATTTTTACAGGTCCGTTGCCCGTTGATTAGTGCATTTTTTATACCGGCTTTTTTTATTTCGTTACTAAATACGGTTATGGTTGCTTTGCTGAACCCTTTTTAAATATTTCTGAGCTGCTCAAACTTTTCAATTTGCAATTAGGTTTTTTTTTTTTTTTTTTTTTTTTTATCAATTACTTGTTAAATTGTATATTTTAAGCATTTTTAATAGCTGTATATTTACATTTTTTGCAAATTACTTTTGCCCATAGTATAATTTTGTTATTATTAAAAAAAGAGAGAGGTTCCTATTGCTATCAATATTTTATTTTCTTAATTAGTAGATAGTAAAATTATTTGTTTTCAGTACCATTCAGTAGAAGTAGATTTATTCTTTTATTTACTTATCTATTTTTAAGTATTATTTATTTATTGAATTTCATTTTCCTTACTGATTTATTTATTGATTAAGCTTTGGTTTTCTTATTAATTTTTCAAAATAATTTTCATTTGTCTTATTACTATATTTATTTATCCATTTTTATTACTATCTTATTTATTAATCTGATTTTATTCGTTCCTGTTATTATGAATCTTCAGCTCGTGTGTGCAAAACAAGCGTTCCGTAAAAAATGATACTTTTTTCGAAATGTTCATTATTTCGCGTCATTTGTTGAAATGTCGTTTTTCGCTTTTAACGTCTAACTCGTACTTCCTACGGAAAAGTTGAATATGACTAAAACGAAAGAGCGTTAATTACTGCGTCGAATGAGCTCCTTGAACATCATATTCGTCTACGAGATACGCCCGTTTCCTCGAGCCATTCTCTCCCGATCGCTTATTCCGAATTTCTTCGCCCGCATGACGGAAATTGGGATTCGCGGCGAATGTTAAATTCGACGATAAATTCACGAATGTTTTCATTCCATTCGTTTTTCCAAGCGGATGCATCTTTCGAGCAGTATAATCGGCAGTTCTGTGAATTTGCGGGAAAACGCCCTTTTCGAGATTACATTTTAGGTTTATTTCTTAACGGATTTCAATTTCAAGGAGGTCGTTCGACGCCAAATTTACCGCTCTTTAATTTCGTTCCTAATGAAAATTTCCGTAGGGCGCACCGTTTCGGCGTAAAATGCCCAAAAGTGGAGAAAAACGCTGAGAATTTCGCGCTGCGATTTTTCAGAACACATTGCCTACCTTCTTGCGCAACATTTGGTTTCTATTTAACTCGGTTTCTTCCGTTGCATTCATTTGATTCTCGGTATTCCCTCTGTAGTTTTCGGTTCCATAGCTCTTTGTCAGTGGGCGAATACCCTCGGCGTGGGGTTCATGCTACCTAATTCGCCACGGTTACCATCGTGGGAGCTATTTGCTGCTTCCCTCGTTTCACTGTTTTTTCTCTTCGCTGTTGGAATAGCTTTTCGGGGAAAAAAAGTCTCGTCCAATGAAACAGCTCGGCGCGACGCGACGAATTCGACTGTTGAAGGCCGCGACCGCCGAAAGTTGCAAAGCAGAATTTTCAAAAGCGGATTGATTTTTATTTTTCGGTATTGGTATTATTCAAGAATTCGCTATTATTATTGTATATGGATTTCTTCACTTTCAACTCGAATTTTCTTGGAAACTTTCGACCTAGCGAGGATAAAATCGCCTCATTGGAGATCAGATTGAAGGAAATTTAAACGCTCTACAATTTCGTTTATTAGGATTTTCCCGTGAAACAATCGCGGGAAGGGCTGGAGGGAAATATATTGAAAACCTAGTTGGGAAAAATTATTTTCGATAAAAGCTCAACTTACTTAAAAGCTCTGCAACTCGAAAAGCGTTGAGAATTCGGCCAATATTTATATAAAAGATCTCTTAGAACATTTAACCAGCTTCGTTTTTCATTCGGCAATTTTTCCCCTCAGGTGCGTCGTTTTCGAGTTATTTGCGTAAAACAAAAAAAAAATAGCCTTTCACCTCTCGTTATAACTTCCTCTAATGAGATAACCCCTTATTTTCCTCCTGAAAAACGTGAAACAATTGCGGGAAGGGCTGGAGGGAAATATATTGAAAACCTAGTTGGGAAAAATTATTTTCGATAAGTGCTCAACTTACAAAGCTCTGCAACTCGAAAAGCGTTGAGAATTCGGCCTATATTTATATAAAAGATCTTTTAGAAAATTCAATCAGCTTCGTTTTTCATTCGGCAATTTTTCCCCTCAAGTGCGCCGTTTTCGAGTTATTTGCGTAAAACAAAAAAAATAGCCTTTCACCTCTCGTTATAACTTCCTCTAATGAGATAACCCCTTATTTTCCTCCTGAAAAACGTGAAACAATTGCTGGAAGGGCTGGAGGGAAATATATTGAAAACCTAGTTGGGAAAAATTATTTTCGATAAAAGCTCAACTTACTTAAAAGCTCTGCAACTCGAAAAGCGTTGAGAATTCGGCCAATATTTATATAAAAGATCTCTTAGAACATTTAACCAGCTTCGTTTTTCATTCGGCAATTTTTCCCCTCAGGTGCGTCGTTTTCGAGTTATTTGCGTAAAACAAAAAAAAATAGCCTTTCACCTCTCGTTATAACTTCCTCTAATGAGATAACCCCTTATTTTCCTCCTGAAAAACGTGAAACAATTGCGGGAAGGGCTGGAGGGAAATATATTGAAAACCTAGTTGGGAAAAATTATTTTCGATAAAAGCTCAACTTACTTAAAAGCTCTGCAACTCGAAAAGCGTTGAGAATTCGGCCAATATTTATATAAAAGATCTCTTAGAACATTTAACCAGCTTCGTTTTTCATTCGGCAATTTTTCCCCTCAGGTGCGTCGTTTTCGAGTTATTTGCGTAAAACAAAAAAAAATAGCCTTTCACCTCTCGTTATAACTTCCTCTAATGAGATAACCCCTTATTTTCCTCCTGAAAAACGTGAAACAATTGCGGGAAGGGCTGGAGGGAAATATATTGAAAACCTAGTTGGGAAAAATTATTTTCGATAAATGCTCAACTTACAAAGCTCTGCAACTCGAAAAGCGTTGAGAATTCGGCCTATATTTATATAAAAGATCTTTTAGAAAATTCAATCAGCTTCGTTTTTCATTCGGCAATTTTTCCCCTCAAGTGCGCCGTTTTCGAGTTATTTGCGTAAAACAAAAAAAATAGCCTTTCACCTCTCGTTATAACTTCCTCTAATGAGATAACCCCTCATTTTCCCCCTCCGGATTACGCAAACCGTCGAGAACATGCGGCCCTCGTCGAGCGAGAAAGTTACGAGAATGAAATTGTCGGCCAGCGCTCGAGCGGAATTTTCTGAACTAACTCTCGCCTGTCTGAGATCGCTCTCCACTTCCACTTTTCAAGGTTAGCTCACCGCTTCACAACGTCGAATTACGGCTTTCTTCCTTTTTGCCTCGAGTTTCGACCCCAAGTTCCATCCTACGGTACTCAGAAGCTCGGCTGATTCATTGTTTATCGTGGGGCGGAAAGAGGTCGACGAAAACGGAAGAAATGCATCGCATAAGGAGCGCAAAGAAATAATAAAATAATCTTAATTCGAACAATGTTGCTTAAAAAATTTAATTTAAGTTTATTGGGCACATTATGCCCGTAAATATGTAAAATAAATAAATAAATAAAAAGCAAAACTTTGCAAGAAACAAAAATGAATAAGATTTTAATTGTGCTTAACTCATTGCTCGGAAATATTGCAGTATTCGCGTATATCATTCCAATTAACGAATCTCTTTTGCAGAAAGAATATCAAGACGTTCGTTTTTCGCGATAATTTTGCCGCGAAATATAACGCCGAGAAATAATATTCAAATGACGATTTTAATCCTAAATTGATTTTACGTAATAGATGAAACGAAGGGAAAACAACGTGTAGTTGTCAAATGGGCGAAAAAATATTTCGAGAGACGCTTACAGTCTGTCCCAAACGTTTTACTGATAGGTCTAGAGACAGAAAGTAAGCTTCAGTCTGTCCCAAACGTCTTACTGATAGGTCTAGAGACAGAAAGTAGGCTTCAGGCGATTGAGCTTTGAGCTTGAACTTGGATCAGCTCTTGATCAGTTATCCCTTGAGATACCTATGATGAAATTATTGCCTATCAGTCCCCCTGGTACGTTATCAGTGCTTTTATTATGCCTCATCAGTTTCTTATCGTATTCGTTCTTATCATTGGTCGTTTTGTGTCTCATCAATACATGTAGGTTTCTTAACAGTGTCCTGCCTTATCAGTGCTGATGTGCCTTATCAGCTTCATATCTGATTGGTGTCCTCTTATCAATTACTAGCCGGCGATATGGCTCGACAGTAGGGATATCGTTGAACAAGTATCGATACTTTGGAGTATCGATCTTTGTTATCAAAGGTTGGTATCGATACTCCAATTATCGACCAGCAAAGTATCGATATTTATCAGTATCGGGTATCGATACTCACGACCGCAATAATACAATATTATGCTTAAAATCTGTTTTTCCAGCTTTTTCACACAAAACTGTTCCGAATCCGAGTAATTCTTCTTGTCTATAATTTTTTGAGTGACATAGGACAACTTTTGGGTAGTACGCCAGTCATTTTCGTCCAGTTTCGTAACATCGTCTGCGGTTCGTTTACTTTTCTGTCCTCGCGCGCGCGTCGCTCTTCAAGGACATCAATGTAGCAACATCTTTCCTCAAGGTTGTACAGTTTCTGGTAACAGATGGAGGAAAACCGCGGGTTTCTTCACCTTATGCTCGCAGCTGTCGTAGCAGATGTGTTATTCGTAATAGCGAATTACCCGAGGCAGAGGACCGATTTGATCTCATTGCTTTTACGATCCACCATGTTTCCAATTGATTTTTTTTTTTTTTTTTAACATATAAAAGATGCACTGACGATTACACTGAAGATTATTGACAAGTTTTTTTAATTTCCAGGTTGGTTCGATGTGAGCTCCCGTCGGACCCCTTGTGGGCTAAGATGAGCTCTACAGGAGCCAGCTCGAAGAAGCGGAAGAAACCTGACACCAAGCCTCAGTCTCAGCTGTAAGTGAATTTAAATTTTGTAATTTAGCAGCGTAGCTGATGATTTTCACATAATCTATTATACCGTCGACTATGCAAAATGTTTTTAAAAAAATCCGTCGATTTTACCTTGAATTAGTTAAATTTAAAAAAAAAAATTACTAACTAACAATTTTTAATCTTTTCTTAATTTCCTAATTAATAGCTAAACTTATTGCCTAACGATACAGCTGGAGAGAGTGTTTGACGACCATTCCAATGAGTATAGAAGGATTTTTATAGCTCCAATAACTCTCGAGTTATACCCTCATGTAAATTTCTGAAAATCTCCAATATTCGGCACAAAAGCTGCGATAACTCGAGAACCAATGAAGCTATCGATCCTACGATGGTCTCATTCGATTCAGCGTCCAAAAATCGTTATAATTTGATACCAAATACACATTTTTCTGAAAAACCCTGGAAAATATTAATTTTCTCCCCCTTCAAAAATTCCCCTAAAATTGAGCCAGCACGCTGGTTCAAGAATTGGGCCGTCGTAGGATCGAGATTGATTTTTGGTGAAAATTTCAAGAATTTAGCTATTATAGTTTGGCCGGAAAACTGCTAACGGCGGACGGACAGAATTTTTTTTGTTGGATATTCGGATTCTGCCTTGAAACGTAAAACATCAAATTTTGAGGGGTGGTTAGAAAATTGTTTTTTCTTGGGCGATTACAATGGTTTATTATTGAATAATAAATATAAATTTATATTAAATAATAACAATAAATAAATTGAACTAAATTTAATACTAAATAAATAGTAATAAATAGCAATAAATTGAATGGCAAATAGTAATAATAAATAAATAGTAATAAATTGAATAATAAATAAATAATAACACATTGAATAAATAATAATAATAAATAAATAAATAGTAATAAATTGAATAATAAATAATAATAATAAATAAATAGTAATAAATTGAATAATAATAATAATGAATAAATAGAAATAAATTGAATAATAAATAATAATAAAAAAATAAATAGTAATAAATTGAATAATAAAAAATAAATAGTAATAAATTGAATAGGTAATAAATATTACTATACTAAATAAATAGTAATAAATTGAATAATAAATAATAATAATAAATACATAGGTAGTAATAAATTGAATAATAATAAGTATTTTGGTTTATTTTTGAATAATAAACCAAAATACTACATAATATAAGAAATCTTGCCGTTCTCGTCGAAAATCGCCCTCGTCTTAGGGCTCCTCGTTCGCAAGTTACATCTCAATGGACTGCACGGTTAGATCATCTCGGCGATAATCCGATCGAGCGTGAAGAATACCGAGCAAGAGGCGAAGGATTCGCTCTCCGCAGACAAAATAGTCTTTCAAGGAGCAGCTGGCCGACTGGCCTTGGATCTCGTTCGCCGATTACATTTCCCTTCAGGAGGAACCGAAGCTCGGAGCGCAACTTGCTGCCGAAATAACGAAGTCACGACCTCCGCGGTTTCGAGTGTCGGTCGGCAAACGAGCCTTGTCTGGCCGCCGTCAGTCCTTGGGACAAATGAGTAAGGCGAACTGTTGAGTTGCACTGCGGATGAAGCGGCTACTCGTAGGCTTTCGACTGGGAGATTTTTAAAAATGCGATTGAAATTAACGTCTTGAAAAATATATATTGTTGGAAAATAAATAAGCGTTCAAACCTTTCGAGCGCTTGAAAAAATTGTGCGAAAGCGCGCAAAAAGTAAAAACAAAAATAACAAAAAAATGAAAAACAATTTAATTATCAAATGGAAAACTATCGAAAAACCAGCCGAATCTCTCGGTTCTCATTTTTTATACGATTCAGCCCAATAAAAATTCGACCTTATGAGAAAAAAGTATGTATACATTTATTTCTTTTCAATGACCAGTTAACGTCGTCAATTAAGGTTTTGCTCCCCCTCTTTCTCTCTTTTCGATTTTCGAAAATAGCGGAAATCTCTGCACTTGAAAAACGCTGCAAATGATTGTACGGTTCTTCCCGAATTTCCTTGGATCGCTAATCATTTTATTATTTTCTCCTACTCGTACTGTTCATTCCCCTCAATTTTATTCTCCTAATCGTTTTTATTCGGTTTTTCCTGCGACTACTTTCATTCAACTCGGTTCATCCTTTTCGTTTCCACTCATTCCATTCATTTTCGCCGAATATATTCGTTCCCACCGATTCTATCCGCTGCAATCAGTTCCGATATTCATCTCCTAATTTTCATCATTTTCATTCATCTCTCTTTTTTTTTTTTTAAATTATACTTGTTCTGCGGCAGCATCACGGCCATCAAGTCGACTATGCTCCGAATAGCCTGATACTTGTCCAACTTTCGTTCCGTGACCACAGACTAATTTTTTCACTTTTTTATTTATTTATTTATTTATTTATTTTTTGCAAGCAAGAATCACATATCATTATTTTGTTTAATTTTTTCTGAAATACGATCACAGGCCAGATTTATTTTAAGTAAGTTTTTTTTTTTTTTCTTTTTTTTTTGTGGATTTGTCGCTTTTTTCGTTCTTCGTTGTTGGGGTTGAGGGGGAGAAAACCACGGCGACTCGTTCCCGAAGCCCTGATGATGCCCGAATGGGCGAAAGTGCTTGGCAGGCCAACAATAAAAAACAGGAGTACGAGTCGCCGTGGTTTTCTCCCCCTCAACCCCAACAACGAAGTATTTTAAGTTTGTAAATTGAGCAGTTGATTGCTCGTACAAAGTAAATAAATAAATAAATACCTACGTTTTTTTGTTAGTTGGCGAATCAATATAAATCTCTCCTTTGCTCATGCTTCGACAGCCGATGAAAATATTCGAAATCACTTCAGATCACAGATTCGGGCGCTAATCGTCCGTCGAGCCTTAAAAGGTTTTTTTCCCAACCGCTCGAAAAAGAAACGATTCCGCCTGTAACCGAAACGGTTTGTTTAGACAGTAAGCCTCGATCGTGCCGTAGAAGTGTCGTTTTGTTTACCTTCAAACCGCTTTCCTCCTGCCTCGATCGGGGCACCTGTTGCGGAAACATTTGAGCTCCCGTCCTTCCCCTATCATTCGAGAACAATCGGTCCTCAGCCGAAACGCTGAGCTCAGCAGCCGCGTGACGTCACGTCTTGCGTAATTCTTCCGTCCCTCTCGCACCCGCTAGATTGCTTTAGGAATTCTTCAGTTTTTGTCCACGTCTCAGTCCACCAAGTTCCCCTTCTCGGGCGCGCCTGCTGTCGTCAGCTTTTGAGCTCCGTCGCTCGCTTACCTGTCCCAGTACTTTGTGCGACCTGATGTTGTCACATCTGCGAATGAATGGAGCCGTTATCGTAAGTAGTTTTCACCAGTTATGAGCGAAAATTGATCACATTGGCCCGTCGGTTGTGGAACGATTGCACGGTAAATAATTCCCATTTATTGCAAAAGCTGGAAAAATCGCTTCGAAGAAAAATATCCCCCCGATTGTTGGCAGCTATGTGGCTTAATATTTCGAAAATTATTTTCCCCTTTTTTTCATCGCTATTTATGCTTTCTAAGGTTGGAAATTTTTCCAATGGCAGACAGAAATTTGTCTTTTGTAATTTGACGAGGTTTTGTGGTTCATTTTTATGTCGAATAATGACTCAACTAGTGACAATCTTTGGCGCAAAACCGTGAAAAATCTACCGCTCGTGTATTTCTGCGGATTTAATATTTTTTAATATTATCGCTTTTGTTTTATTCTGATTCGTCTATTTCCCAACAACTTCGTCATTTTTCACTTATTCTATTATTTTCTAGAAATAATTTTTATTAATTTCTGTTACGGCTGATTCGAAAATTCGTCATTTCCTACTTTGTTTTCATACAGTTTTTATAATTCCTTTAGATCATTTTGAATTTTCTCTAATTGTGTAAAAAAAAAACGAACTGTCGAGACTCGAATGGATAAAAAAATACATGTTTTTTTTTTACATGGAATTTTCCAAGTTTTCGAACTGATACGTAATCTCATTTAAGAGTGTTTAAAAGTGAAAAATGAGAATTTCAGTATTATCACCGGCCAATTTTTATTAATACCGTTAAATGACTAAAAGTAAGTTCTTGTCAATTCCTGTTGAAACCCTCGTTGTAAAAATACTTCCACGAAAAATTATTAACCCTCCATTGATCATATGGAAATGTTTGGCAATGAATATCATTCAATGTGTTGATCTTTTTGTAATTATTTTTAAAATTTCTAAAAATAATAAACTATTGCATTATTTAGAAAAATTCATAAATACATTATTGAATAAAATTAGATGAAAAGTGGAGCGACTCAGCTTCTAAGCTCTTCGTGAAAAATTTCGTAAAAAGACGTACACAAGTACTCTGTCGAATTTCTCTATCCTCCATTCCTCGTTTTAATCAGTCCTGCTTATTTCAACCAACCCTGCTCATTTGATTAGTCATTCTAGAAATTTTAAACTGATCACTAGATACTCCCGCTTCTTTATTTATTTTTTTCATTCATCTTAATTTTTTTTTCTTCATTATTTCGTTTTTAATTTTTCCTAGATTCTTATTTTTTTCGTTCTTATTTTTCTTCTTGTTTATTACTTTTTTTATTCAGTTCATTTTTTTTCAATTTTTGTTTCAAACTCATTATTTATTTATTTGATTAGTTTTTTCCATTTTATTCTGTTGAATGTGTTTTCCTACTCATTCTATTTGTTCTGTTCCTAATCATGTGATTATTATCAACAATTTTATTAGTGCCTTCTCATTTTATTAATTTCTCGCATTTTACTCATTGGATTTATTCAATTCATTTATTAGAAATCGTGAAAAGTGCTCATAACGTGGAGGTACTGTGTGTGAACCGATTTACAAAAGAATCTGGTGTTTTCTGCTTGCCATAACCGACATTTCAAGCCCTCAAACATAGAAAAATATTGACTCTTATAGCTGTAAAAATCAAAACAGAAAAAACTTTGAACCCTTGTATCTCAAATGCGCAGTGTGTTTTTCAAATTTTGAAGAAAAAAAACCTAATTTCGCTCATTCACTAGGAAAACATTTCCTGCAAATGTAGTTGAATTTCATTCATTCTTCAGGAAGATATGGCCAGTTATGTCATTTTGTGACCACAGACAGACGGACGCACAGAAAGTGATTTTGAGTATAGTACTATGAAAATTTCTTCCAACAGCATTTCGGTTCCGAATTCTACTTTTCAGACGATCTCAATACTACGTAAACACGGAAGTGAAAATTAAAAAATTTCTTGAGGAGCATTGCTAACTTTTTAGTTTTATCAATCATTGCTTTAAAATGGATTAATTAATTTCAAAAGAGAATTTCAAGGGATGCTACTCAATTTATTAACTATTTTTCGCATTTGACAATTTCTCTAGATAAATAAAAATATAAAAATCAGTACTTGGCGGACGATCAATTAAGAAGCTAGCCGCTCTTCAACGTGTATTTCGTGACCGGTCAATCGCTCCCGTTCTTATAGTCACGCTAGCCAACCGTGACGGGCCAATAGGCGGCGACTTGAGCCTTTGTCTCAATCCGAGTTCACACGGAGCGTTTTTCACGCTATAGCGCGGAATCGAATCAATTTTTTAATAAATCGGGAAAAAACGATCAAATCGTATTGGTATTTTTCTGAATTTTAGCTGGCGAGGATTTCTTGCATTTTATCGTGAGGATATTTCCCAATTAGGTTTTCACGGTTAACAAAATTTCCTCGACAAAAAGTTCGTCTTTCACTAGACTAGATATATATGTAGTAAACATATAGATCTCTTAGGGATCTCCGTAGGTTGGAGATATTAATTTATATTATGAAACAATAAAATTTCAGTTGGGTTTTAGCTTTCAATCGTCTCACACTTATACTACTACTTATATTATTCATGTGACTCGCTAAAAAAAAACTAGATTATTTTCCCAATTTCTGAACTAAAATGTGCAATATTATTTTGGAAAATTGAGAAACGATTTTTTGCTCGGAGCTTCTTTTTTTAAACGTTTTCTTCGTTTTTCGAACTAAACTGCCCAAAATTTCTGGAATATTCGTACTTGAACGAATTTTTTCACGAGCATTTTTATCATTCCCGCCTCTCTCCTTTCACACAGATAATTTCCGTAGCCAGTCGAACGAAGCGATTATAATTTATTGAATTTCTCCCGACAATTACCGGCATGTCGGCTCGATCGTTTCAATATTCGACGCGCGATTTTCGCATTAATTATTGAACCAAGATGATGACACATTGTGACGCAATTTCCGCTCAGTCTGAACTTGTCGGTGTATTTCCTTGTGCATAATTCGCCCTAGAGTCGGCCCATGGCCGTTTCCGCGATTAGGACTACGGACACGGCTGTCGACCGAGTCCAAGACCTATCGATCGAAACCCCTGCATTGACCCACATACAGCAGCCCTCGCCCTATTGCGCCAATCCTGCACGACACGCCTAACCCTGCATTTCACGTTTCCCGACCTAGTTCCATTACTTTCACCTCAGACAGTGATTCTCGAGAGCGGAAATCGATTTCCGGCCCTTCCGTTTCCGCATTCTTCGCCATTTGGCTTTTTTTTTTTGCTGTGACTGTATTTTTTACGAGCGAACCCTTTGACCAATGTTTTCCCATCGTTCTCATATCGTACAAAGATAATAATGAGAATGATAAAATGTATTTATTTATTTGGTACGAGCAATTAAGTGCTCAATTATCACCAACACTCATTCGTATAAAACCGATCTTCAATTAATTAATTTTTCCATCAATTCTTATTTTCAGTTGAATTAATTTTTATTTTCAATTTAATTAATTCTTATTTTCAATTGAATTATTTTTTTTCAATTTAATTAATTCTTATTTTCAATTAAATTAATTCTTACGTTCAATTGAAATTCAAATAGAACGTTCAAATTGAATTAATTTTTATTTTCAATTTAATTAATTCTTATTTTCAATTAAATTAATTCTTACGTTCAATTAATTATTTTTATTAATTATATTTTATCATTATCAATTATTGATTAATTAATTAACTCTTATTTTCAATTAAATTAATTCTTGTTTTCAATTAGATTAATTCTTATGTTCAATGAATTATTTTTTATCATCATCGATTATTAATTAATTCAATTTATTCTTATTTTCAATTAAATCAATTCTTATGCTCAATGAATTATTTTTTACCATCATCGATTATTGATTAATTAATTAACTCTTATTTTCAATTAAATTAATTATTTTTATCAATTATAATTTATTTTTATCGATTATTGATCATTATTAATTTCTATTATCATTCATAAGTTATCAATATTTAAAATGTACCATTTTAATTATAGATATTGTTTATTTTATTTATTTATTTTTTTTTAATTGAAAAATCATCGATCAGCAAACGGTTAATTATCTCTACTTCTTTTTCTTCTCGTTCCAGTGCCAAAAGCCTCAATGAAAAACGACGACGAGAACTTGAGAACGTTTTCATCGAAGAGCTGGCTGAACTTATATCGGCGAGCTTTGCTGATATGAGCTCCCTCGCCGTCAAGCCTGACAAGTGCGCCATCCTCCAAGAAACTGTCAACCAGGTAAACATTAAACAATTAAAAGTTAATGTTAAAATTAATAGTGCTTCCTCAAGGCGCAGATTTGCTCCGCTTCGAGACCATCCTCCACTCGAGGACTTTTTTCGTAGACAAAAAATTTCTCTAAACTTGAAAAGATCTGAATGAAAAATAATTTCCTTCATAACTTGCACCGAATGAACTGAATAAGCTTAGAAAAATTTCACTCGTCTTGTGATCGTTCCGGTTATAAAAAAAAAAAAAACTTCACAGATTTTAACTAAACGATTAACTAACTTGACATAAAACATAAATTTCGTTGGGCAAATTTCGTAAAACATCAAATTTTGAGTGGAAGTATTTTTTTAAAAAATTACCAGCGATTACAATGGTTTATTAAATAATATACCAAAAGCAGAATTTATATCATCTCATGTGTACAATGCGGGTTTGCATAAGCAATACGCAACCGGCGCGCTTCCCGACGCCGCCGTCGGCGACTGCGTCCCTGAACGCTTGGGAAACGGAGCCATGCTAAGAGCAGTTCTCTGCGTCTGGTCGCCCGCCGCAGCCGCGAGACGCAGACGCGCCTAGGAAGGCAGACTATGAGGACTCATGCTAGCTCAAAGCCTTCCTGATCAAAAACGCTTCTTAACTGAAAAAAATCGTAAAACTCGTAACTATAAAAAAACTCAGTGGCAACTATGGCAATATTATTTTTCTTAATTTTCAAATTAAAAATTAAATTATTTTCCTAACGATACGACAAAACATTTTCGGTGAGTGTTTGACGATCGTTCCAACTTGAGTGAAAGATTTTTATATCTACAAAATTTTTCGAGTTCACCCTCAAGCGAAATTTCTGAAAATCTTGAAAATTCTAAACAAGAGCTGCGATAACCTGGGAACCATCGCAGCTATCAATCTCGCGATTGTCTCATTGGATTCAGCGTCCAAACATAAAAAATTGATACCAAATACCCCTTATTTTAATGTTGGAAAATACGAATTTTCTTCCCCCAAAAATACCATTAAAATTGAAGTAGCGATTTGGTCGAAGAATCGATCCATTGCCTGACAAGATTGATTTTTGGTGGAAATATCAAGAATTAAATATGATAATTTCGTCGTAAAAGTGTTGACGGCGGACGATCAGATTTTTTTATTGGATATATTTGGATATATTAACAGATTTTTATTTTATTGGATATTCGTATTCCACTTGCATTAAATCGTAAAACATAAATTTTGAGTGGGTTAGACTTTTTTTCTTGGGCGATTACAACAGTAATTATTATTAATATTATTTTAAATGAAATAAATTATAAAAATAAATAAAAAATTAAATAAAAATAAAATAAAAATAAAATAAATAAAATAAAAAATTAAATATTATTAATATTATTCGATAATTATTATCGAATAATAATCCAAAATTAATAATTCGTCCATAACTATAAAAACGCGTGCGACGCTCGATTTCTAAATATTTCCAAATCGTATCACTCCAATATATTCCAACGCAGATAATTCCATTTTCTCGTCCTTTCTTCCCCACAAAATAATTCGCCGCAGCGTTCGTGGTACTTTTAGCCCCGATAATCGCATTTAAAGGCACGTCAACTCGAATTCGGGCTTTTGAATTTACGACTCCGTGCACATGCCTTGTCAAAACTTATTGCCCCTGTCCGATTTCGAGAGCCCTTGTCGCCTGTATTGAGCTGTAGTGACGAAGTTTCGCCGTATCGACTAGACCTGCAACCGTCCGACAATTGCACCGAGGTTGACGACCCTTTTTCCTTTGGCAGTTATATTGGCATCGGAAATTGTCTAGTTCGCCGGTGCCATACTCAGGTAGTCTTCGGTTGGCCTCTGTTTTGAAAACGTGTCGTTTCTTCAATCGTTTCTAGTTTCAGTACGCTGCGTTCGCTCGGTCAATACGGTTATTCCAAGTTTCGCTTGTTTTCCTATCGCGTAGTGCAAGTGGTGCTTGTTGCGTTTATGGATTTCCTCCTCTAACTGGTAAAAAACGAGTTATTTTAAAATAAAAATTTTCTCCGTATTATTGTCTTGGAATGTTTCTATCCGCGCGAAAGGGAATTTCTTCGGTTCGTGATAATAAATTAGTTATCATATTCAATTTGTTCTTTTGGTTTCAAGGGCATTTTTTAAGAAAATTATATATATTTTTTTTTTTTTTAAATAGGTAAATATTGATTATGCTGATAACAAAAACTGATGAAAATATTATGTCTAATGCCGAAGGAAGGTCTCTTTCGCTTATATCTCCGTTACGAAGGGCTCTAGAAAAAAATTACCCAGATAGAAAATGAAGCTTATAAAATTTCCTGCCACTTCGTCCCTATACTTGTCGAATTCCCAACGGTTTTCGAGTTTGACGTTATTTAATAATAATTTTCAAAATAGTTTCGCCTGAACTAAAAATTCGTCGAATCACTCGTGAATTATTCAACCAATTCACTTATTGACAATTCTAAAGCTTTATTGCTAAATTATTGTTCTATTGCATTCGTTAATAAATTTATTCACTATTCGATCCCTTATACTATTCATTATATGACTTAATCTATCGATTCTCCAACTAATTGTACGATTCGCATTTTTATGATTCCCCACATTATTTGTTATTTATTGGTTTTCAGCCGAAAAATATATTTTTCAGTTCTTTCATTTTATTAGAGAATTAATTTGTTTGAAATTTTCAACCCAAGTACTAAAATTTTTTTATTTTTTCAATCATTATAAAATCATATATATGATTATCATAATCATATAATGATAATAATTATAAATCATTATATGATTTAATCTATCGATTCTCCAACTAATTGTACGATTCGAATTTTTATGATTCCCCACATTATTTGTTATTTATTGGTTTTCAGCTGAAAAATATATTTTTCAGTTCTTACATTTTATTAGAGAATTAATTTGTTTGAAATTTTCAACCCAAGTACTAAAATTCTTTATTTTTTCAATCATTATAAAATCATATATGATTATCATAATCATATAATGATAATAATTATAAATCGTTGTATGATTTAATTGATCGATTCTCCTACTAAGTGTACGATTCGCATTTTTATGATTCCCTACATCATTTGTTATTTATTGATTTTCAGCCAAAAAAAAAATATTTTTCAATTCTTTATTTTATTAGAGAATTAATTTGTTTGAAATTTTCAACCCAAGTACTAAATTCTTTATTTTTTCAATTTGTTCCTGGCGGTTGCTCAATTAATTAATCTTTTATTTGGATGTTTTATCTGTCATCCAATTTATTCGCCGTTCGAAATTTCTTTCGTCGTCATCTTCCATGTTCAAAATAGCCGGTCATTTATAATTATTGGACATTTTCATTTATTCTTTCTCGTCGACTCAAAATTCAATAACAATTAAATACTAAAATACCACTTAGAACGACGCATTTTTTCATTGTTGTTATTTTTTTCGTTTTTATTTATTTGGCATCTTTTTTTTTTAATTTTACCGTTTTTGTTAGTTGTTGTAATATGCATTATTCAGTTGTCGAGCTTTTAATCACTAATTTGATGTATTATTCAATAAATTCTATGTGATATCGATAAAAAAACACTGAACTGTATTGTAATCTGCTTTATGTTCGAGTTAAATCGATCGAATTTATATTTATTCGACGAGAGAATGTTTTTCGTCGCCCAAATCGCAGATAGCGATTTTCTTAATCCGTCGTTTCGTCCTCGTCGAGATGAAAATTCCACCTTTTCTCTACTTTCATTTATTTCGAATCGTCAACGGTACAAAAACGCTTTCGTATTCGAATCACGTTCGACAACAAGCTATCGCTTCAAAAACATTGATTCACCTCCGGTGTTTACCGTTTTCTAAATACATTGTCGCTCTTGCGTATAAATTAAAGCTCGCAACGTTTTGTTTTCTTTCAGATCAAGCAAATAAAGGAGCAGGAGGCGGCGGCGACGATCGATGCTGTACAGCAAGGGGAAGTCTCGTCTTCGAAACCGACCATCCTCACGAGCGAGCTCTTCGGTCCTCTTCTACTCGAGGTAAGCACTTGGAATTTTGGTAATCGAAAGAGGGAAGTTCGATGAATCGATTTTCAAGCCAAAAATGAACTGTTACGTATTTCGAAAAAAATTTATTCCAGTCTATTTCGGATGATAAAACGCATATTATCGATTTCTCTGAGAAATCGGATTACCTATTATCTATTTCACATATACAATTGAATGCGGTAAAATTCAACACAGAAAGTCGATTTATATCGAATTGACCCTGAAAATCAATTAATATTGATTTGACCCTGATAAATCGATTTGACCCTGAAAATCGATTAATATCAATTGACCCTGAAAATCGATTAATATCGATTTGGCCCTGAAAATCGATTGACATCGATTTTACACTGAATATCGATTAATATCAATTTACACTGAAAATCGATTAATATCGATTTTACACTGAAAAGAGTCCGAAAGACGGTTCATTAATTGCAATTCTTATCAACATTGAATTCAAGGTCAGTTCGTCCCTGCTGATTGCATTCGACTACCACATCAGCTATTACTGACTTGCAAATATCTTCAGTTGCAAATGGATTTCCTACTGATAGAAGCGCGAATTTCAATATTCAACGGCTAATACGATAACCGTTTTAGAATTACCGTCGTTTTTCTTTAAATATATAATGAGAAAAAAATTTTTTTCTTTGAAAATAGACGGAACAAATAGTTGTTTTCGAAAATAGAGAGTGGAAAAATCCCGTACAAAAATGGAGAAAGTTCGAATTTATGTGTTTTAAAAATGATCTTTTTTTTACAAAAGAGTGAAACAATTACCTACCCAATTTTTATTTAAAAAAAAAAAGATAAAAACAACGTTTTTCCACAAAAATAAAATTTTATTGAGGAGAAAAAATTATTATTTTTTTCCGAAAAAGGATGAAATTAATAGTTTTTATTTCGATAATGAAGAGTGAAAAAAGAATTGTTTTTTCGAAAATAGGAAGAATTTTTTTCTTCAAAAGAGCAAAACAATTAATTTTTCTTCCAAAAAAGAGAAGATAACAACGTTTTTCCTCAAAAATATAATATAAAAGAGGTTTTTTTTCTTCCCAAAAATACAAAAAAAAATTATAGAGGGAGAAAAAAATTAATTTTTTTCGAAAAAAGGATAAAATGTTAGTTTTTATTTCGATAATGAAGAGAGACAAAATAAATATTTTTCGAAAATAGAATGAATTTTTTTTTAAATGGTGGGTACAATTTGTTTGGAAAATGGAGAGAGAGAGAGAGCATATCAATTCTCTTTTGATAATAGAGAAAGTAAAACTTTGTTTTTCTTCTGAAAATAGAGAAAAAAAATTTTTTAATTGAGATGGAACAATTTAATGTTATTTCAAATGTAGAGAGAGAGAAAAAAGGAATTCTCTTTTTCAAATATAGACTGTGAATAATTGATTTTCTTTCGAAAATATAGCAGGAAAAGCATTTATTTCGGAAATAGAGAGAAAAAGGATTTTTCGAGGACGACTGAAAAAATTTCCCCTATGATAGGGAATGAAAAAATTCTGTTTTTGTTTATAGAAAAAGTAAGAATTAATTTCCCTTCGAAAATAGATAGACATGTTTTCGAGAATAGAGACAAACTTATTTTTCGAGAAGTTAGAAAAACCTTTTTTTTTCAAGAAGTTAGAATTTTTTTTTTTTTTCCTGTGAAAAATACTTGGTGCAATGTGAAACTTGTTTGCAATTCGAAAAGATCCACTTCGATAATATTCCCCGGTTCTCCACTCTGGTTTTTCCCCTAAGATAGGGAATGAAAAAATTCTGTTTTTGGTTATAGAAAAAGTAAAAATTTATTTCCCTTCGAAAATAGATAAGACATTATTTTTCGAAAATGGAGTAAAACTTATTTTTCGAAAATAGGAAGAATTTCTTTTTCAAAAGAGTGAAACAATTAATTTTTCTTCCCAAAAATACAAAAAAAAAAAAAAAAATTATAAAGGGAGGAAAAAATTAATTTTCTTTTCTTTTTCGAAAAAAGGATAAAATACCTACTAGTTTTTATTTCGATAATGAAGAGAGACAAATATTTACTTTTTTAAATGGTGGGTACAATTTTTTTGATATCCCCTAAAATAGGGAATGAAAAAATTGATCTGTTTTCGGTTATAGAAAAAGTAAAAATTTATTTCCTTTCGAAAATAGATAGATTTTTTTTTCGAGAATAGAGACAAACTTATTTTTCGAGAAGTTGGAAAAACTTATTTTTCGAGAAGTTAGAAAAACCTATTTTTCGAGAAGTTAGGAATTTTTTTTTTAAAATTTTCTCTGTGAAAAGTACAGCAAGGTGAAACTTGTTTGTAATTCGAAAAGATCCACTTCGATAATATTCCCCGGTTCTACATCTGGCCTCGCTAATGAAGTCGCCCTCGTCTCGTTTGCGGTTTCGCGAAATGTTTTCCTTTCATACTCTCGCGGTGCAAAAAACGGAAAAAGCTAATTCAATAACCGTTGCCGGCATGGCCGTATTCGTGCGGAGCTATTAGTGAATAATTAAGCAACATTATCATCGCCGGTTCTCGCGTCGATGCGAACCGAGGAGGTTGTTATATGAATTCATTGTGCGCTGAGGAGCTGTACCGCTTCTGTTGTGCTCGCAGTAGCCGCTTCCTTCGTCTTTGTGAATAGGATCGGCCGCGAGTCCGTCGATGTTGCCTCGTCGTTATTATATCGCCGTAATTACCCCTCCCTCCGCTCGCCTCTATTTTTCCCCGTCTCCCACTTTTTTTTTTTTTTTTTCTCTCCGGTTTTCGTTTTTAATAGCAGTTAGTTACAGAGAGAAGGCAAAGGAAGGCTGAAAAGGTACAATTATACCTATTCGTGGGGCGAGGACTCATGCGGAGAGGAAGCGAGGATGTTTCAAATTAAGGCGCCAGAGGGAAGGATGATTATTGAGGCTGTGGATCGGGCCTCCGAGAATGAACAGTTATTATGATCCGAGCTGCACTCGCTGCTTATTATTGGCTCGGTTTTGGAAGAAAACGAAAATCAATCCGTCCGAAAACGATTGTTTTTCTCCCGATTTTCATATCCGAACGTAAGTCGCTGTATATTTTAATTAGCAGAGCGCAGGAGCGAGCGAAAATAATCGGTCCTGGAGGTGTACGATTTTTTTCAAAATTTCCTTTCGAAAAAAATTATTTCCCCGTGTCTCAATAATTTTATTTCAACCTCGCCTATCAAGAATCGATTTTTCACGTTGAAACCAATAATAAAGCGTTAAGGTCGTTTTTTCTCTCCAGTTCTTGGTTTTCTCGGTCCAATATATATGTCGCCGTTTTTTTTTTTCGTGTCATCCGTTTTGTCACTGGAACACTCTCGATTGTAAGACGTGTACTCCTGGAGGTCAGCCATACGAACTTCCTGGCATGTGTCCAACCTAGACGAGAAGGTACTGGCTCGTACTCGTTAAGGTCGGGTGTGGAAATAGTTTTTTTACAGGTCGCCCGGCTGCCAAAGTGACGTGCCACCGAGTTGGGCCTTGAGAAGTGAAAGTGCGGCTCTGCCTTTTCAACTCGTTTGCAAACTCGACAATAGACGTACCGAAGTCGGCCTTTTGCCGGTCTGAAAAAGAGGAGTTCCGACAAACAACAGGTTTTCGAGACCTGATTAACTGACATTAGCTGTTACGATTTCGGAAAATATATTCGTCTTCGTGTGAATGTTTGACAATTTTAGAAAATGCCAAAAAAAAAACTAATGTTCTCCGCATTTTGTTTGTCTCGTCGATCGATTTCGGCGTCTACCAATTATCGATTAGTATGAAAATTTTAAATAATGTACATTTTTAAAAAAACTTATTCAATTAACAACGGTTGAGGACTTGACGGCTGATTTTTTTGTCTCGACGTTTTCCAATAAAAATTTATTATTCTCGATATCCTAATAACAATTTATTTAATCACGATTTTCTGATGAAAATCTATTTATTTCGATTTTCTGACAACAAAGTGATCGATTAATCTCGCTTTTCTGATTATGAAATCGATTCTTCCCATGCTGATCCTCGATCTTCTGATTTTGATTCTCATTGAATCTGTCCATTTCGATTTTCTTGTCAAAAACTGTCCATGATTCTCTGAATAAAACTGGTTAATCTAAAATAATTTAATTTATCTCGATTTTCTCGTTAAAATCAATTTTTCTCAATTTTCTCGTTAAAATCAATTTTTCTCAATTTTTTTTGTTAAAATCGATTCATCTTGATTTTTTCTTTAAAATCGATTTATCTCGATTTTCTAGTTAAAATCGATTTATCTCGATTTTCTAGTTAAAATCGATTTATCTCGATTTTCTAGTTAAAATCGATTTATCTCGATTTTCTAGTTAAAATCGATTTATCTCGATTTTCTAGTTAAAATCGATTTATCTCGATTTTCTAGTTAAAATCGATTTATCTCGATTTTCTAGTTAAAATCGATTCATCTCGATTTTCTAGTTAAAATCGATTTTCTTGATTTTCTCGTTACAATCGATTTATCTTGATTTTCTCGTTACAATCGATTTATCTCGATTTTCTCATTGAAATCGATTTATCTCGATTTTCTCATTGAAATTCATTTATCTCAATTTTCTCGTTAAAATCGATTTAGCTCGATTTTCTCATTTAAATCAATTTATCTCGATTTTCTTGTTAAAATCGATTTATCTCAATTTTCTCGTTAAAATCGATTTTCTCTTCAAAATTGATTTCTCTCGTTAAAATCAATTTATCTCAATTTACTTGTTAAAGTCGATTTTTCTCGATTTTCTCGTTAAAATCTATTTATCCCGATTTTCTCGTTGAAATTGATTTATTTCGATTTACTCGTTAAATTGATTTATCTCGATTTTTTCCTTAAAATTGATTTATCTCGAATTTTTTCCTTAAAAATCGATTTATCTCGATTTACTTGTTAAAATGGATTTATCTTGATTTTCTCGTTAAAATTGATTTATCTCGATTTTCTCGTTGAAATTGATTTATTATGATTTACTCGTTAAAATCGATTTATCTCGATTTTCCCTTTATAATAAATCTCGATTTCTCGTAGAAGTCGATCAATCTCGATTTTTTTTAAGTCAAATACCTCGATTTCCTCCGTAGATTGATTAGGCTCGATTTCACAAAAAACTATTCATCTTTATCGATTTCGTTTTCGAAACGAACCCATCCCATGATCCCTGGCAATTTTCACAAGGAGGAAAATAAGCCCTTGTTGGAAAAAATGTACCTCATTCCCCAATTTTGTCCTCAGGCTCTCGAAGGATTTTTGTTCGTCGTGAATCACGAGGGTAAAGTCGAGTACGTGACGGACAACATCTCATCGTTCATCAAGTTCGGCAAGGACGAGGTTCTCGGGAAGCCCGTGTACAACATTATCCACCACGGGGACCATGGCCGCTTCACCTCGGCGCTCATACCGACCGTCTGGTCCGCCCTTGAAGGTTCACCGTCAGCTGTAGCGACTGGTAATTGACCAATTTTCACTAACAAAAAAAAAAAATAATAATAATAAATAAACAAATAAATAATTTTTTTTATTTATTTATTTATTTTTTTTTTTTGCGGTGGATTTGATTGGAAAAATGCCATTTGTACCCTCTAATTCTTCCAGGCGGCGGTTCATCTTCCAATTCGAGCACTCCATCGCGGAACCGCACTTTTAACTGCCGGTTCCTCATCAAACCTCCCGACGATTCGAACCAAACCGTCGAGGAGAAACAACAACGGGTCTCCAAGTATGAGAATATGCAAGTGAGTGTTCCGATAACCGAGCTTACTATGGAAAAATAAAGATTTGAGAGAGGAAATTCCGCGTTTAAAAGTAATCTACTTTTCTCAATTATTTTTTTAATTTTTTTTTGTACTTACCTTTGATATAGCTTAGAATCTGTACAGATCGAGAGAAAAACATTTATCGAATTATAAAATTCCGAAGATAATTGAAAAACATATTTCTAAGATTTTTGACAATTTTCGTTTTTTCAAACGTCTTCCTTTTTGGTATTGTATCTCATCGAAAAGTCGGTTTTTGCACTAGAAAAATTGGGAATTCAATGCGTTTTCGAACGCTTTTATTCCTGCGATTAAGGGTGAACAGCTGTTTTTATTGTGTTGAAGTTGAAAACAAGAATAAATATCTGGAAGTGAAAAAATTAGAAAATGAACAATTCGAAAATATGGGTAGTATTTATTTATTGACATTATGATGTGTTTTTATGCGATGATTTTCTGATGCGGCCCAATTTTCCGAATATTTTTATTTTATTGTAATTGTTGCTCGTCCGTGTAAATATATTTCTCCGCCGTTGAAAAATCCGTTCGTTATCATTTCGAAGGGAAATTTTCCCAGCTTTCTCGGGAAAGTAACGAACTTTTCGTAGCTTAGTTTCGAAGATAGGCGAAAACGGAGCTCGTCTGCGAAATTTCCGCCGCATTTTCTATTTAAAAAACCTCTTTAGACGAATTTCATACGCAGATTATTATCGGAAATTTAATCAGTTTCTTAGATGATTTTCAAACGAGTTCGTTTGATTTTTAGTTTGCTACGGGCAACGAATTGCAGAAAAACGCGGTTTTTCACATATCAGCGTGTTACTGATTCTTCCGAATGTTTCCAAGGTGATTTACTCGTGGAAAATGAATTCTAATCAACTTTCATTCTATGAAATTTTTCGATCGGACTGGCCATTTTGGAGTAACGTGCCATTTTTGATTTTGGCCTAAAATATGGCCATAAAAAAAATCAATAACAAAAAAATTAGCCGATTTTGACGAAAAGCGAGACGTCTCGACGCAGAATTCAACGCTCTAAAAAAAAGGACTGGGTGATATTTTCAGTAAAATAATTCGCTAAGGAGTTAAGGAGCGCAACTGAGCAAAAATGCCGAAAATTCGCCGTTTCCCGCGATTTCTCCCAACGCATTATCAATTCGCTCGATTTTTTTAATCCCTCCGAATTCGATTTCTCACTCGAATAATTCTCGTCGTATAAAGCGAAAATTTTTTTCCCCCTTTGAGCATTTCGAGTCGATTTAATCAGCCGAAATTTTTTGACGCTCGGAAAAAAATATTCACGATTTTCCAATATTCGCAGGTTGTGCAGATCAATTCGACGCAAATCGCACAATTGACATCGGGCGTCGAAAAGGACGAAGAGGGTAACGATATCGGCCCTTGCCTGATGTGCGTTGCCCGGCGGATCACGCCCAACGAAAAACACGCGGGTACATCGATGGAACAGTTCTCGATGAAAATGGACCCGCACGGCAAAATAATCGGCATCGACACGACGGGATTGTCGCCCGGTTTTTCGCAGTATATCGTCAAGAAAGATCTCATCGGTAGGAATTTGGAGGAAATGGTCCACGCAGGTACGTTTTTCGAAAATTCTAGTTTAAAAGGGGGGAGAACAAAAAAAAAATAAATAAAATAATTAAAAAAAATAAATAATAAAAATAAAATAAATAAGTACCTAATAATAATTTGGAAAATCGGAAAAATTCTTAGATTAATATTCTCTATTTTTATTTATTTTTTTTTTTTTGCTCCAGGCGATTTCAGCAAAGTTTCCAGCCATTTGAAAGACGTGCAAACGCAGGCGCACGGAACCTCGTCGATTTACCGGATCCGAGTGCCGTCAGTGATGCAAAACTCGGTAGACAAGTACATCCACGTACAAACGAAGTCGAAACTCTTCAAATCCATGTCGGAGCCGGATTTTATCATGTCGACGCATTCGATAGTCGCGTAAGTGAATTTTTACACTCGAAAAAAATGCAAAAAAAATTGATCGGTTCTTTTTTCAAAATTAATCGACTATTTTTGGGAAATTAATCGATGTTTTAAAAACTTGATCGATTATTTGAGTAACTAATTTATCATAATTGGAAAAAAATTTTTTTTTTTGAAAAATAAATTTATTATTTTTGAAGAAATAATCTTTTTTTTTGGGAATATTTGATATTTTTTGAAAAAAAAAACCATCGGTAGTGTACGGATATTTGTTATATTTGAACTATCAATCGATTGAAATTGCTAGAGGTCCGATCATCAATATTGATCCTATTCCTCAGAAATCGTGATTTTTTCTATTTTTATACTGATTGATTAGGTTTGAATATATACAATTTGAAGAATCAGGTATCTCCGATTTCCATAACTTGACAATATCGATTTATTTGTCCCGTTCGATTTTTCGTTTCGATTGTTGTCGAATTTTTCCGAGCGTCGATATCGATAACAGAATGACAAGTATAACGTTTTAAATCTAGCTCTAGCTGAGAGATATAGAAACAGAGAGTTAGGTAATCAGTATTTTTCGATCAGATTTCAGGAGTTTTTTCGGACTTATTCAGTGGTTCACGATGTTTTTTTCCTTTTGTATCCCTTAGAATAAAGATTTCTCTTTGAGTTTACTGAATTTGTCGACTTTTCCAAGTATTTTAGCTTATAAAGGCCTTTACAGACCGGACGATAACATTGTTGAAAACATTGTTATTAGCATTTTTCAGTAACTTTCCTTTCGCACTGAACGCAACATTGTTGGCAATAGTGCTATCAACATCGGGCGAGGAATCGTTAATAACAGCACTTGAAAAATGTTTATAACAATTCCTCCCCCGAAATATTACTGGAAACATTGTTGCCAACATTTTCTGTAACGTTGTTATTATTCAGTCAACATTGTTAATAACATTGTTGGCGACACTGAGTGTTGTTATCTAGCCATGAGCGATAACAATGTCAACAACGTTGTGGATAACATTGTCAGAGAACTAGAACTAAATAAAACAGGCGGAAGAATTTTTGGCGACAAAAAAGTTGACGACATTGTTGCCAACAATGTTGGTAGCATATTTTCTAGATCATCTCATTTTGTTACAAACATTATTGTTATCAACATGTTATGTTAATAACAATTGTTTTCACTAACATTTGGTCTGTAAGCACCTTTAGTCACAAATGCCGGTTTGTTATCGCTCATGGCTCGATAACAAAACTCAGTGTCGCCAACAATGTTACGAACAGTGTTGACGGAAAAAATAACAATGTTACAGAAAATGTTGCCAACAATGTTTCCAGTAATATTTCGGGGGAGGAATTATTAAAAAAATTTCAAGTGCCGTAACAATGTTATTAACAATTCCTCGCCCGATGTTGGTAACATTGTCGCCAACAATGTTGCGTTCGGTGTGAAAGGAAAGTTTAATAAATAAGGAAGATAATATTAAAAATAATATTAATAAAAATAACAATGTTTTCAACAATGTTATCGTCCGCTCTCTAAAGGCCTTTTTAGGCTAAAATACTTGGAAAATACTGAAACATGGAAAATTGTAAATAGAGATGTCCATCTTGAATTCGAGCCATTTAATAATTGTACTAAAAATAAAAAAAAAATTCTCAGATATTCTAACGTGCAATTGAACTTCCTATTGAGACGAAAAACGCCAACCTTATTCGTTTTTCCCGCAAAGCCTCAAAATGCCGCTCGAACCTTCCGAAATTCGCATTCCGTTAGTAGACAGTTCGTAATCTGGGTTTGTTGTTCTTCGGTTCGTATCTTTAATGAAGTACAATAGTCCAAGCAAATAGACGCTTGGTTACGATTGGGCAGACCGGCAGTATCTGCTGTGCTTATCTGTCCCACTACGAGGCTAAACCGAATCACATTCTTTATCCGTAGCCGACGTTCGACGTTTTATTTAGTTCGAATTATGCGTGGAAAAACGACGCGACGAAATGGCCAGCGCGAAATTTCCGGCGTTTTTCGGACGTGCGAGTGTCGAATTTGAGCGGTTTCACTTTTTCGAGCGGAAATAATCGCGTTCGGATGCGAGGAATTGGCTTTTTCGGAGTCGAGCGTTCGAAAATAAAACGGTCAACATCGGCGGAGTGCGACGATGGAATTCGAGCGATTTTAATAATGCGGGCGCGTCTTTTTTTTCAAAAGTTAGTTCACCAGTTGCTTAATTGCTGCCAGAGTATTTAATTATTATCGCAAAAGTGAAAAATCCGAGGTGAATTTTTTAATTATTATTCGTATCAATCACTTCATCTTATTCTAATAATTTCGACACCGGTCCGCCCTTTATAAGATTAATTAAGCATAATTATGCGACTCTGGAACAATAATAGTAAAATGGTAGCTACGAAATTATAACAATTTTCAAACTTGAAAATTGCCGAAGAGGCCTCAATAGATGAAAAAGCTCGATTTAAACACAACTTGTGAAAACTTTAAGCCTGAACGCTGTGAGTTTTTTTTTAAATTTTCTCTTCAAAAGATTAGCTTCACTTTTTTTTTTTTTTTTTTATACTAGTATACGTACTATTTTCAAATTACAGATACAAACAATGATTTGACCGTGTACAAAATCCAGAGCGTATCAAATTTATATGTACAATCAATCGTTGTCAATTTTATCAATGCTTTTAGTTACCTCTGTTTTTTCCCGATGTTCATTTCATTTTTATCAAGTGTTTTATTATTCGATTTATTTAACCATTCGTGAGAGACCCAATATACACAGAGGGAAAATCGTAATCACATTTCGGTTAGTGAGCACAGCGCCGCAGGATCTATACGAGGACAAAAAATATGTGAAAACAGAATACAGAAAAAATTCAATTCAAACCGAGAAAATAAGATTCAACTGGGATAGGGGCGATTTGAAAAAATTGACTTGTTTTCAATTATATTAACTTTACATTAGATTTATCTTTGCTATTTTATCGGAGCCCTATCATTTTTAACAATGTCTCATCACTTCTGTCTTATTGACTTCTTATCAATTTATCATCGATATCATTATTCGTCTTATCAATTTTATCTCTTATTAATTTTATCGGCGTCTTATCAATACCTTATCAATCTTATCAATACATTATCAATTATATCAACACCTTATCAATTTTATCAACGCTTTATCATTTTTATCAAAGGTTTATTAATTTTATCGAAGTTTTAACAATTTTATCGAGGCCTCATAAATTTTATCATCGCCTCATCAATTTTATTGGTGTTTTGTCAATTTAACCTTGAACTATCAATTTTAATCAACATCTTAACAATTTGTTTTTGTATTTTCAATCAAGAATTATTGTTTAAGGTATTAATTAAAAAAAAAAAAATGTTTGTTGGGGCTGGTTAGGGCTATTACTCAGCTGCATATTTTCCACTTCGGTAATTACTCTGCTAGACCTTTCTTTTCTAGCATATCTATGGCAATGGATCAGTGAAACAACTGGATTGCCATGCTACCTTTGGAAAAACAGCCTAATTGTAAAACAAAATCAAGACCAAGAGGATTAATATCTAAATAAGCGCCATAAATACCGAATGGTTCTTTAAGAGGGCCGAGATCTTGAATCGCACTCGTTTCGCATTTCAGCAATCTTGATCTGAACTCTATTACATTATAAATTTTGTTTCCTTCGTTGCAGGGCTGGCGGAGAAGAGCAAACTTTCATCATGGGAGAGGCGAGCTCGCCGGCGAGTTTGAGCGGAAGCAGCAGCGGAGGCGGCAGCCATTCGCAGGGCTCGACGTCCATGGGTCAGCAGATGCCGATGCTGAGCGGTTCGAGCGGATCCGTCAACGGTGGTCCCAGCGCTCGACGGAGTAGCAGCTCGAGCGAATCGGCAAACCCGAGCGGCGTCACCAGTTCAGAGCTGGCCAATACAATAAATTCGTTGAACGTTTCTTCGAATTTTTCACCGTCCCTTAACCAGGGGCTTAGTTCGAACGACATGAGCTATGATATGAAGTAAGTAACTCCATGTTGTCCTAGAATCATCCAAATGTTCAGAAATTTGTTGATACCTGGGGTCGTGAAGTGTGAGTGTTGCCAGGTCTCTCCTTTTTGTGGGAAAACTCCCCCAAAACGAAGACAAAATAACTCTCTCCCCTTTTCCCTAAATCCTCCCCCATTTTTGTGTTTGCTTTCCTTTTCACTTTTTTAATGTGAAATGTAGAAAAAATGAAAATTTGGAGACTAAGTGATTTTTTTATAGTTGACACGCTGACAAGCTGAGCAATGATTTTTATATTTATGCTATATGAGTGCCCCAACTTCTCTTGATAGTCAAGTTTTCATACATGTAACCTGCTTTGCCTATAGATGAATAATGATGGCGTCTACGTGTTTTACCATGTAGGCATAATTGAAACTGCAGCAATAATTTTTTTTCTGAAATTCAATTTTTCAGGTTTTATGGTGATTCTGATTTTATTTTAATTTTTATACCTTATGTATTTCAATTTATTTCTTCATAATTGATTATACCATGCGCCTACCTCTCTTCAAAACAATTTTTCGTTAGATCTGCAAATTTTTCGCATGCATTTCAAATAAGACAAAATTGCTCAACCGGCATTTGCCCAATTGATTCATATTAACGGCTCTGTATATTTTTCCCCTTTTTTTGTTTAAAAAAGACCGATTTTCCCCTTTTTCTGATCGAGGTTTCCCCCAAATCTCCGCTTGAGACCTGGCAACACTGAGTGTGACGAGAATTTTCCTTAAATTGAGTCGTGCTTCAATTGTGACATTTTCTTCATATAGTTGGTTCATTCGGTGCTTTTTTTCTACAGCTGTTTCGCCGATATGTTCCCATCGTCGACGTGGGGCGAGCTGAGCGAACGAAGCTGGGAACGGCCCGAGTCGCGGACATCCCTGACGCCCGCACCTAGTCCAATGGCGCCCGCTCCCGCCACCCCCTCTTTCTCCACGTCCAACTTCCCCTTCTCGCCGCCTGTTATGGACGACAAGGACAATACGGAGACCAGCAATAGCGGAAGTAACCCTTGCCGACTTCGGAATCTCCTGACCGAAGGGTTGGGCTCGATCAAACGGGAATCGACAGATTCGGAGTCTGGCGCTGCTGGAGGTTCGAGCCAAGAGCAGCATGCTGGTTGCAGCAGCGGTTCCGAGAAGAACAAGTACAGCTTGCTGACGAAAATACTGAACGAGAAAGAGGACGACCCACAAGGGAACAGTCATCACCCGCAGTCGCCTCATAGCAAGCCCAAGAACAACATGCTCCTTCAGGTTAGTATCTTACATCTTTGCTAGGTTTTGGGCTTTGTTCTGTGGTTAACTCGGACAGCTGCGGTTAACACATTCAGTGCAGACGTCCCGGATCCGGAACGGCAACAATTTGCCTGCTGTGCGGCCGTCCCGGATCCGAGCCACCTATTTTTGTTATATCGATGGCTACAGGACAACATGTGTTATAAAAATTTGGCTGGTTTTCAGGAGAGAAAAAACGTTTTAAAAATAATGGAACAATTAATGTTATGAAGAGTGCAGAAGTGGGGCAACCTGTGATATCATGCTACATCCTATGGAATTTAGATAGTAGCTCAATTCAGGAAAACACCTTGATAACACTTGTTGCCGACAAGAATGGTATAACACATGTTGTTTAAGCGTGAATAACTCATTCCCAGAGCTACCAACAAAAAAAAACTGAGGCGTCCCCGAGATTCGGCTTGAAATTCTGAATAAAAATCATCCAAAACCTCAAAACCCATTTTTTTCATATCACATGTTGTCCTGTAGCCATCGATATGCTCGTATGACGTTCCCGCACCGATTGTCGACTCTGTTTTTATCCTCAGGGGGGCTGGAGGGTCTCCCAAGTGTAAACGTATCCTCAGTTTTAATTTTCACAGTGTAAATATTAGCAGATAAATGGGTTCAAAGTTAACCGGTATTTAATGCAGGTTGGCTGGAATTTTTTCGATTTGCGATCCACAGTGAATGTGTTGATGAGGTTCCTGCCACATCAAGAGGCTATCTGTGTTGTTGCTTCCGTATCTCCGCCTTTGAGCTCTTCCTGCAACATTCATAGAGCCAGAGTAGAACTGTTAACCTTAGCTATTACTGTCCGGGGGTTGTGAGGTGGAGAAAAACCAGGCGACTCATTCTCCAATTCTTTATTAGCTGGCCGAGCACTTTCGCCCATTCGGGCATCCTCAGGGCGACGTGGAGCCATAGGGTCCACAGCCCCTAGGGCCCCACAGGGTTAGCTATTACTGTTTCAATAATTGATTACCCACCTCGCTCATTTGAATTAATTTTTGTTCCAGTTGTTGAACAAGAACGATGACGATGATATGGATCAAAAGGTAAGATTTTGTATTCCAATCCCACGCTTGACAATAATGCAGCGGTATCTGATGGCCTTCAAATCATATAACGAAAAGAGGTTTCACGATCGTTTTTTTGTCTAAGCTGTTCCCATTAATCAAAATTCAAGCCATTGTAAAAAATTTTCATGGCCGTTTCTAATAATTGTACAGTGACAAGCCAATGAAATGCCATTTTTTATCGGCTGTTCTATGTGAACGGCCCAGTGATTTACTGTCTAAGGTTATACAGCTGTTGGCCAAGGTCATCTGAGGTTCTATGGTTACCTGAAGGTTGACCAAGGTCACCTGAAGATCGTCTGTGCATGTAAGGTTATTTGAAGGTCGGTTAAGATCGTTTGTGGATCTAAGGTTACCTGAAGGTGAACCAAGGTCACCTGAAGGTCGTCTGCAGATCTACAATTACTTGAAGGTCGGCCATGGATCTAAGGTTATTTGAAGGTCGTCTGCGGATCTAAAGTAATCCTGATCATTCTATCATTTATAGGGTCAAGCAAGTGACGACCTCCTTCTAAACAACTTGGGCCTCGGCTCATTGACTTCGTCTTCGTCTGCCGAGGCAATCCGAAGAGGAGTGAAGCGACCAAGTTCCGAAGAGCCTCAAGGGCAACTTAACAGCGGCAATAATACTCCGCACGGTTCCGAAGATGGTCCTAATTCAGCCAAACGGCCCGCTCACACTCTTCTCGATTCTGTGAGTGTAACATTTTCTCAAAAATGCTCCAAAGTATTTTCAACCCCACTTCCTCTCCTTTTGAATTCTTAGGATTTTGAGTTATGTTGTATTTTTTCACCAGGTTCTGCAGTCAGCTTCCAATTCGTCCGCCACGGTCAATTCGAAGTTGTGGGAGAAGAATAAAATGCTCGCGTCTCTCCTAGCAAACCCTCCGTCGACGCCGACGACGATACCTCCGATCCCAGCGAGCGTCATATCTGCCACGCCTCAAGACAAGTTACCACGTGTTATGAAAAACAACCCACCAAGTGAGTATTGAGAGATAATTTTCCTCGAGCCTGAAATCGGGCAAAAAGCGAGTCGCAGCTGGAATCTCACCACCGTCTGAATTTCTTCTTAAATCTTGTCCCTGTGTTTTATATTGTGAAAATATATGAAGAGAGAAAATATATTGTGAAAATCGAATTTTTACAGATTCCTGGTCCGGCTGCAACGTACAACAGGGAAGCGGAGGAGTTCCGCAGAGCCCCGGTTCCACTCATGGATCGGTCGGCGGTGGTGGAGCCGTCCCCGGACGTGTTGGTCTTCAGTCGTCATCGGTCGCGTCGCCCGATTACCGATGGTCCGGCGACGAGTCTTCCTCAGACCCCTACCTCTCCCATATTCTCGATCAAGTCATCGAAATCACACCCGAGGGTAAGTTTAGCCTAAAACCATTTTCGTAGACTGTTCATCGTTCGAATAAATTAATAAAAGTAATTAATTCGTTTCTAGATTCCCCTGCCCTTGCTAATATAATCAATTCGATCGAGGCCAATTCGCCCGGAATGGCGAGCGGCCCATTTCAGCAAGACTTGATGAACGAAAAGTTCAACGAGCGCATGGCTATAAGCGCTATACAGAAATCGCTCATGCAGTGTGAAACAATGCAACAAAAGACGCCAGCCTACACTGTTTCTCAGGTATGAAATCGAGTAATGTACAAAATGGATTTTTTTTTTTTTTTTGTGATGTGCGCCATTCTGCACAGAATGGTAGGGAGGTTTTGTTCCCATTCTGCACAGAATGGTTGGGAGGTTTTGTTCGACTGTAGGTTTAAAGTTGGATTGCCTAGCCCTCTTAGGGCCGCTTTCTCGAACGTCAGATTATTACCAAAATTACTTCAGAAATAGCCCCAACATTACTGTTAATCATGAGAAATCGGTTGACTCAATGTATTGGCAATGAAGATCACGCGTGGAAAAAATGTTCTCTTTTTGCTCTAATATCATTAGGCTTCAAAAATTATACGACGGTAGTGTCTAGTAAAAAAAAATTCTTGTAAAACACATTAATTAAAAATCCACTTCGAACAAAATCGGTAAAAAGTTGGTCTTGTAAGCTCAATGGAACCGTCTCATTTTTGTGAATTAAAGGTGGACGTTTTTTGGTAACTGTTTAAAATAACATGTTGACAAGAAGCTCTTAATAGATTTGTCGATTTCTCTTTAGCGACAATGTCTGCGGTCCATCATGGAAAAAAATCCTGTCAAGTTTCATGAGTTTTGATAAAAGGAAACTAACTAAGCCTTCACTATGTATAAATATTCATCCGAGAACGACGCACGCCTTTCAACAGATTCCTCATCTTCAATTGATGTTTCAGATGTCCGGTGGTCAGCAGCAGTTCCCTCCGCCACCTGTTTACCAACAAAGCAGGCAAAAGCTCGTACTTCCTACCTCAAGACAAGGACAGTACAACCTTGCCACCCTGGTACGTAGATTGCCTCTCATCTGTATCACTATCTGTAGAATAAAAGCACACTCATAGTGCACAATATGATGTTAATTTAGTAAACAAGAAAAATGCATTCGTCTCGTTGAGTTCGCTCCGATTGCTCAGCACAGATGTGCTGCTCTGATACTCTAATAATTTATTCAATTCAATCATTTAAAATGATTATTTATTCATTTAAGTATTTTAATTATAATATCTATTATTTTATTGAAATTGTATATTTTTATTTAATTTTTAAAAATATATTTATTTATATATTTTTTTTTAAATTAATTTACATTTTATATACCTAATTTTTATTTTTATTTTATCGTTACATGTTAGTTGTTGTTTGTCGTTATCATGTATATTTATTATTTTCATCCTATTTACACTTTTTATACTAACTTATTTTATTTATATTTATTATAGATTTTTTATTTTTTATTATTTTACCATAGGTACTAGTAGGTATATAATTATTATGTATCTAGTATTTTAAAAAAATACTTTTTACACTTTTTTTTGGTAAATTTTGTATTTTATTTTATTGTTGTTTAATTATTCAATTTATTCAATCCGGCAGCAACAGCAGCAGTTGCTCATCCAGCAGCAGCGGTCGCGTTTATTGCAACAGCAGACGAAACAGCGGTTGCTCCATCTTCAGCAGCATCAGCAGCTATTGATTCCCTCCAATGCGACTGCGACGAGCGGCGACCCATCGGCAATTCATAATATCGACTCCCTCATGAACAGCACTGTTGCGCCTAACGTTTCCCTCCAGGTAGACAAGTTTCATTATCGGTTATTATTCAACAATAAACCATCGCAACAGTTGACGCTTTGTGAGGGGCCACCCGTGGTGTAGTGGTATGGAGCGTTAGCTCTCAACACGGTGGAGCCGGGTTCGAATCCGGCTAGGGTCAAACTCATGTTTGGCCCGACCCTTCGTCCTCCACACTCAGGGGAGTGAGGCAATGAGTAGCCACGAGCGAAATCGTCAGAATTAATAAGTGCAAAATTGATTGAATCTTTCTGATATCTCCTATGGGAAAGGCTGACGACGTCCACAACGGGAAAGTATTCCCAGTTGGACGAAAATCCAAGGTGAAACTCCTTGTTCGCTTTACTACTTTACTTACAGTTGACGCTTTGGGTAGATTATTGTTTATGAACTGCCGCGTTCAAATGGAGCTTCCGAGCCTGCCATTTTTTGCCGTATCAAACGAAAAAGGAGACGCATTTGAAGCCTAGTACACACTTGTAGACCATGTTGTGCAATTTTCTTAGGCAGCCTAAAGACGGTTGCAAGACGGTTCAGACTTGAGACATAGACATGGTCTAGAGACGCTGATATTGTCTCGTCTAGCGTCCACACTGTGATGTGAATTTCTTTAGTCTCATCTCCGCCATGACAGACATAGCTTTGTGCGGAGTGCTTGTATGATTATTATTTTAAGCAAAACAACGCGAAAACGTAAACTTTGGTGAACGCGCTAAGTGTTCCGGTACTGAACTTTTAAATAAATTAAGATTGAAAGAAGCCACGGGTTTTCGAAATTTCCCCCGGCTGGACATCTGATTTTGAAGATTTGCTTCAGTTGGTTGGAGGAAGAATAATGAAGCTGGATATATATTTAGAGAAACCATCTTAGCTTCTCTTCGACTGGCAGTCGCACTGCGTGTCTCATTGTTGCATCAAGTCTCCCATTTCCATCGGGGGACATGAGGCTAGCGATTTTCGGTCTCCCAACAGCCCGGTAGACCGGAGTTTGGCTAGAGACATGCCTAGCAAGACATCCTGAGGAACCTTAGACGTGTCTCTGAGACCAAAATCGCGCAACATGTCTACTGGTGTGGACTAGGCTTGACAGAGGCCTTCTGTTTTACGCAAGTGCTTGACAAATGACACTGTGCCATAACTTGCATCGTTTTTTAATTTAATGCACCCTCGACAGAGAACATTTTTTAATTCGTCTCCACTTCCAGAGATCCGCCAGCGTCCCCGACTCGCAGCTGTCGCCGGTCGGCAGTTATAGCGGTTCTGGAGCGAGCACTCCCAACATGGGCAGTTCACAAATATCCCCCGTTCAGCGGCAACCTTTCTCCCCGCAATCTTTCTCACCCGTCAAGTAAGTGGACGCTAATATTAAAAAAATTCGAGCTGTTGTCTCTACTTTTAGTCCAGTCGAACCGTGAATAAATAACGTATTCGACTCTATAAACAAAGCGTAGGTTTTTTGAGAAAAATCGGAAAAAGCCCGACAAAATTTCCACGTGCGTTTCAAGGTATTAAAAAAAATCCCGAATTTTCGGCATTTTTTCCAGTTTTGCGTTTACCACTCTTGACGACGTATCCTACGGAAAATTGTGTACGATCCTTAGTTAAAGAACGCTAAATTCCGCGTTTTTTTTTTTTTTCACGACTAGGTATTTGTCACTATTCCGGCAACAAAAAAAAAAACTCTTCGCTCTGTTACTCGAAAACAACTACTGTTCCAATAAAAAATGTCATGAAATTGGAGTTGTTCAGAATTAATTTTTACAATCGGCAAACACGTTGTTTCGAGACAATTGAAGAAAACTGCGAATTTAGGCATTTTTCCCACTTTTGTGTTTACCACTCCTTAACGGCGTATCCTACGGAAAATTTTATTCTATCGTTTTTGAAGAGCGCTGAATTTCGCTTCGAAGAGTTTTTGAAATGTCAAAATCAGCCCAGCCGTTTCGTTGGTATGTTTTTTTGAAAGAACAAATTTATCACGACTTTGGCAACGATCGGAATATTTGCACTGTTACAAAAAAAACGGCTGCTCCAATCGAAAAATGTCATAGAATTAAAGTTGTTCAGAATTTAATTTTACGTTGGGAAAACAGCTTCAAATACGCTGAAAAATTTATTTATACACTGTTATGTAACAAACAATGCGAAAAACGCGCCCTCTCTGAACACATTTCCCTGCACTTTTTTTGCAATCAAATGGAAAACTATTCATCCGATGAAAATAATTGGATAGCCATCTCTAGTCTTGTTAAATTTCCCTTTGGGAGCTTCGTAAGGCGTTTTTCTGAAGACACGATAAAGGGCAAAAATAACTAGTGGAAGATACGCTAATGAGCAATTTTCCGGTTAATATTTTTTCATCCGGACATTTTCGCCTGTAACTTCCAAACGAAGCATCTGATGTGAAGTTCATATTTTTCCGATAAGCTGGGAAAACTTCCGGTGGAAATTCGCATTAGCTGGATTTTTCGAGGACAAGGAAATATTTTTTTACAGAGAGAAGTTCCACAATGGCGTTTTTATTCTTTGTTACGTAGTAGTGAACATTTTGGTGTGTTCAAAGCCGTTTTTCCAGTATAAAATCAAATTTCGAAACTACGATTCGATGATATTTGTCTATCAGAGCTGCCGTTTTTTATTTACATCCCACAAATCCGGCTTCGTCGGAAGTGGTCATTATTTTAAAAAAAATGATACTGGCAAAACGGCCGGCCTGAGTTCGACGAATGAAAAAGGATTCGACGTAGATTTGATGCTCCTTGAAAAATGAAAGTATAGGATATTTTATGTAGGATTCGTCATTTGGGAGTTGAAAGAGGAAAAAGAGTTAAAAATTTGCTGCTTTTTGTCTATTAGCTCGAAACGAGCGAGGAAATTTTGTCGGGTTTCTCTCAGATTTGTGTTTCTCATCCCTGAAAAATACCTTATCCACGGTTTTTGCTATCGACGATTTGTTTTATTGCGTACAACTGCGGATTTTTATTATTTTTTTATATTGACTCGACTAGGTACTATTTTTTTTCAATGAGATGAAATCCCCATTTCCTTCCGCAGCGGTGGTATGAACAGTTTCCAAGGTGGTGGAGGCGGAGGCGGTCCGGCGACTCCAAACCCGGGCGGGCAAGTTGCAGCGACCTCGCAGGGCGGCCAGCAGGCTCGTATGAGCCCTAGTCCATTGCAGTCTTACCAACAACCTCAGCTCTCTCCTCGAATGTCCCAGGTACGGAATTATTCGTTAAGGGCCAATTTCACGAACCTTTGCAGATCACGGTGTTAGCCAACCTGCTGTCAATTCCAATTGACACCGGATCAGCAAAAAGCGTTTCTTGGACCATGATCACCGGGGAGTTAGCTAACCGCGAGGAATCAGCCGCCATCTTCCCCGAACTACTGAATATTCTCCCCAGACTGAGTTTCGCACGATTTGTACTCATCGTCAGCTCCTTTGTCGTGACATCTTTTATCCACCTATTGGCACAAAAATCTAAACTATTTACCTAACTTATTATTTCTACAAGAATCGCTCATATTACGTTCTATAAAAATGGCACTACCTAATAAAAATGAATCATCCGGTTCAATATTCATCTAGGTACAATCATCCATGATAACGATAGAATAATTAATCCTTGGTTCGAAGTAATTCCATTTTAAAGTTGCACTATAACCTGTATCATCATTATTGGAATAAACGTAAAAAAAATTAACAAATAAAAAAATAAAAATTAAAAAAAATAATAAAACAACAAAAATATTAAATATAATAATATCAATTCAATATTCAGGTACGATTATCCTTGATAACAATAAAATAAATAATCCTTGGTTTGAGGTGATTCCATTGTAAAGTTATGCGATAACCTGTATCATCATTATTGGAATAAACGTAAAAAAAAATTTTAAAAATAATAATGATAGTATGAACAGTTTTCGTTCAACTTCCTACATCATAAGGAAATTCTCAGCAATCGCAGCGCTTCACACATTGCAATAATCCAGAAGAAATCAAAATAATCCAGTAGAACGAGAGAACCAAATTGAACCCAACGTACGAACTGAGATAAACAACAAAGATGTCGGCAAACGCAGTCTCAACTCGGTTTCAAGGCCGTTGTGAATTTTCGACCAATGAGAGGCCTCGTCGAAGTGCTAATCCTGGTCCTCGGGAGGTTACAGTTATGGCAACTTGACCCGTCATCAATCGCTAACATTGGTTCAAGAAACGCTTTTTCCAAGCCGTTGTCAGCTAACAATTAACAAAGTTGATAGGGTGCGAGAGACCGGCCATAAATTCAGGTGATGAATTGATGTTAAAGCGAGTGTAAATTATTATTGCTTCTTTGCAGGGGCAAACGGGCTACGTTCAGACGCAAAGCACCTCCTGGTCGCAACAGCAGGCGAACCGGATCTCAGTTCAGCAACAGCAGAACCCAATGCTCAACGCTCAGCTCTCTGTAAGTCGTATGCTGCTTGAATGAAAAAATATTTCTGTACATTATTAGGTAACAAAGAGTTCTAATAAATAAAGGAGGTATTAATAAATACGCTTTCTTAAAGCGAGTACGCAAATGGAAACTTATAGTGCGTCGCCAGAAGTTCCATTCGCTTGGGAAGAAAAAATAAAATACTCGCCTTTTTTGAAGTTTTGATATTTTATTCGTGTTCAGTATGGTTTTTTCTATTTTTCTTTTCTCTTCTCTCTCTACAAAATAAAACTACACAACGAGGAGGAGGAGAGGGATACGATTGATTGAAGAACTGGCCGGAGGGATTTTGATGAAAAAAATAGGGGTTGCTTAAAATTTAAGGCCACCGTCTGAAAAAATCGCCGAATTTCGATTTTCGCTTTTGAACATTTTTAAAAATTCGAAATGTATCGAAAAACGTCGTTTTTGCAAAATGTTCAGATCGCGGAATTTTTTTTATCGGGAGCTGTAGCGGCTTAAATATCGATTTTCGTACATACCATGTGCATTACAGATATGTTGTGCGGGAAATTCTAAACAATTTCGTCATTTGGATCGATCAGATCCGACTCACCTCCGCGGAGCTATCGCCTTCCAAAGTCGAAATTTCAAAATTTCGTTTCAACAAAACTCCAACGGGTGGAGCAAAATTGTGAACCGATAAAAATTTTTTGACACTATATTCGTCAATTAAATCGAAATTCCTGAGTACGTTAAATCGTACTTTTTTGATTTTCGACCTTGATTTTTCTTGGGAGAGCTTTATGTACGTTTTTGAGCTTTTTCGAAACCACGTTTTTCTTCAGTTGATTGCGATTTTCTCGAGAAAGATCTTATGAGCGCATTTTGTTCATGGATAAATTCTTTAAACGAAAAAGTACAAGAATTCGTTCGTTGATCGATTTTAGCCGGAGCTAGAGCGGCCCAAAGAGAAAGTCAAAAATTCTTGGGTATATTATTGATTGAGAAACTGGGAATAGGTAATCAAATTTTGGTCATAGTGCCGTTCAATTGAGAGAACTTCATCGGCTGGAAAAGTCTTCTTTTTTTTAATTAGGCCTCTGTTCAAATTTTATTGCAATTTGACATTTTATGACCCTGTTTTTTGCGTTTTTTTTTTTTTGCATGTTTTTCGCCAATAACTTTTGAACCGACCACTTTTACATAGGTATATTACTCAGAGGCGAGAAAGAGCTATCAAAATCCTACAATTTGGTGTATTTAATTATATTTTTATGTTATGTCCCCGCGGAGCTATTAACGTTTGAAGAAAAGTCAAAACACGTTTTTTGACATAAAGTGGAATATATCTCGAGAGCTATCATATACGCTAGCAGTTTCGTATTTTTATTGGATTCTACATTAAATTTCCTTCATTTTCTTCCACAGCACCTAATCTGTCCCATTTTGGGAACGTGACGAAAAAAAATCCCAAAGTTGAAACTTCAAAAGTGTGAAAATCGTAAAAAATTCGAAAAATATTATTAATTGTTCGATTTTAATTTTTTTCACTTTGAATTCGAATTCTACGTCTAATTTCCTGTAGGAATCATTAATTAATCAAATTTGAACAGTACTGTAAGTATTTGCAACGGAATTTCAAAGTTGAAAAACATGAACCGTGTAGTACTAAAACTGGGGAAAACTTATGTTCGTCGTCAAATTTCCACCGTTTTGACGTCATATTCGGATTCAGCGTTAAATTTCCTATAAGAAAAGCTTTCAAAGCGTTAAAACGAAGAAAATAATTTCTCTGGCTCTGTTATAATTTTTTTCACCAAATTTTTTGCTATGTACGTGTGTAAGGCGTTCAAATGAAGACTTCTGCATAATAAAACAATTGATTCGCATTAATTTTGACCCCGAAAATCAGCGTTAAAGTCCAATTTTTGAGCTTTCAAAAACCGATTTTTTCGGACCACTTGCAGATTTTTCCGAGAAATAAAAAAAATCACAAAAATACATCTTGGTAAGACACAACTTCCCTGAAAATTTCAGATTTTTATCTGTATTGAGAGAGGAGTAAAAAATCGTTAACTGTTCTGTTGAAAAAAATCGCAGGGGTCCCCCTTGGATTTTTCGCGAAAAATTTTTTGAAATAGATTTCGCTCAAATTCAGCATAATGATAGTTGATGATGTGTATATCAATAATATATGGTTCATTCTTTGTTTCTTTCACACTAAATAGATGAAAATAACGTTTAAAGTTGAAAAATGTCATTTTTTCGTGTATACTCTACTAATATTGTTGAATAACGCAAAAACGGTTGAAAAATGGATAGGTACATTACATTAGGAAAATGTGGACAGTTAAATTACCTATCTTTTGGTATATTCAAACATCTGAATTGACGACTTTTTGTTTGAGTTATCCACTGTGCAAGTTACAAAAAAAAAAAAAAAATCAGATTTTAATTAGAAAATGAAGAAAAATAAAAATAATTAAAATTACAATATTTTTTCGGTAAACGTTCACAAATGTTCGGAATAATTACTATCAATGAATAGTCTTCTTAAATCATTATTGATGCGATTATTGAATATTCTCTTTTTCTATCTTATTTGCATTTTCCGCGCCATCTTTTCAATTCTTCTTTGCCCTCACCTTTGGAAATACTTAAATCCTTGAGAATTTTCGCCTTGCACTCGAATTTTTAAATGTTCCACTGTTCAATCATCTGCAGCGTTTTACTTCCATGTTTACGTAGTGAATGGAAGTATTGAGATCGTCTGAAAAGTCGAATTTGGAACCGAGGTCCTGTTGGAAGAAATTTTCATATTAGTATACTCAGAATCACTTTCTGAACAAGTGTCTGTGTGTCCGTCTGTCTGTGGTCACAAACTGACATAAATCGCCATATCTCCCTGAAAAACGGATGAAACCCTATGAAATTTTAAGGGAATGTTTTCCCAGTAATTGTGCAAAATTAGGGGTTTCCGGATTTTGGATTACATACAGTACTTCCGAGATATAAGGGTTCAAAGTTTTTTCTGTTTGGATTTTTACAGGCTATAAGAGTCAATTTTTTTCCAAGTTTGAGGGCTTGAAATGTCGGTTATGGCATGCAGAAAACACCAGATTTTTTTGTACAGTGGGTCACATACAGTGCTTCCACGTTATGTGCCTTTTTCACGATTTCACAAGTGCATGTTTTGTATTTTGATTTTTACAGGCCGCAAAACTCAATATATTTGAACGTTCATGGTCTTTAAATGTTGTTGGGGTCGGCGATTGAATGATGCCTGATTTTTATCAAGTCGCTCACATACAGTACTTCCGCGTTATTCGCATATCAGCTGCATTTTGATTTTTATAGACCGCAAAAATGAATATATTTGAACGCTGGAGGGCATTAAATGTTTCTATATAACAGCTGAATATAGCTTCATTTTTATTTTTGGAGTCACACGCAGTACTTCCTCGTAAAACGCATTTTCAGTTATTTCATTCGTAATTTTGGGGTCTCTTCGCTTTAAATATGACCAACTTTGACCTTGTTCACACGAATTGAAATTGAAATTGTTTTTCCAGGGCGGTAACTACAATGCCAGCGGAGCTCGGAGTTTCAACCCAGCAACGCCGCCCGGCGCAGGTGGAGGAACGGTTCCAACATCGGTCGCCGGCAACGGCGGCCGCGTCGGTCTTCCTCCCGTCCGCTCCCTTACAAGCCCAGGCGCCCGAGGGAGCCCGTTTCCTCCCGAACTATCGCCAACCGCCGGCGGCAGTGCTACCAACTACCAGTTTAGAATACAAAGATCCTTGTCCGTGCAGGGCGGCCCTGCTCATTCGTCCGTCGTACCTCAAGCTACAACCCACCTGCCAGGTATGTTAAATATCCCTCATCCACGTAGAATTTCCCCACCTCTCACTTTTCCTTATCGCCTTTCATTGCTAGTATTTTGACCTGTTTCGATATAATTCTCGCTCCGATGCGGTTCCAATTTCTTTCCTCGACTCGTATTTCTCGTATTTTCTCCATTGTCAGAGTGGAAAACGATTTTGTAACCGCATCGTCCGACCTCGTAGCTATTAACTGATTTCCGAGTAGGTTTTTGAATGATTTTGCGGTTGAAGTAGACGTCTTCTTTTCCCCCTCGAAGTGCTCAAGTTTTACCAATCTCCAAAATGACTCGGAGAGTCTGCCGTGGTTTCGCAAACTTCGCTAAGGAAGCACTTGAACACTTGAAAATCCCCTTGGTGACGGTCTTTATCTTGTAACATCAACTACATCTCTCCCCCCCGATAAATTTCTATTTCCCTCTAGCAGCGGAAAATATTTCGCCTCCTCTTCGAAACACGTTCTCGACTTTGATGCAGCATGCGTGCTTGATATGCCCACCGAAGAAAATATCCGGCTTACGATAGCGCTCATTTATCCTATTTGCATAAATTGACCCCTTTCAATAGAAACGATTCCGAACATTTCATAGCATGACCGTAACTTCCCCGGTGAGTCGAAGCTGTGTATATGAATGAAATAGCATTAGATTTTCTAATATTCTTCCGTGCATTTTGCTCTGAGAAATGCTCTTTCGAAGTTTTCCCTATAGCGGGTTTCCCCCCCGAAGTTATTTTCGCATTTTTATTTCAGCCCGACGCGAGGAGAAAACTGCGACTCTCCGAATAAATTTTCAGATGTATCTCAAAATTTGTCAAGATATTTTCAGAAAATTTTCGTACAGTTTTTTTATTTTATTATTATTATTATTTTTTTTTTTTAGACTTTAACGTTCACATTTCACTTTCTCATTGCCGTAGTTGTGTATTTAAAAAAAGAAATATTGAAACTGTATGAAGGAGAGGGACAAAGATGGCGGAAGAGCCGTGTTTCAAATGGAAATTCGCTCGAGGGCGAGTGCTATAGGAAAAAATCATCAGTGGCGGCATCTGTGGCGTTTCGAGGTCACATTAGATGAAAACGGCTTGGAGACGTAATGTAATTGTTTGCAGGAGGCCCTATAGGAAGCGGGGGATGCGGCCGGATATACAAGGAGCAAGTTCCTTATCACCATCACTACCATCCCCCCCACCACATGCCCCATCAACACCCTCAACAGCATCCCCTTTTATACCATCATCAACAGCATATCTCACCCGGCGGACAGGATGTGCAAGGTTGTTACCAAGGCGGTCAGCCCTGTTATCCCGACGGCTACAGACAACATTCGACGGGTAAGTGGGCAACAAGAGCAGCTCCTTCAGCCAACACATCCTCTCCTACCCAAACGCACCGCACGCACAGTATCACCGGCGTGTGTGCGATGAGAGTGTATGTCCGTCGTCGAGCCGCGTAGTTACCGTAATTGCCGATAGGAGCCAGTAGTAGTCGATCGATTAATTATTGTACAGGCACAGCACGAAATTTCATCAATTCCACCCCCCTTCCCCAACAATGGTAATTAAAATGCCTAAATAAAAAAATCCGTCCATCGTTGAGAACAGAAAAATTTGTATTTTTTTCAACTTCGGTTGCAAAATTCCTCAAACATTGTATAACCAGTTTTTTTTTTCTCGTCGTCAAAATTGAGCGCGGGAAATGTGTGAACTATTCCTACCGCCGGTGTTCTCCTTTCAGCATGCGTAAATCAGCCGATTCGATCGACACCACGGCCGGACAGTGTTGTCTGCTCAACAGTGTTTAATCTTTGTTGCTATGTGGCGAATCCTCACTAATCATGTTGGTGGCGAATACTTGTACCTGATGTTGGCAAACTCAACGGTATTTTTGAAAAAAAAATTTTTTTTACAGCAGCGGGAAACATCATCCATAATTTTCGCTACGCTATAGAAACGATGAGAATGTTCAACCGCACTTTTTGAAAATATCAATTTTTTCCAAACGGTTCGTTTTATTTGAAAATAAGATCGATACTTTGAAATAGAATATTTTTTATCAAGATCAGTCGTCCTGCATGATCGATTTGTGCATTGTTTTCCTTAATTATCGATTTTTACCAAGAATCTGTTTGTTCGAGAATCGATTTTTCACTAGATAAATTTTCTAATGATTTATCTTTTAGCTCAATAATCGATTGAATTATCGACTTTCTAAGAATCGACTTTCGAGATCAATTTATCTAAATAAAAAAACCAGTTTTTCAAGAGCAACTTTATGAAAATCGGTTTTTTCAATTATCGATTTCCCAAGTATAAATTTTTCTTTCTAATCTTTCAACAAGTTTTCTTACTCTGTTTCGCAAGAGTCATATTATCACTAATCGATCGCATCCGAAGTATCGATTCCTTGTAATTTTCAAGTATCGATTTTTGTCAGTAATTGATTTTAATTATTTAAAAAAAAAAAATTCTCCACTTCAGTTGAGTTTGCCCTCAGCTCCTTTGACCGAAGCATCCTTATGTGTTTTTTTTTTGTAACCATTGGTGCACTTGCCAATCGATGAACGCCTCGCCTTCAAAAGAAAAATATTGAAAAAAAAGGAAAAAGGATAAAATGATTTTTTTAATGTGTACATTTCTGTTTCAATCGCCTCCGTGGGCTAAATTTTTGGCCGTCTGTTTGTTTTGCAACGCACAAAACACGTTCATGTTGTTGATGTCGCTTTTCACTCTGGGGAAGAGTTAACACGGCTTCGGGGCGACAATGTAATTGTGTTGGCTTACAATGTGTCAAGATTGTTTCATTTTACCACCGCCATTATTTATGTTTTACTCAAAATGTGAAAATTGTCTCCCTCCTTGTCAAAGGGTAAATGTTTGTGTTCATGTGCTTTCGATGAAATTGTTCCGAAGGAAAATTTTTCCAACCTGTCCTTGCACTGTGTTGTTTGCATCCTTTTTGTTCTGCCTAGCATGCGATTTCTTCTCACTCGGCTAAGCTCGGCTTTCGTGCATCTTGTCCTCGCTCTTTGTTGCATTGGCTTTATGTTTTGACTAACGATGTACCCTGTTTTCCTACCATCCTCTTTCGTTAAATGTTTTATATGTGTGCAAATGAGGTGAATATGGGCCTCGAAATTTTCAAAATACGAGTTCTTTTGATGTCAATTTTGAGGAAATATTAATTTTTGAGCTTATCATACATTATTTGAATTGGCCAATAACTCCGTTGCTTAGGCAACGGGCAATTGCTAGCGTTGTATTTTGCTGGGTCATCTAGCTTGACTAGGTCACCTAGCTTGAGTAGTTCACTTTGCTAAACTACTAGGTCATTTGAATTGAGTAGGTCACCTAGATCGATTTAATCACTTTGCTAAACTAGGTCGTCTGAACTAGCTTGAGTAGGTCACCTAGATCAATTTAATCACTCTGCTAAACTAGGTCATTTGAATTGAGTAGGTCACCTAGATCGATTTGGTCACTTTGCTAAACTAGGTCATCTGAATTGGATAGGTCACCTAGCTCGAGTAGGTCACTCTGCTTGACTAGGTCACCCAGCTCGAATAGATCACTTTGCTAAACTAGGTCAATGTGCTTGACTAGGTCACCCAGCTCGAGTAGGTCTCATTTCTAAACTAGGTCAACTGAATTGAATAGGTCACCTAGCTTGAGTAGTTCACTTTGCTAAACTAGGTCATTTGAATTGAGTAGGTCACCTAGATCGATTTAATCACTTTGCTAAACTAGGTCGTCTGAATTGGATAGGTCACCTAGATCGATTTAATCACTTTGCTAAACTAGGTCATCTGAATTGATTAGGTCACCTAGATAGACTAGATCTCATTTCTAAACTAGGTCATCTGGTTTGAGTAGGCCATCTAGCGTAATAGGTCAATCTGCTTGTCTAAGTTACCCAGCTCGAGTAGATCACTTTGCTAAACTAGGTCGTCTGAATTGAGTAGGTCACCTAGATCGATACAATCACTTTGCTAAACTAGGTCGTCTGAATTGGATAGGTCACCTAGCTCGAGTAGCTCACTCTGATTGACTAGGTCACCCAGCTCGAATAGATCACTTTGCTAAACTAGGTCAATGTGCTTGACTAAGTTACCCAGCTCGAGTAGATCACTTTGCTAAACTAGGTCATCTGAATTGAGTAGGTCACCTAGCTCGAATAGGTTACCTAGCTTGAGTAGTTCACCCTGCTTGACTAGGTCACCTAGCCTGACTAGGGCATCTAGCTCGAATAGATCACTTTGCTAAACTAGGTCATTTGAATTGAGTAGGTCACCTTCATCGATTTGATCACTTTGCTAAACTAGGTCATCTGAATTGACTAGGTCACCCAGCTCGAATAGATCACTTTGCTAAACTAGGTCATCTAAATTGAGTAGGTCACCTAGCTCCATTAGGTTACCTAACATAACTAGTGCTCCTAGCTTGACTACACAATATCGAGGAATTTTCCTACACGGCTTGTTGAACGTTTAATTCTATCATGCTTTGTTCGATGTTTATAACGTTTTCCGTTCCTCAGGGGGTAACAACGGTATGACGGAGTACGTGAAGCACGAGATCCGGGCGATGGTGGACGCTCGGACGAGCGGCGGCGGTGGCCAATCCTCGGCAATGCGAGCCGGAAGCGGAGGCACGAGCCAATCAGCTCAACAAGTCGGACTGTCGCCTCACCATCTCGAATCGCTCGGCTTTGCAATTGAACTTCAACCTCAAGGTTCGTCCACAGTGAATTTATCCACGATCGAATGACGAATTTCCGTCGGTTTTCAAGACTTTTCCGAGTCTGAGTGAATGAAAACAGGTTTATTTACAATATATGAAAACTAGGAATTCGTATCAGTTAGAAGGCCCAAAAGGCAATGGCAACTAGCCGTTTGCCAGGTTGGCTTGTGATGATTACATAGGCGCTTGAGACATACATCCTCCAAAAGCAAAATCAAATAAACATTATAGAAATTAAGTAAAATGATGAGCTTATAATATTACTCTTTTCCTTCTCGTCGCATTTCTTGATGTCCGGGGGTTGTGAGGTGGAGAAAAACCAGGCGACTCATTCTCCGATTCTTTATTAGCTTGCCGAGCACTTTCGCCCATTCGGGCATCCCCAGGGCGACGTGGAGCCATAGGGTCCACAGCCTACATATAATATTATAATATGTATTAGTATAATATTACCCTAATACAAAGACAAATCGAAATATCAACATATTACTGCTCCACAATAATGCAAACTACAATTATTACAACGAACTGTTTTCACTGACCACAATCTTAAGCCAGCTCCTTTCCTAATAGTTGAATTCTTCAATGAGGTACCACCTGTGGATCATTCAGCTACTTTTTTGGTGGAATATTTTTTAAAAAGTCGGAAAATCAAAATTTTTTTGTTATAACCTCAAATCTTTGCACGTGGGTGCGCTTATATGCAAAAACAGTGTAACATAGTCGCCCCAGACCACGGGGTGAAAATAGTACACACAAAAGATGGCACAGCTCCAATAATTTTCATCTAAAAAAATCTACTGGAACTAGAAATAATCCTGAAATGTATGCCTCTTGAAATAAAGAAAAAAATCGGGCAATCATGAATAATTATGACGCCGAAAAGCCAGAAAACCCTCACAAACCGGTTTACGGTACTTCGATTTGGTGGCGTTTATAGACAAAAAATCCCTTCTTTCCTTGTTGTCGCATTTCTTGATGGGATGTGAAGGGGAAAAAACCAGGCGACTCACTCTCTGATTCTCTATTTGCTGGCCGAGCACTGTCGCCCGTTCGGGCATCTTTAGGGCGACGTGGAGCCATACGGTTGAAAAAACATCGAAGCTTAGACATGTTTTTAGTCCGATACATCGATGTTTTTCTAATGTCCCAACCCTAAATCGAGCAAATATTCTCAATAGCTGTATTACGAAGTGTTTTAGAAGCTAGGCTCAGTTTGGCTTTTTAAGGAAGGAATTAACTTGCGTTACTCATATCTTATGAGTGTGAAATCCCGGCTCAACCGGCGAGGAAAGGTGAAACTAAATGAGTTTATTTGGGGGGAAAAAATAGGTCATTTGGATTGACGTGCTCAATTATTTCAAACGTCTTTTTTCGCAGGTGTGGGCGACGGGCAGAAAATGTGGAACAGTATGTCCGACATGGGAGCCGGCAGTCCGCAATCGGCTTCCGTTCAGTCAAGGGTGAGTCGATTTCTGTATCGATTATCGGCGATTTTATATCGATTGTATATTTTTGGTTATCAACGGAGAAGGAAAATATCGACAGTGTACCTGCGAAACCCAACATTTTACAAGAGATGCAAAAAACTCCATTGCAACGATACGCGGCGCTTAATGTTAAAATATAAAATATAATGTTGAAAAATCCTATGTACACATGTCATAATGAAAGCAGGCATAAATTAGAAATCAGTCGACTCCAGTAGTACGTGTGCGGCATAAAGCACGGACATTTTTTTTTAAAAATCATAAAATCGGCAATTTTTATTGTGAAACAAATTTATTCACAGATTCGACTTTGTAATTGAATTGCATTTTCGAAAGTTAAGTGGAAAATCACGTCATTCAAGTGGTGTCCATTGTTGGTGATGCGCTGCTGGAGGCGTTCTTGGAAGTTTGCAAAAACTCTCGTTCCGAGCTGACTGTAACAGCATTTCCATTAACGTCTTCAAAGAAATAAGGTCAGATGACGCATTTGGAATACAGCGCACCGAACTGTCACTTTTGGGCTGCGCAGAGGCCTTTCGTGTAATTGTCGCTGATTTTCAGTTGATTTAATAATTAATTGATGTAATCATTTTTGAAATATTAGAAAAAAACAGCTTTCACCTTTTTTTCTTTTCTCTCAGCAATAAATTGATTATATTATTTCATTTTTAAAGTTGTACCGATTATTAATTTATTCAAGCAATTAAAATATACATAGTATAATATAAAATATTGCAATATATAACCATGCTTAAAAAATCTATCGCAAAAGAGACGTCGATAATTTTCTTTCCTAATTTTCTTCTTTCGCCGAGTCGATTATTTTCATCTATATTCGAATTCGATTTTGAACCGTTTCACCTTCGATATTTATTTAACGCTGTACATTTTCCAAATTTCAGAGCAGCTTGGAAGACGTGAACCGATCGAACGACCAGAAATCGTCCCTCCTCCAGAAGCTCCTGTCTGAGTAGTGCTGTGTACCTGTACTTTAATCCGAACAATTTTCACGTGCATTAACCTCTACCAATAATTTTAAATTAATTTCCTTTCCCGCGTCGCCGGCGGACAAATCCCCGTTCTTAGGCGGATTCCTCCGCCGATGTCGATAATATTTGTAAAGGCGGTTAATTTTTTATGTACATTTGGCAATTATATGATATTGACATTATTTGTAAAACACAGTAAATATTTAAAAGGAACACAATTTTATAAAGTCCAATATCGCTCGGCTGTTGCCGCGCTTAGTTGTAAGGATGATATTTTTCTTTTTACACTGAATATAACTGCCGTCGGCTTAAGCTGATTTCATCTTGTAGGATTTTTTTATTGTCCTGTGTAATTTAGTCGCACTTTATATGGATTCGACCTCTTTCGAGCTGTGGGAATTTCCCAGTCGATTTCCTTCCCCGAAAATGGTAAATTTTATCAAGTTTTTTTTTTGCCACTAAAATAATTCATTTTTCGCTCATAAAATAATTTTTTCCCCACTGTGGACATTTCAAGTTGGCTCGACAGCTGTCGGTGACAATTTTCCGACTGTTTTGAGGTTATAGCATTATTGTCTTCGTTATAGCAATTTTGGACGTGATTTATACCTTTCGAAGCGTTGGCTTTGATTTCTTTTTGAGGTTGAAGAGCTTCATTATTGATTGAAGATCTTTCGAACTCGATTTTTCAAAAATCCGGTTCTTAAACTAAAGAAGAAAAAAAAACTTGGAATACTTTGCCTTTCCAGAAAAAAAAATTACGTCCATCGCTGCAATAATTGGGACGATTTTTGTCGGAGAAGATTCAACGTTCTGAAAACGACTCAATTTTGAACTTATTTTTGACGTCAACCTTTAATTAATGGAAAATTTTCATCATCAAAAAAAAAAAAATTTCTCGCAGTGTTGAACGCGATTTATTTTTTATACTTACATTTTCAACGGAGTTATTTTCCCCCGTTATGTTAGAGGTCGAATTCATTTGAGAAGCGAGCTAAAATAAAAGACGATCAGCGGCGGAATTTATTTTCTATAAAATTCGCAAGAGAGCGAAGTGAGTGGGAAATTTTCAGACTAAATCCGTGTGATCTATTGTAAATGACTTGGCAGTTTCATTTTATTGCCCTTCCCCCGCTGTAACAAAGAAAGGCTTTCGGAACAGCGTATTTTGGAGCGTCTGTAATACTTTAAGGGCTTTCAAATATATTTAGGTGCTAGATTTCGCGACGTTGTGATGAAGCTGCTAATTCATTATTTTATTCGCTTGAACAATTCGTCGCAATTCGCGCCGGAGGAGAATGTAAAAATTTCGGGATCGGGAGACGGAAGGATGAAATGTTTAAAACTGTTTTGTATAGTAGGTAAGACGTAGATATAATCTAGAAACGACTGGTTCATGAAAATCCAATGCTCAACAAGAGAAAAAAAATGGTGTACCATTATTTTTTATCGCCTTTAAATATCGCTCCCAGTTGCAAGCTCTAGGCGCTCTATAATTTCTACCTCCGCTTTCGAATTCGTCGATTGTCGCTCTACAAATATTGTATTCGAAGTCGATTATTTTCAAAAAATACTCTCGGCCCGAAGAATCTCAAAATGAATCGACGTTTATTCAAAATACTCAAAGCGATGAATCGATAGTATCGGTTTTCCACCGATTCGCAATCCTTTTCACCCCCGCTCGCTGACATTTATATTGAAATCCCCCCCCCCCTGAAATTGGTCATTGGTAGGTTCGAAACGTATGACCAGAAATTGAAAATTCATAGGTAAAATTTCTTCTTTTCCCCGCAAAAATTGGTTTTTCTTTTTTTCATCGCATTAAAAATCGCTGGTAAAATACTTTTTCCTTGCTGAAAATTCTTCTTTTTTTTTGCTGAAAAAATCCTTTTTTTTTTTAGAAAAAATACTGTTTTTCTTGCTAAAAAAAATTACTGTTTTTCCCATTTCAAAAATTGTTTTTCAATAAATCCCTTTTTTTGGTATAAGAAATCACCTTTTTTCTGGTTTAAAAAATTTACTTGTTCTGGCAAGAAAAGTTTGCTTTTTACACCTTGAATTTTTTTTTATAAATGAACAAATTTCCTTTGGTTGCTTGAAAAACATAATTTTTTTCGCCAAATTCCCTTTTCCGCTTTTTTCTTTCGAAAAAGATTTCCTTTTCCTTCGATAAAAATTTTCCTCGCTTTAAAAAAATCTCAATTTTTCATCTCCAAAAAAAAAATCCCTTTTTTTCTCTCTCACTAAATAAATGAAAAACGCAGCCACCTCAATTCCAGCCAATTTCCAAATAAGTCGTCTTCTTAATGTAATAAACTCGTTATTTTCCAATCTATTCCTTGTATCGAGCTAAACTTGCCACTTTCCGTACGTTTTCTTCTTGCATTCTGTCTCTGTAATTTTGTATGTGACTCCCCCGCGTTGTAGAAATGCGTTTCTTTCCGAAAACGTCATCGACGCGGAGAGGGAAAAATGGCAGAAACACAACTAATCGAGCGTAGAAAGATGTTGAATGTATTTTTTCGCTAAAAAAATCGATATTTTCAATTTCTGTACAGTAAAAATAATTTTTGTATAAAAAAAAAGAAGAGAATAATTGATGAAGAAATACGTCGATCAAGAATGGAATAAAATACGAAGAAAAAAAAAATAATTGGGACAAATTCAATATTATTTTTGTAAATATATTTTTTTGAATGTAGTTGTTGACTTACATAAAAATTAAAGAAAATGAGAAAGTGACGATCGTTTGATTTCATTCACCTCGAGTCTATTACGGAGTTCAAGGTAAGAGGATCAAAAGTGGAGGTCAACGGCAAAAACTGGCCAGAGAAGTAGGTCAACTGGAAAATTAGATCATTTGGAGAAGTAGGTCAATTTGAAAAAATGCCAACAAGGTAATCAGGATCGCTGGAGATTTAGGTCATGTAAAGAAGTAGGTCAGTTGGAAAAAAATTATCTAGATCAGTGGTCATGAAAAAATAGGCCACAGAATAACTGGAGAAATTGGTTAAATTTTGAAGTTGGGCCATCTGAGGAAGTAAACTGGAAAAATAGGCCATTTATATAAGTAGGTCAATTGGAAAAATGAGTGGGTTAATTGGAAAATAGGTCAAATAGGACGTGTGGGTCAAAACGAAGAGTAGGTCAACCGGGAAAATAACGGATACAAAATTAGGTCAACCGGAAAAGGTTGTCATCTGGATAACGTCAACTGAAAAAGAGAAGTAGATCATCTAGAAAAATAGATCAAAAAGATTTTGAGAAGTTGGTCAACCGAAAAATTATTTGTCATCCTGTAGATAACCAGGAAAAATATTTCATTTAGATTAGCAGGTCAACTGGAAATATAGATAAAATAGGATGTCAAAAGGAAGAATAGGGTCAACCTGACAAAACTATGTGTACTAAATTAGGTCCAATGAAAAAATAGGCTTCAAAGAAAAGTAGGTGATCTAGAAGAAATAGGACAAATTTTGAGAAGTAGGTCAACTGAGATAAGTAGGTCAATCGTAAAAATAGGCCAACTAGATTGTGTGGGTAACGAGAAGAGCAGGAGAAGAGAAATAGGTCAATCTGGAAAAGTACGAGTACAAAAAACTGGAAAGAAGGAGGAAAATATTGTCATTTAGATAAGAAGGTGATCTTACGATTTAGGTTAAATGATAACAATAGGTCAAGAGAAATAGATGAACTGAACAAAATGTGGAGTAGGTCAACTGGTAATAGAAGGTCATCGAGAGAAATAGGCGGAATTATAAAAATAGGTCAAGAGAAATGGGTGAACTGAAAAAAACGCGAAGAAGTAGGTCAACTAGAAAAATAGGTTAATTGGAAAAATATATTACAAGTTGATGGGTCAATTGGCAAATAGGTCGAATAGGATGTGTGGGTCAAAAATAAGAGTAGTTAAGAGGAGTATGGAAACGTGAGAGTAAGAAACTAGGTAAACTGGAAAATAATTTAATCCAGATAAGGTCGACCTACTTCTCGAAATTCGACCTATTTTTGACCTACTTTTTGTTGAGGCCTATTTTTCCAGTGGACCTGATTTTGTACACATAATTTTTCGGGTTGACCCAAAGGTAACTGAAAAAATAGGCCGCAAAGACAAGGTCACCAAGAGAAACAGGTTAACCTACTAAATGCTGAGAAGTAGGTTAACTGAAAAATGTAATCTAGAGTAGATAAACTGGCAAAAAATAGGTTAACAAGATGTGCAAGTAACGGGAAGAGTATGCCAAGGGAAGTAGGTCTATCTGGAAAAGTACGTGTACAAGATTAGGTCGACTGGAAACGTAGGTCATGTAAAGAAGTTGGCTAACCGGCAATGATTGTCTTAGATAAGGTCAGCTGAAAAAAGTAGAAAGCAAAGAGAAGGTTAAGTGGAGAAATAGGTTAAATGAAAAAAATAGGTCAAGAGAAATAGGCGAACTGGAAAATCATCTGGAGAAGAAGGAACTGGAAAATATGTTATTTAGTGAAGTATACAGAAAAAATAGTTCAACAAGAGTAGGTCAAGTAGGGAAGAGTAGGTCAACCGTAAAATAGCTCGTCATGAGAAGGTGAATTGGGATAGTAGATACGTGAAGAAAATTAGATCCACCGGAAAGAAGGAACTTAAAGATAAGTCGGTCAACAGGAAAAATAGGTCGACAGAGGTAGGTCAACTGGAAAAAATAATAATCAGGTCATATAGAGAAGTAGGTTGATTGGAAATAACGGAAGATAAAAACAGGTCAGATGAAATCAGCGATAAGTTGGTCCATAGAAGTTCAAAGGGATCGAAAACCGCTCGAATGTGAAATATCAAATTCAATGCACAGAGAGAGAAAAAAATTCTTTAATTCAATCTAAAATGTGGAAATATCCAAATAAAACATGTGATCACATCCTTCACTGTACAATAAAGTACGTAGGTACGATAAAGTACTAATCCTAGACTGTCAATACATAATATACTCCAAGTTGACTGAATTCCACTCGAACGCGTTTATTTCTAGAAAATGAAATGCACTGGGGACACTGGTGGCAAACGGGAGTTTTTCGTCGTTGCATCGAACAGCATATTGCACCCTGCGAAGAGTCGCCATCTTTAGGAAATTGAAATCTCGAGGCCCACGTGTGACATTGAGTGAACATTGCTAGGCATTAAGACACATAGTTGTCATTTTTTCCTCTTTTCCATTCCATCAGTTTCCATTTTCATGCCAATTAACTCACTAATCGGAAACCACTTCAATACGACTTCTTTTTCACTATTGTAGAAAATATTTCGACGACGGAAAAACGGGATCTGAAATGACAAAATTGATGCCAACTGAGATGAATGAGAGCTGCTTGAAACAGCAGCTTTTAAACTAGGCTTGCCAGAAGAAGGGCCATGATTTGATAACGCTAGAGACAAGTGCCTCGAGACAAGGGAAATAACCTCGTTAAACTCGATCAGTTGAAGACCTAGAAAATGAATTTCACTTGAAAACCGATTCAATTGGAAAATAAATTTTCTATTCGATTCGATCAAAAATTGATTTCCCCCGTTTGATTTTACTTAAATTTACTATTTTCAGTTGATTCGACTGAAAAACATTTTTCGATTTTTCCAAAATTGATCCATTGTTTGATTTCGGTGAAGATATATTTTCCCTTTCAATTCAATTGAAAAATCTACTTTGGATCAGTTTTAAATTGATATAGTTCAAGTTCAAAATCTAATTTCGATCTACTCGAAAATCGATTTTTCATTCGATTTCACTGAAATCTATTTCCAATCTGATTTTACTTGAATCAACATTCGACTTGGATCTAATTGAAATGAATTTTCATCACTCGATAATTATCACTTTTCAAGTTAATTAAATCAAACTGAAATCCGTTATCAATTAGATTATATCAAAAATTGATTTTTCTTTCTAGATTCGATCTAACCGAAAATTGATTAAATAAAAACTCAACCGCCGATTGACTTTCACTCAAGTTCATCAGAAAATCGATTCTTTTTACAATCTGATACGACTGAAAAGCGATTTTTGTATTAGATCTAATCGAATTGAAACACCATGTTTTCAATTGAATTTGATGAGAAATCGATCACGAATTCAGTTCAATTGAAAATTGATTCGATTCGATATAAAATCGTTTCATCAATACAATTTATCAGCTTGATTTTCTCAGAATTCAATTCATTAATTCAATCAAAAATAGACTTAGCAATTCAATTCAAGCAATTCAATTTATGTAAACCAGAAATCAATAAGGTAATCTAAACAAAAAAATCAATGTATCAATCCATTTTGACCAATCGATTAGTCAATTCGACTCAATCAATAATCGATCCATCAATTAACCTCAACCAAAATCGATTTATAACCTCGATTCAGTTAGAAAACTGATTTGCAATCCGATTGAATGAAAAAACAATTTCTCACTTCAAAATCGGTGGAAATCAATTTTCCTTCCGTTTGCCTAAAATAAGAATAAAAGTGAAAAAATAGCGTAGAATTGAATTCAATCAATAATCGATTGAAATAAAAACAAGGTCAGCATTATCTGCCAACCGAGTATGCGATTCGTTACCATAATTTTCTCCACAGAGAGAAATATGCGATTCGCCAGCTAACAAAAACTGTTCAACGATCTAACAGCCCGAAAAATAACTAATTCTGAACACACTTGCAAAATGTCACACAGAATTCAACGAGTCCTCGAGAATGTGAGCGGCTTCAAGTCGCCAATCGTTTCATCGATTTGTCCGAAAAAACATCTCAGAGCGTAAAACGGTCGTTGTCGGATTTTAGAATTTATTCACTCCCGTCCATAAATACATTCTCAAGACAGTGCAACGAATAAAATTGCCACCGAGTGCAAACATCGGCCAGATAAACGACAATAGTGACAAAACGGATAAAAAACTCTATTCCCCTCGGCGGGGGGAAATCGCGATCCTTTCATACTTAATTAGTAAAAAGTTGTCTTATTTCTAACATATAAACCTAGACCACTCGCAGTAAAAGTCACTAAAAAATAATAAGTTAACGCGACGACGATCATTTTTGATAAGTCCAGCGTCAACAGACACAAATGTCCTTCACTGACCGCGACACGAATTTTCCTGGTGAAGACCTTCCTGATCAGAAATCGGCCAAGCGATGAGAGAAAGTTTTTAAAAAACGTAATCGGCGCCAGCCATGTCGATAGCCCATCTGAATTTGTCGCGTTGAGTTTTGTTATAAATTTTATCGATCGGAACGTTGTATTTTTTGCACCTGCGAAAAGAAAAATGCGTCAATGCGAAAGAGATCGTTTGAGTCACTCGAGCCACCACCTTCCACTTTTTATTTATTCTATTTAAAAAGGATGAAACAAATAAATTTAAATGCTCACCATGCGACCGAAATACGCGGATCGAGATAGTTGAGCTTTGAAGTGCCGAGGGCGATTGTTTTATTCTCTTCGCGGTCCGTCTCTTGCACTTCGAGTTTCCTGAGCTGCTCGCGCAACCGTTCCAATGCTTTCTTTTTCTTATCAACGACAACGTTATTACGAACCGAGCCGCCCCTCTTCGCGTCTTTCTTCACTTCTTTGTACTGCTTCTCAGCCTCAGCTATCTGTTCTTTTTTCGTATTTATCTTCTCTTGAAGGTTCTGCATTGATTTCTCGTGGCTCTTCGGCACCGAACGTTGATGGTTACACAAAATCGCCACGGCTCTGTTCGCTCGATTGTAGGCGAGAATCTGGAATCGTAGAAGAAGCGATTGATATATAAGTGACAGTTACTGATTAACAGAACCGAAGAGTAAGCCGTTACAGAGCTATTGATTAATTACTGGAAAAAACTTTGTGACCAGTAACCGAAAAAAAACTACCGAATAACCAGTTAAAGGAAAAACCAAGTAACTAGTGGAAGAAAAAATGAATAACTAGTTACAAGGAGGAGAAACGAGTAATATTACCAGGAGGAAAAACGAGTAATCAGAAAAAGAAGGAAAAAACTGAGTAACCCCCCAAACAAGGCAATTGAGTAGCCAGTTACAGAACAACGGACTCACTAGTTATGGAATAAACTGAGTAACCAGTTAGGGAGAAGTAAATAACCAGTTACAGAAAAAACATAATTACTAATTACAGAGAAAAAAATCTAACCAGGACAAAAATAAAGTTACACTGTGTGATTAGTTGCAATACAACCGGGAAACCATTAACGAAAAGAACTGAGCAATAATTTATAGAGAAAAAAAGAGCTATAGGTGACAGAAAAACTGAATTACTAGTTACAAAAGAAAAAACCAAGTAGGTGAGCAGATTTAAAAAAAAAAAAAAAAAAAAAAAAAAAAAAAAAAAAAAAAAAACACAATTAGTTACAGAAAAAAAGAGCAAGTAAAATACAAAAAATGAGCAACCCAAAACAGGGCAACTGAGTAATCAGTTACAGAACAACTGACTTAATAGTTACGGAATAAACCCAAACCAGTTACTTATTTAAAACCCGTTACATGACTATTGAAAAACCAGTTGCAAAAAAAACACAGTTACTAATTACAAAAAAAAATTTAAAAACCCTGAGTGATGAAAAAAAAATGACCAAAATGGTGAAAAAAGTGAGGAAATAAAATGACCAAAAACCTGAGTGATGAAAAAAAAACTGTGTGATCAGTTGCAACTGAGTCACCAATGACAAGAAGAACCGAGCAACCACTTCAGAAAAAATGTAGTAACCAGTTAAAAAGGGTTCTACAACTGAGTATCCAGTTAAAAAAAAAACCTGAGTAACCGGTTAATATCACGGAAAAAATAAGCGACCAGTTAGAGAGAAAATTAAGCGACCAGTAACAGAGAAACTGAATTACCATTTCTGGAAGCGAATAATTCGGATCTGTCAATTTATCTAGTTGTTGCTGCAGCGTCCACGAAGCATTATACGTACGGAAGACCTTGGCCGTCAGGCCTTCCATAAGCTCGTTGAGGTGTTTGTTCAATATTCCCGTCTGGAACGAGACAAAAAATGTTAGAATATTCAGAACAGAAACGAGATCGGATAAATTTTTCAATTCGATCCAACTTACGTTGAGTCTATCAAATAGATCGTCGCCCTCCTTTTTGTTCTCCATGAAGAGCTGTAGGTTTTTGAAAACCCGTTTCTCGACAGGAACCTCGTTGTAATAGCGGATTGAATCTTTCCCGAGGAAATCGAACACAACGACGAATTCTTTGCCTGTGGGGAAAATTGCGGGAAAAAAATATCAGAAGCGGAAGTTCACAAGGAGGGGAAATCGAATGGAACGCGTCTTACCATCTTTTTCCGGGTGCAGGGAAATATGTTCAACACGGAGTGAACAGCAGCCGACGGTGTCAGCTTGGTCTTCGTCTTTTTCATTACCAGCTCTCAGAGCCAACTGCGGAAAGAAACGAGAAAATGATAAAACTGAGATAGAAAGTAATAAAATTCAAGCAGTTGTCAAGATATTATTTTTATTTTTTTTTTTTTTTTAGAGAAAAAGAAAGAGAAATATCTATATTATTACGGATCTTACAATATCAATGAAGTACATAGCGACGGCTCTTTGTCGTATCCGCATTTCCTTCGATTTCCAATCATTCCTATAGTCTTCGCGGATTTTATCTATCGATTTAGCCAGCTTTCGAGCCATCTCGTACTTCTGCCAATCTTTTTCCCCTTTCAGTTTCGACGACGGGTTCAACATAACGTATTTCACTTGCCCCTGCACGTTCTCCGTCCAACTGGCCAACCATGTAACCTGGAAAAAATTGATAGACATTTGAAAACGAAATAATTCAAAAAACGGTTAGCAGAGATCGAAAAAAATAACAATGAAATTATGTCCATGAAGACTTCTGCATAATAAAACAATTGATTCACACAAATTTTGATCCCGAAATTCACGGTTGAAGTACAATTTTAAGAGCTATCAAAAACTGATATTTTTGGACCACTAGCAGGATTTTCCGAGGAGTAAAAAAAATCACAAAAATACATCTCGGTAAGATACAACTTTCCTGAAAATTTCAGACTTTTATCTCTGTTGAGAGAGGAGTAAAAAATCGTTAACTGATCGGTTCAAAAAAATCGCAGGGGTACCCCCAGGAGTTTTTGTAGGGGGGTGGGTAGGGGTATCGTGTAGTTTTTCTGGAATTATAGTTCCTACTTTTCAATAAATATTTTCTAGCGACGCTGGGTAATGTTAAGTCTCTGCAACTAATGAAATACTGGATTTTTAACGTAGTAACAATATGGAAAATTGTCGGACGATGAATTTCAAAGAGGTTTCTAATTTGGAATGCGAGGAATGGATTGAATAATCCTCGTTACCCCTGGCTACGGCCCTCAATATTCGGAACAAACTTGTAAAGTAGATAAACGAGAGTGAAAAACGGTTGGAACAATTAAAAATATTAGAAAAAATAGCGATGCTCCAGGTAGTCAATCAAACGATGATAAAAAAGCTTCAATCTCTTACCGAATTGTCGTGACGAATTTCTTTCCATTTGTGGCCATCGGGTGGGACGGGACATTTTGAATCTTTGCTACAGTTAATTATCACATCTTCGGGTTGGACGCGCTTTTTCAACATTCCCATTTTCGGGTGCTCGCCACGTCCTCGGAAAAGGCTCGGCGGCTCGATGCGGAAATTGCCGATTTTCTCTTTGTGCCCGTCAATAGTGCAGAATCCGTATTCTTTTTGGATCTCGTCGTTTTGCTCTTTGATCGCCTAAAAGACGAAGTTGATAACTTTCTAATATATATATATACCTATATATATTCTTTTTCTCTTCTTTTAAGCGATAGAGAATTTTCAAAATATTGGAAAACAACTTATTTTTATTTTCTTCTCTCAACAATCATTAAACTATACAAATTTAATTTATGGTTTATAATTTATGAGAGAGAAGACTGAGTGGATGAACTGAAAATTGGAAAGTGAGAATGGAAAAATTAAAAAAAATAACTTCCAATAACAAAACTGACCTTTTTCTCCTCCTTGCTCATCGCTTTTCGCTCTTCGGATTTCTTCTGAAAGTAGGCGCAGATATTTCGGAAATTGCACTTTTTGAGATCGGTGATGATTTCTTTCTCTTTCGACGTCATCACTTTGCGCCAGTCTTTGAAGAAATTCTTATTGAACGCCTCTTTCGACGTATAGTCGTGATCTAACATTCGTCCGTAAAATGTAGCTACCTCTTCCGTTTCCTCTGTTAATTTCATTTCCTTACCTGAAAACCGAAAAAAGCGTAAACGAGCGGAGAAATGTAGACATTTAAATAGATGTCGAATATTCACCAAGAACTCACCGTCGTAGAGGAATTTCACTTCAGGTGGAAGACGTTCGTAGAGCGGAGCGAACACAGGTCCTTTATGTTCGAGGAACGTCCATTTTCGGCCGTCGCTTTTCTTCTCTTCTTCCCACCTGTTGAGGGAAAATCGAGTGAATTACATGAAACCGGAATTTCGTTGGGGAAGAAAAATATAGTAAATTTATAAAATTAATCAAGGGGACGCGGCGACTGATGGACCAGTTAAAGAAACCCAACTGAGTGTCTGGTAACAGATGAACAGAGGACTCAGTTACAGGGCTAGAGAATAACCAGCCAGGGCAATGTAACTGTGTAATCAGTTACATTTAAAAAACCTGAGTTAACAGTTACACAAAAAACTGAGTCATCAGTATCAGAAAAACTGAGTAACAAGTAACAGAGCAACTGATTGACCGGTTATGGAGCAACCAGTTCAGAGCAACTAAATAACTAGTAATAGAAAAAAAAAAAATTTACCTTTCACAGAAACTGAAAATCCAGTTTCAGGGGGGAAAAAACTGAATAATTAACACATCATCATTGTTGGAAATGCCAACAAGCATAGCAATTTCACTAGTAAAAACAAAGCTTGCTGCTAGTAACATTGCATGTTGTTGGCATTGCGTGTACAGCTAACTCGAAGGCTAATTCCAAGTCAATTTTTTTGGTAAAATCCATCACAAGTCTTTTACCACAAGCTCTCATTCTTTCAGATACAACTCGTTAACCAACCGCAGCTAAAAAATGTTGGATTAATTTCAAGTAAGGATCCTTATTATGATTTATCCTCAAAAACTCACCATTTCCAAACTTCCTGTTGCTCTTCCTCTTTTTTCTTTTTCCCTTTCACCGGGCTCGAGATCGGAGTCAACGCTGGCGATTGTTTCATCGAAGAATTCTTCTCTTTCTTCACCTTTGGCGTTTTCTTTTTTTTCTGGAAAATTTCACCGTGAAAAAAATTATTTCACGTCGAATACGAATTGAGATCATTATAATGAAAATCGTAGCGAATTTTATTTACTAACAGGTTTGAAATCTTCTTCTTCCTCGTCGTACTCGGATTCTGATTCCTTTTTCCGTTTCTTCTTCTTCTCTTCCTTTTTCACCTTTTTACGCGCCGACAATGGGATGTCGTCTTCATCATCGTCTTCCGATGCCTCCCGCTTTGAACTCCTCCTGGCGGCCTGCGGAAGGAATAATTTAAGCGACCATGGTCTAATTCGACCATCAATTTATCGGAGTGGCTTGCCTTGAATCTTACAACCGGCTAAAATTCATTTCATTTGAAAATTTAAACCCGCTCACCAACGGTACATCGTCATCGTCGCTTTCTTCCTGTTTAATAGTCGACTCTTCGGCTCCAGTCTCGTAATTGTCTTTGAAATGGCTCCTATCTGCAGAAGTGTCTACTTCGAGGTTGAAGCTGTCATCGGGCTCGTCTTTGATTTCTACTTTGATCGAAAGCGGATCAGGCGGAATGGTCGGGATTGTCGGCGTCGGCGGCGCCTTGTCCAAATCGGGTTCGTCCATTTCCTCCTTGATCATGCGCAATGATTCGTCCGATTTGATCTGGAATTTGAAAAAGTGCGCTAGGAAACAAACTAAAATATTTTGACATTTTCGGGTGGGAAATCGGAGCAAGACGATTGTAAGGTGACAAACATTTGACGGAGTCTCACCTTTAAGACGTCGCGATCTTTATCTTTCCGGTGTTTATCTGAAATGATGATAGTAATTGGTTGAAATTCAGAGAGAAAATATAGATTTAATTCATCGATCGAGTCAATCTATAGTAAAAATGTATTAAGGTGGGAAATTCTATTTCAACATCGATACAGCAATAAAAACGACAAATCGATTGGGCGATCAGAATGAAGAATCAATCCAGCTTTTTATAGTAAAACGGGAGAGAAAAATTCTGCTTGATTTCTGATTCTGCGTTAGAAATCAGAATTAATTGATTGCGATAAAAATCGAAATTCGATTCTGTCTTCAATAAATTGTCCGACAGAGTGGAAAATCGAACTTTAAAATTTTTCAATCGATCGTACAAGACAAATGATTGATTTCAACATCGTTCGAGGGTTCCAAGTCAAAATATTATGACAAAATCTAAAATGGGGAACATTCATGGGGAAAAATTCATTTTTCACCCTAATCAGGTTCATTAGGTTTAAAATATATGATTTACGGTCGTTTTTAGTGAATAGGAAAATAATATTTTTAAATGAAACGCGTAAGTGTAAAAGACATTAGTCGTACCGTTAGCTGAAAAATTTTGCTTTTTATTTGAAAATTAAGAAAACTGAAAATTATTAAAATTACAATAGTTGCAACGGAGTTTTCAATTATAGTTACCAAATTAATTTTGACATCATGCACCAACAAGCAATAATACAATATTATTCCAACGCTCACAAAAATATCGACAGTTGATATTTACACGTAAAAATTGACCAAAACGAACTCACCTTCTTTCCGGTCCTTTTTGTCGCTCCTTTCACGATCCCTCTCTTTGCTACTGTGCTTATCTTTCTCCTTGGAGCGATCCTTGTCACCAAGACTATGCCGCTTGTCCTTCTCGCGATGCTTGTCCTTGTCGGATTTTTCCTTCTCCTTAGGTCGATCGGAGCGATCCTTGTCCGCACGTTCCTTATCAGGGCGTTCCTTGCTGGAACTGGAACTTTGCTTCTCTTTGGATGACGAATGTTTCGAAGTTGAGGAACTATGCTTGCTAAAATTGAAATTGAGTTCAAGACTAGAATTTTACTGATAAAAGATACGAGAATAATGAAGGATAATGAAGACATTCCTACCCATCTTTGTCGCGGTGGCCGCTCGACGAACTACTCTTTTCCTTGTCCCGATGGCTGCTCGAGGAGCTACTCTTATCCTTGTCGCGTTTTTCATCCTTAGACCTGTCCCTGTGCTTTTCCTTGCTCCTTTCTTTATCCTTATCGCGGCTACTGCTGCTGTGACCGTCCTTCGGCTGAAAAGAAATTTCCGATAATAATTCACAAAAAAATAATAATAAATTCATAAAAGCGCATAATTCTGATGAAACCTCCGAAATAAAATGAGCACTTTATTTACTCACTTTTTCTTTGTTCGAGGAAGAACTATGCTTATGTTCCCTGTCTTTGTCGCGCTGCTTGTCCTTATGGCGGTCACGGTCCTTATCTTTGCTCCGGTCCTTGTCCTTATTGCTATCCCTGCTTTTGTGCTTGTCGGAGCTGTGCTCTTTTTTCCCGTCGTTCAAACCGTTCGAAAATCCATTGGGGATGGAATCGCCTATGAAAACGGAAGAGAAATATTAGAGATTCAGTAAAGTTGAGTTTTTGTTTTTCAAGCGCTCCATTTGAAGGGGTACATATGAGTACTTAAGACGCCCTCTAGCGACGAAACGGCTCGTCGCACAGAATAACTTTGAGGGGAAAAATGTTGGAAATTTAATTCACTTTAATTTTATTCATCATGATTTTTAAAAAATATATCACTACGAGATTAGCCAAAAAAAAAATGTAGAGCGAATTTTTAGCGTTCTAGCAGTGAAACTATTCGTCCTACCGAATAACCATAAAGGGAAAAATGTTTTAAATTTAGTCGACTATAATTTAGGTCACAATGACTTGAAAAAATATTTACTACCACGTTATTAGCTAAAAAAAAATTTAAAAAAAAAACGCATTTTGACCCAATTTTTAGCATTTCAGACGCCCTCTAGCAATGAAACGGTTCGTTTACAGAATAACCTAAAGGGGGAAAAATGTTTGAAATTTAGTCCATTTTAATTTTGGTCATTATGACTTTAAAAAATATATATATTTACTAAATTAATTGCGAAAAACGCATTTTGACCCAATTTTTAGCAATTCAGACGCTCTCTAGCGGTGGAACGACCTCTTTTCCACGTTAGTAAAGAGCACTCAAGGTCCGTCTTACAGAATAATTTCAAAAACTTTATTGATATTTTCGTCGACATCAATATTGTTTATTATGAACTTTTCCGAAAAAACGCATATTATCCACGTTATCAGGGCTAGTTGTTCCTCCAGGGACCAAGAATGTCGCTAATTGACAATAACCACTGACAGGAAATTTGTTCTTGTCGTCGCATTTTTTTCAATGTCGAGGAGGTGCGGAGGGGAGAAAAACTAGGTGATTATCCTATTCTTTATTGGCTGGCCGAGCACTTTCGCCTATTCGGGACTTTCTTTAAAAAAAAAGATCGTGAGCTCATTTATTTCAGTAATTTCTTCGGAAAAAAACGTTAGGCATTTCGTTTACTTCAATTTGGTTTCGCGATGACTTTTCGCAAAACTCGCTCTCAAGCGGAAAAACGGGTTATCTTTAAAAAAAAAAACCTCGAAAAAAAAAATTGTAATAATTTTGTCTACTTAAATTTTTTTTTTGTGCGACGAATTTTCAGGAAAAAATGTCATACAAATATATTTAACAGGTTATCAGCCTTAGTTGGTACTTGAGCCCTCAAGATAACAAACTGATGCTTCTAGACTATAACTTCTGAGGGAAACATGTTAGAAATTGGATTAACCTCAATTTTGTAACTGATTCCTTATGAAAAACCGCCGTTTGAACACATTTTCAACGCTATTCGGTACTGGGTGCTACCCGTGGGAGAAACAATTCGTCCTATGGAATAACGTTGAAGGGACAAAATGTTCGAAATTGTATTTTTTATACTTCAATTTTGTACATAATGAATTTTTCGGGGTAAAAAAAAAGAACAAAAAAACCGCAGATCAACCGCTTTATCAACGAAAAACGCATTAAGAGCCAATTATTAGTACTTCAGACGCCTTCAAGCAGTGAAATATCCGCCAAATTCATCTCCCTTTCACTTTAGCAATCACTTTTTGTTCATGACGACTTTGTTTCTAAAAAACGCATATCATCCACGTTATAAGCGATAACTGGTACTCCAGATGAAACGTTTGCTTCTAGACCGTAGCTTCTGAGGGGAAAAAGGTTTGAAATTCGAACAATTTTAATTTTGTCGGGAGCGACTTACAAAAAGAAAACAACAAAAAAACCCAAAGAAAACGCATTTTGACCAATTTTCAGCGTTATGGCACTTTCAGGCGTGAAACGGTTGTTCAACAGAATTAACTTTGAACAATTTTTTTTTTAATAGTTTCTAATTTTTTCCGATTTTCTTTTTTTTCGAAAAAAAAAACAACGTTTATTTACAATGTTATCAGCGACAAAAGGTACTCGAGAGCTCTCCAGATACAATGCTCGAAATACGACCCATTTTACTTTCAATTGTGACAACTTAGGAAAATAAAAATAATAATAAAACGCTCATCAACTACGTTAGCAGTGTTATTTGGTAGTTTTTCCAACTCTCGAGACCAAACGGTTGCTCATATACAATAACTCTGAGGGAGACAACGTTTTAAATTCGATTCGACCCATTTTAATTTTGTTCATGACTTAAAAAACAGAATCAACCAATTTTAGCACAATTTTGAGCGCTTGTCGGTACTTGGGCGCTCTCTAGCGGGAAAACTGTTCGTCGTACAATTACCTTCGAGGGGAAAATGTCTAAAATTTGATCCACTTCAATTTTTACTCGCATGAGGACTTCTTCGAAAAAATCACTTTGACTTATTTTCAGCGCTAGTTGGTGCTTTTCTAGCGGCGAGAACGTTCGTCCTACGGAATAACATCAAAGGGAGGGAAAATTGGATTTTTGTCAGCATTAATTGTGTTTCAAAGAATTTTTTCATCTAGACGTCGAACTTCTGCAAAAGATAACTTCCCAGGGGAAAAATGTTCGGAAATCGATCGAATTTAATTTTTCTAGCGACTTTTCCAAAGAGTGTATTTTCAGCGCCAATAGTGCTCTCTATCGGCGAAACGGTTCGTCCTACAGAATAACACCAGAGGAGAAAAACGTTCGAAATTCGATCCCTTTCAATTTTGTTAATACGACTTTTTTCGAAAAACCTTACGCTTTTCGAGATACGGGCGAAAATCGAAACCGCCTCTGCCATTATTCTGTCGCTAAGTAATTTTACAGACATTCCTACAGCGACAATGTGCGAAGGGGTGAAACTGGAGCACAGCTTTCCTTTGTCGATGCCGTGTCGGACGTATTAAAGCGGGGGTACCCCACCTAGGAAATTACCTATTCAACGGAGAAACCGTTAGCAGGTGATAATACCCGGTCCGGATTTTTCGACCCTCAACGACCTGCTAGCCGCCCCTCCTACGTGTCCAGCAGCTGTAGAGCGGCGTAGGTTATAAAATTTGGCCAATTTGACACCCGAACGCAGCCGCGTGTTGTATAATGCGCACAGATAACCCGTATCTGTACGAGGATGCTACGGAACTCGGCACGAAACCGTTAACGGGCCGTTTCTTTCGAAATTTACAAATTCGCCGGACGGAATTTTCTCTCGGGGGGGAAAATCTGTCGGGAAATAGCGTCACGGGGAAATTCTCAACTTGAACTTACCGTCAGATCTCGCCCGTTGAGTGTCCGACTTCTCGTTCGGATCGCCCTGAGAACAAAGAAGGCGGTTTCAACATTGAAAAACAACGGATTTCCGACGGTAGGCGAAAAGGGAACATGAAAAGGACGAGATACTAGTGAAATTAGTCGCCATATTGGACTTAGAGCGAAACGGCCGAGCCCCTGAGAGTCGGCACTTAGAAAATTTCCGACGACGAAGACTTACCGATCCGTTGAGACCGTTTTGCAGAACGGCTTCACCGTCCATGGCCTGCGAGGGCGCGAAATTAACACAGGTGGGATGAAAATTTGAAATTTTTTGGTCGAGCCGGAACGTATTCAATTTTTAAGGTTACGCGTGAATAAAATAAAAGCTCCGAACAATCGCTGGCCGAACGCGACTGGCAGTGAATCGGGACGAGAGCACAAGAGAGAGGGCACTGCCTCCGCTACAGAAACTTCCAAGTCCGAAAGGGAGAGACTGCGCATGCGCGCGGAGTTAGTGCAATGGCCTCGCGCTGAGGACCGGGACGTTGAGGGAAATCAGTGATGCCAACTGAGCGGGAAAATTTCCCTAGCGGAGAAAAAATTCTTGCGATAAAAATCGCGCATGGGAAAAACTCACGATCGAATCGGAAAAACGGTTATAAAATCGAAAATATAATATAAACGGCTTATTAAATTCGGATCTTATTGGAAAATTGATCGCCGAAAAATTGTTTTAACGGTTCTCTATCGTTAAATAACGATTTAAAAAATCGCTCGATTCGAATACCTATTGATTTTCGATACTTGGAGTTGGTATAATTATATTCATCACAATCCTTTTATATTCTACATACGTTGAGGCGATCATTCCATTTATTTCAAAGTTTGCACTCGGAATATTAAAGTTGGCATGCCGAAGGTTGGAACGTGTGAAAATCGATTGCCAACGGTGTCCGAATTATCAAAGTTTCCCTCATTCGCAGCGTGACAAGAATAGCGACTCTAACCTTTTCGCCGAATTTTCACATTTTTATTACTAAGTTTGTAGGAATATTTCTCTTCTATTTTCAGGATTATTAGTGTTCCAATGAGGGTATTTTGACGTCTCAAATATAAATCATATTCGTTGTCGCGGAGGGGAATCAGGAAATATTGGGCGTTGTTATTGTTTTCGAAAAATCTCAAGAGCCGTCGATTGTATCGAATTTTTTCACTGTAATATTTTTGTAAAGCTTGAAATCCGCAACAATTTTCATTCCAAAAGTCCTCTCCTTGGGCAGACGAGCCGTAGCTAATTAAACAATTGCAGAAATAGTTTTTTTTTGGTTTTTAGAAAATATCTCAAGAATCGTTGATTCCATTAACTTTTCAGCTGAAACTTTTTTTTGTAGAGCTTGAAATTCTCAACAATTCGCACTCTAGTCCTCTCTAACCTTGGGAAAACGAGCTGCATCAAATTAAACAACTGTAATAAAAATATAAAATAAATTAAAAAATATTTTTTGAAAATATCTCAAGAACCGCCGGTTCCATCGAATTTTTTCACTGGAACATTGTCGTAGAGCTTGAAATTCTCTACAGTAGAACTTATTCAACTCCATTCTAGTCTTCGTCCAACGAGCAGTAGCTAATAGCAGCATTTTTTCGTTTTTTTTTTTTTTTTTAATAAAACTCAAGAACCGACGATTCCATCAAATTTTCCCACAGGAACTCTTTTGAAGAGATTGACATTTTCTACAATTTTCACTCTCTCAAGTCCTCTCTAACCTTTCACAAACTAACCCAACAACTGCTACTATTTCTTGCATATTGTAAAACCGTCTCCGGTTGACAGCAATAAATAATTGGTATCAAGGCTATACGAAACGAGTATTTTGGTTTTTATATACATTTATTTACGAAATGAAAAAAAAAGAAAAAAAACCAATCGCGGATGGGGTTCGTCGACAAAAAAATGGGGAACATGGTAACGCCGCGTACATTCGCAAGCTTTGGTACAAATAAATTGAAATGGGTAGATGTGAACAATGCTGTTGCCAAAGCTGTCGACAGTACGGAAAATACGAGTAGAAATGTCTTAAATTAACGTACGAGTGTTAACAAACTGTATTACGATAAATAAGTACACAGGGATAAATTAAGAAAAACCGAATGAAATTCAACGGATTCCGTTATTTTGATATGATTGGGAGAGGAGGAAAAAGGTTCAGCACAGTAAATTGGCACGCGACCGCAACGGGCGCGCACCTAGGCCACAAAGGGCTCAACACGTCTACCTAATTCGATATTTTTTTTTGTAAATTTTATTTTTATATAAGATTTTCTTCATTTTATCCTCGTAATAATTTTATTTCCCTTTAAATCGTTTACTTAACATTATAAACCTTTAAAATGTATTTTTTTAAATATAAAATGCATAACGACATTTCATCCTTCGTCTATAGGAGATCGGTTAAAGGCGGAACATCATTTCATTTGATCGTTAAGGCTTTCTCGAAAAAACGCCATTGAAGACTAGGAAGAGCCGAGTGTCGGCGCTCGAAACGACAATCAGTCGTAGGGGAAAACTAATTTATTCGAAAAAATATAGAGAGAAAAACAAAAAAACTCGGACTGAAATTGGAAGATAGCCGCCCGCGGTCAATGGCACTTCTTAACTCTAATTGTTGAATTTGTCGTCGAAAATCTCCCCCTGAAAGAAAACTATAAATATTCGTTACTATAACAAAAAAAAATTCCCCTTCGCTGCGGTTTAATTTATTTAATTCCCCCCGTCATGCGACAATCCCACAATATACAACGACATCGAATGCAATAGCGTTTTATAAGAGCGTGATAACTTTTTTCCATCAAATTTCATCAAAATTCGTGTTACATGATGCGACACAGGACAACGACGCCTGCGATTTGATTGTATGACACATGCGAGCTCTCGCGAGCCGATTGGATACCTAATCGATTATTGTGATATCCATCCGCGCGCAGGCGGAATACATAATAAGAAAAAAGCTTAAATTGGTAAGCTAAACGGATTAGTCACCTTAATAAATCCTCGATTGCAAAGCCAATTTGAAAATTATCACACAACCGTTATTATTTTGTTTTTTAATAGATTGCTGAGTATTTCGTACGCTATAAAGATCATGTTAATTTAGCCGATTCCAACTCCGCACAATTCGGTGAAATTGTTACGGGTAATCATCCAAAATAAAACCATCTTCAGTGACAAGGAAAGAATTGGCGAGGACAGATCTGGTCGATAAATTACGATAAAGCGAAAAAAAAACGAAATAAATAATTAAATAAATTGTAAACCTTAAGGCCGATTGTTGAACTAGATTTGTTGAAGGTCTTTACGTGAAACGCCGATACTAGTATTAGGTTATATAAATTACAAATGGTTGCTATAATATACATATATTACAGAAGTTATGTTGGGGTCACTTGTCGACCTCCGGTTGTTTCTGATATGGCGTTGAGGCGAAATCGAGTCGGTACTGGCCTGAAGAAAAGAAATTCGGTCAATATTCAATTGATTAGTTTGAATCGAATTTATCCAGCAAAATTGGCTACCTCTCTACACAAAAAAAAAAAATATATATATATATAAAAAAAATTAAAAATAAATAAATAAAGAAATTACAAATAAATAATTTTGACCTTGAAATATATATGTCTGACATAACAAGGGGGAAATGTTCAGATGATCGAGGTTTACGAACAAGGGTTAAAAACAGAAATGAAAAAATTGACCTTGTATGGACGCAAATTTCTCAGATTTATTATTGCAATAAGGGTATGCCCTATAATTTACAGAATGATCAATTTGTAGTGAGTAATGAAGCAGATAGAGCGCGAAGAAGATATTAAAATATCAACACATTGTATATGGCAGCATATTTTTCCCAAAGAGGTCCCAAGAGGCGACAGCGCTGAAGAAAATATAAGAAACAAATGAGCAAATTTTCCTTCGAACCTCGACCGGAAACCAGTTTCTTGAAAATATTTCAACAACCAACAATTCCATCCAATTTTACCAGTGAACAATTTTCGAAGAGCTTGAAATTCTCAACGATTTGAACCCTTCAAGTCCATTCTAGCCTTCGGCAAACGAGCTGTAGCTAATTACACAACAGGAGAATTTTTTTTTAAGAGCTTGAAATTTTTAACGATTCGCATTCCTTTAATACTCTTTCAGTTTTCATTTTAGACAAGCAGTAGCTACATTTGAGGAAATTCAGGAAGCTGTGCTTAACCTAGATTACGTTGTTAATAACAAATTATATTAGGTCGCAGATTTTTCCCAAAGATGTCTAGCGGCGAACGTGCTCAAAAAAATTTAAGAGAGAAGTGAGCAACTTCAGCTCCTAAGCCTCAACCGGAAATCGATTTCTTAATAATATTTCAAGAACCGACGATCCTAGCAGTTTTTTTCCACTGAAATTTTTGCGAAGAGCTTGAACTTAACTACAATAAGCATTGATTAAAGTCCATTCTAACCTAATCAAACAAGCTGTAGCTAACAACCGCTATTATTTCTTGAAAGAAATTTTTTTCGGTTTTAATACACCTCAAGAACCAACAATCCCATCGAATTTCTCCAGTGGAACTTTTTTTGTAGGGCTTGAATTTTTTATAATTTTCAATCTCTAAAATCCTCTCCAACTTTCAGTAAACGAGCTGTAGCTAACATTCTACGGATTTCAGTAAGTTTTGCCCCGCACTAGACTGAGAAAATATGAATATCTAGGAGTCGTATTAGGCAGCAGATTTTCCCCAAAAGGTCCTAAGCGGTGCAAGAAAATATAAGAAGCAACTGAGCGATTTTCTCACTCCTCAGCTTCACCAAAAATAGCAAATATTTTTCGGATAGATGTATAAATTCATTCTATCGCATCCATTCAATAAATGTATAATCATTTACAGAGCAGTTCAAATACTGACTTTGCAGGTCCTTAAACTTAGCGAATTAATGGAATGATTGAAAGCACAGAATTGATTCGGACCAAGCGAGACCTATTTACATAATGGGCTCACCTTGTTTGGTAACCTCTTCAATGGTAGGGTCCGGGCAGTCCCCGGCATGGTGAGATTGGCTGCCACAGTTGTAACAGGACAATTGTTTCATTATGGGCGGCCCTGAATATTGAGGGACGGCTGGCGGAGGAGGCGTCGCTATGTATGCGCCCGGAGCCGGGGGCGGAGGTGGTCCAGCGCCTGGCGTGCCCGGCGGCGGCGGGGCATACTGGTGATAGACATATTCAGTACCTGAAAGGTGAAAAAATTGGAATGTACGTAAGTTCCAATTCTTACATTAAACTGTGCTTGTTCTTTGGAAATCTTCGTACCGTTGTGATAAGCAGTTGGGTAAGGTCCTGCTTGTCTGACGTAGGTGGCCGGATGATGGTGATAGGTAGGGTACGGTGGCCGTATGTACGGTGCAGTCATGTAGCCAAAATAACTAGCTGGTGGGACAGGTTGAGGCTCCCCGCCGTTCGACCCGCTTGTATTTGACCCGGTCGACGAATTGCCGTTGGCGATATTGGCGGTCATGTCCCTCCGTCTGGGAACAAAACAAAAATCATGCTAATCTCCAAAACTGTAATGATCTCAGAAGCGATATAGAAATCTTCGGTTTCACATCGACACCAAATATTTTTGAAGTTTTTATGTTATGAGCACTGTCTCCTAGGCAAAGGTTACTAGATCTCTAAAGCTATTGGGCGGTGAGAATTCTTCAGCAGATGCTTTTGAAGGAAAAAGCATCACTGAGCCAAAAATTATCAGAGCGATAGCTATCCATCCGATAGTAAACGTGGGGCTAGAAATCGAGTGATAAACGTCCGCTCAAACTTATTCTATACGTCTATATAAGCATTAGATAACAATCTAGCTGTTATTCGTAAATTGCCCATCAATATATAAACAATCTGTTAAGACAAGATAAATAAACTGGCATGGTATACTAGGCAGCAGTTGCAGCCAGAGACTTCAGTGTCTTAAAAAGGATTTCTGGAACCTCATCAGATCTCTTGCCCTGTCACGAGGGACATCCCGGCCTTACGAAAGCTATGATGCCTAAGGTGTATTACTAAGAACAGGCTAAGTCACAATAGCTCCACTTGGAGGTCGCAGTGACCCCACAAAAACCCTCAGGCAAAAGAAAGAAAAGATAAACTTTTACAATAAGAATTTTATCTGGTCCGTAGCCCGTCAATTGCTGCGTCGTCGTTTCTGATCTGTCGCATCCTAGAGCCACCTAAAATAATGTGTATTATATACATACTATATTGTTGTTCCATGAATTATAATGAATATGATAAGACTGCCTTTTAATTTAAGTACGTACTTCTTTCGTAATCAGGTGCGTACCAAAACTTAAAAATATTTCTCTTACGAAGTATTTATAGGTAGTTATTTACCGACAAAAACTCTTACGCTCGAACTAATTAACTGTCCAACTTTGTACGTTGGAAATATTTTCCAAACCCCTAGTAATTCATGCCACTCTGGATGTATCTAGTTGGGCTGCCAGTACAAGATGAACTACAAATATCTTTCTCCTTATAAGAGTAAAGTAAATATAACAACCTGTGAGTTGTGTTGAGCCCTCGGCCACGAGATGGGCCCTGAACGCTGGACGGATGCGCCCGACTCCTGGTCGGAAGGCCTCCACCTCCGCGCCTCGAGTTCAAACGCCTCTCATCGGCCGGGGGTCGATCTTCGTTAATCGGCAATTCGCCTCCGCTCAAAGGCAACCCCCCACCACCTGGACAACAGAAATATTTTAAAAATCCATCTAACAAGAGGGAACAGGATGGCAGGAAACGTAGAAGACCAAAGGATTAAGAATAGATCAGACGGTTCAAGGAATGATAAGGAATCAGGAGAAATAAGAAAAGAGATATATTATTTTTGAAAGGTTGAAACACACGTAAAACTGAATAATTCCCAAAAGCCGGAACTTATTTCACTTCACACTGGATCACTTTCGTGCTTCAACTGACCTTGAGGAGGCGCGGGGGTATCAGGTGGCGAATGGTCGGAGCCGGTGTCTGAAGATGTGTGATCGTCGGGAGGACAAGAAGCTGTGCCGCCTATCCGCAAGGAACGGAAGCCTTCCGACATGACGAAGGCGGTCATGTTGCTTAGAGTTCCAGGCGGATAGTGTCCAGGAGGGAGGACTCCCCCGTGTGGCGGCGGAGGGCCGGCAGTAGCCATATAATGAAGAGGCACTGGCTTCCGGCCCCCGGGGGCTGCTGGTAACGCATAGCATGAGTAGCACGTCGTGTGGTGCGGCGGCTGATGGCACAAAAACTGAGGCCCTGGGTAAACGGCAAGGCCTTCCATAGGGTAACGACGAACCACCTGCAAAAATAAACAATAATTATCTCCACAAGAGCTGAGACACATTTCAGAAAAGAAACGCCACTGCTAGAAATCTTGGCCGATTTTGCAGAACTGAAAAACCGCAGAACTCACCGCTAAGAACAATTAAATCTCTATCAATAGAGAAAGTAGGATTTCTCCACCATTGAATTTTGAACCTAATTCACGAATGGTACGCGATTATTTTTCTCTTTTAAAAATTGAAAGTTTTGACTTCCGAGTTCCGAGGTCATAACTCACTGGAGGTGAGAGTTATTCGACCGATTTGAGGAGCAAAAATGCAATAAAATTTATCTGCCAACAATTTTCCAGTTCATTTGCTATACATAATTTAAAAAAAAAACATACTTTCCAAAAAAAAGGTTGCAATTTTTTTCTTTAGTTTTCAAGAACGGAAATAAAAATTCCAAGGTTTTTTCAGGCGATGGCATGAAATTTTAAGCGACCTTTTTTCCAATGAATTCCTTGCAGTAATCTATTCAATCAAACCACCTTCTTCTCCTCCTGGCTGTGTATTTTATTGAACAGCACGAATTTCTAGCCCAAATAAGGCAATGCAAGACAAATACCTCGGTTTCTTGATCTTTTTTCTTTTGGACGACTGGCCCTGGCGGAGAAACGACTTCAATAATGTGCTGCTGTTGAGGAACAACGCCGTTCGTCATGGCATGTTGCTGTTTGGACGAGAGAATACTGCGGAGCTGTCCGATCGCCGGAGGGGTCAATCCGATTTCCCTTAGCTCATCGTCGGTCATGGAAATCAACTGAAAATTGAGTTCGAACGTTAAGACGATAGATGTAATCAACAAAAGGATGACGAACTTATAAAATACTTTCTGCAGGTTGAGGGGGAGAATAACGAGACGACCGCTTCTCCATTTTTTCTTCTTTTTATTCCGCCGAGTATACTTTCGCCTGTTCGGGCTTCTTCAGGGCATTATAGGACCAAGGGTACCTATGGCCCGAACGGGCGAAAGTACTCGGCGGAATAAAAAGAAGAAAAAAACGGAGAAGAGGTCGTCTCGTTATTCTCCCCCTCAACCTGCAGAAAGAAGTAATACGACCACCTGGAGAAGATTATAAAATACTGATACACCAGATTCTACAATGACAAGCACTCTACCGATACAAAAATTGCTCTTAGTCAGAATTTATCTAAGAGCTTGCAGTGCCTTTAAGGACTCACTTGTTCAACAGAGTACGCTTGAAGGAAGGTAACATATTTTGGTAATTCTTTGCCGATTGTTTCTCGAAGGGCAGGGTCATTGCTAATAGCGCTGGCCGTGGCTGGCGGCGGCGGCACTCGCGGAGGCGGAAACGTGGAACGAGGAGCAGGAGATAGCACTGGCTGAGGCTGCGGCGAGCCCGGTCTTGAACAGGGCGAACTCGTACGCGAAACCATCGGCGAATCAGTCTGTGGCGCTGGAGGTGGATTTGCACCTCCTGGCGGTCCTACCATCGTCCAAGTGCCTGCTGAAGGAATAAAATTACCTTTGAATGGCAACATATATTGGAAAGAAATGAATACTGTACCAAGGAAAAAGCATACCAGCATTAAGTATGAGCTGTGTAGAGGGCGGAGGGTATGTCAATCGTATGGCACCCGCACCATCGTGAATTCCGATGCTCGGTTCACCTGAAATTGGAACAAACCCGAATGAATTAGGGTGATCAATTGAAAATCAAAAAGTTGGAAAAAAGGCTATCAAAAACAGCGTTCGCAGACTTCAATCGCCATCCAATCGGCAACATTTTTTACTTCTATCCAATGAATATATATCCAATCTTAACATTAGAAAATCATTCGGATTTCTTTTCATAAATATTTTCCTTCATATCATAAAATAATTCTGATTTCTATTGTAAAATATTTTCCACTCTTTGAAGGACTATTGGTACTCAAGGCGCTAACAATGGCGCCCCTCCAATGTTGTCATTCTTATCCTCGTCCAAGCTCACCTGGAAGATGAGGAACTGGCTGCATTGGCCCCATTGGCGGACTAGTAGCAACAGATATCAAATGGCCGTCTTCCAAACTAATGCAAGCTGGATGGTATGCCTGAAAGCAAAGAAAACCGTTCGCAATAATAATTTTAATTCAGTCTTTCGTTTCATTGTTCTATCAAAAAAACGTTACATTCTTGACTAAAAAAGCAAGATAATCTTGTTTCACGATAATTTTGCGACAGGGGGCAAAATTGAAAATACATTTTCACTCAAGGAACCGAGAGTAACATTTTTTTGCATCACCAATAAGCGGATAGAAAATTGAAAACAATCTCCAAATTTTTATTTTCCCAAGGAAAAATATAGCCTTATTTTTACCTGTAGTCTAAATTTGACGTGAACCGCTTAAAGTTAAGCAGTCTAAAACTTGTCTAAAATACGTGAGGGCTGAATTTCGCACATGTAGTCTGAAATTGTGTGGTCTAAAATGTGCGCCGTCCAATATGTACATGCACAGTTAAATATAAGTGGCCTAAATGCTATACACATGGTCCGAAATATTTGCGGTCTATATTTTTTAAGCACATTGTCAATAATTGCATATTATAAATTTTTCATCGGCTATGTAATCTATAAATTAATTTTGTTCAAACTCTAATTGAAATCTTACATATTTAGTCTAAATTTTTTTTCATATTTAATGGAGTTTAGAGTTAAAGTTACATACTTATGTGGTCTAAATGTTCCGCATGCCAACTGAAATTGTGAGCAGTTTAAATCCTACATGTAGTACCTTATTGCTAAAAGTTAATTTAATAAATAAATATAATTTATTAATCTAGAAAGTTATCAATTACGATTATTAGACTATAAATTAATTTATCAAGTAAAGCCAAAAAAAAGTTTCACGAAGAATTTAGACTACAAAATTATCACAAGTTTGGATGAATTACGGATTGCAGTGTTTTCGATGGAGTACATAACAAAAACAAATTTTAGGTACTTATTTGCTAGTTTAGGCTTCGATGAAATAATATGAATTTAGACGCATAATGACAACTGATTAAATTAACCGAAGTTCGACGATAAATTTAGACAATAAATAAATAGGACAGATGATTAACTAAAACGTCAAAAAAACGCCAACATTGAAAAATGTCTATGTAGAAAAAAATGAAATTTAGAATACAAAATATGCAAAGAATGTTGATAGTTTGACTCATATTTAACAATTAAATTACAGCTGTATGTAGCTTTTAATTTTCTCAGGTCCATCAATTAAATTAGAGGCGTGGGAATTAGAAAATTTCGCAGGTTAGAAAAAATAAATCTGTGAATCACAACATCAACGTTGGAGTAGTAATTGGCGATCATGTTGACGCTATGGAAGTTTCGGTTGAAAGGGAACGCAATTAAAATATCTAAGCTTCCGTAATGTAATTTTATGCTCTACGAGATGGGCAATGGAAGTCTGCATCTCGCTGTATTGAAAAGAAACAATGGGAAGACGCCTATTTTTTATTTTCGTTCCTAATGGCCTGAATTCTGCTATTTGGTGTCAGCCGAAGAGGGAATGACCAATTTTTCATGAAAATTGTGAGTTTCCGCGGAGAAAATCGCTAAGGAAAATCAACGGTTTGAATAAACCCGGAGATGTAACTCCAACCGATTGAAGTAACTCCCTAGAGCGCTCTGCAGTCGGCTGAAAGACAGACAACAACAAGACGGTCTTTAAGACTGGAGTCATGCTAAATCGAGTAAGTGACGCTAACTTCACTGCTACTTGTTATATTTTTTTAATCGTAGAGTTAGTACCGCCCAAAATGCCTCTAAAGCAAATCAATTAGGGGGGGGGGGGTTGGTAATCACACAGCAACCTCAAATCATTGCTCCCAATGTTAGTTTATTCTTCCGAAGATACAAGCGCTAGTATCGATACGTAATAACTATTCATTTGTCTTCGTTTTTGGGTAGTCGCTTCATATCTTCTTGGTTTTGAAGTTTGCGGGGGAGAAAAACTGGGCAACTCATTCTCCTTTTCCTTTATTGCCCGCCGAGCACTTTCGCCCCTTCGGGCATCATCAGGGCTTTGTAGCACCATTGGTAGCTACGGAGAATGAGTTGCCCAGTTTTTCTCCCCCGCAAACTTCAAAACCAAGTATTCATTTTTCGTTCAAAATCATCGGTTTTCATTAGCGATTTTCTCCGCGGAAACTCACAATTTTCATGAAAAATTGGTCATCCCGTCTTCAGCTGACACCAAATAGCAGAATTCAGGAATTCGTCTTCCCCATTGTGAACTATTTCAGTCGATTCGGCGAGACATTTTCTGAGAGGAAGTATTATGAAGGAAACGATAGTGACGTTATTGCTGGAATATTCGAACAAAGCGGAAAAATAATGGGTCGAATTTTTTTCATATTTCAAAAAGTTCTCGCGTCGACGGCGATTTTTCTTTGAATTTTATAACCGGAATATATCGTATAGCGAATTTTCGATCGGACCAGCTATTGGATATCGTTTCGATGAAAATTTTTCGGAAGAAAATACTTTAGTTTTCTCGTCGCATTTCTTGATGTCCGGGGGCTGTGAGGTGGAGAAAAACCAGGCAACTCATTCTCCAATTCTTTATTAGCTCGCCGAGCACTTTCGCCCATTCGGGCCCTATGGCTCCACGTAAGTAGCTTGAGAATTCTAAAAAACTTTTATGATTGTTCTGTGCCTCCATGATAATGAATACTAAATGATATATATAATTAGGTCGCCCTGAGGATGCCCGAATGGGCGAAAGTGCTCGGCCAGCTAATAAAGAATTGGAGAATGAGTCGCCTGGTTTTTCTCCACCTCACAGCCCCCGGAAAATACTTGATTTTTTTATTTATCGAATTCAAACCGAAAATAGGGCGCGATCGAGAAAAGGGGAAATCGAGTCGGTTGCCGCATTCAATCGACGGTTATAACTGGCAGGAAAAATCCATTAAGCAGGTACCTGCAACTGTGGAACGACGGCAGCCTTCTCGACATCCTGAGCGTACTGGAGTTGACTGGCGCTGTTCGTGGCCGAACAACTGCTGCTGCTCGAGCCGTGCTTCTTCGAGCATCGCCTCTCCTCGTCGACGAGTTGGGACGAAATTTTCTCCAAGTGGAGCTTCTGCTCCGAACTGAAGGCCGGATGGCTTAGCGCTAGCGTATACAAGAGCAGGAGATCGTCGAGAACGGTTTCGTCGGCGCTTTTGAGCGCGAGGCTCAGATCGTCCGTTTTGGTTAGGATTTTATAAGCGGCTGCCGAACTTCCATAATTGCACGAATGTAACAATGATATGTAGACGGCGAGTTTGTCTCGCAAATGTTGACTAGTCAATGATAGGCCGTCGAAGGCTGAACTTAGCTCGGCCGGATTGTTGGCTTCATTTTCCGAACTTCGCAAATCGTGGAAGTCCCTTTTGCCCAAGTGTTCTAAACATGTGCCCAAATAGCGAAGCTCGATAGGTACGCAGAGGTTTAACAGCGTGCACATCACATCGATACGTTTGTAACTTTTCGAATTTTTAAACCAATTCACTACATCTTTTTTACAAACCATCGCCAGAAATCATTGATGTTATGAACAGTAAAATAGTGGGGCCCGTCCTTATCAATAGAGGGATACGCGCTGCTGCCCCGAATCGCTCCTCCTTACGGAAATTGGTGGCTTCTCAGCGGAAATACGACATTCGCACATCGGATAACGTAACAACGATTAATAAAACGCGTTAAAATCGACGGACAAATTGTCTTTTTCAACAAACGGGGCAAGACTTGAAAACTGACTCCCTTTCGAGTTCTTGCACTGCCATCTCGATCGCGCTGCAAATCTACTCGGCCAATCGATTGTTCGCGGCTCCCGCCGCGGGATCGAATTTCAAAATTTCTCCGCCTGATAATCATTTTTGACCGATTCTCCGCGTAAGTCGGCCTTCGAAACATTACTGGGTGAAATTACGAAGTAAAAAAAATAGCAGTGAAGGGCCAAGAATAGATTCGGAGCGAATAAATTAATATTCTTCAACCCAAAAATCGAACGAGATTTCAAAAAAAATTATAAGATTTGCCGACATTCAACGGTTTGACGATAATTCGACAGGATATCTAGTTTCTTTCAATTCCGTGAAAAATGAGAGAAAACGAGCATGTTTTATGACGACCAGTGTTACCCTCTGCAAGTGCTCATATCGAAAGTTCTATATTCTTTCAATATCGATATATTGAGATCGATTCCATCAATCGATACTTCACATTGACTATTCAGTATGAATCGATTAAGAAAGGTATCGATACTTAAATTAGGTATCGATTATAAAACAAGTTCACAATTTATTAATGAACAAAGCAGCAAAATAATGTAATAATATAATGTATTGGAACAATTGAACAAATCGATAGTTAAATAATCGAATGTTACCTAAACGATTTTTGTGATTCGACATTTGAAATTGATTAGAATATATCAACGAAAGAAAATAGGAATTGATAATGACAAGGTGAATAATTTTATATTAAATCAAAGTAACGAACGCCTTAATTTTGGAAACTTCCTTCTTTCATCACAAAAATAAACCTATGCTCGATATTCCATACAGAAAACACTGGTATTGAATGATAAGCTTATCACTATCGATAACGAAGTTGTGAACTTCGCTTTTCACCTGAAAACGCTGAACTTATGGATTAGTTAGCATCTTTGTGATTTTTGTCGTTCGATTTTTTCCGAATTCAGTTTAAATTCGTCCGTGGCAAATTGTCTCTCTCGTCTGACTTATGGATCCCGTGGGGTAAATTTGAAAATTCATAGCTCCTTCAGGAGTGGTCGTTGATTTTGTAAGTTCAATCCGTGGAAAAATGTGGCGATTTCTCAGCCGACTGAGGAGAACCGTAAAGTCGGATTTTGCAAGGGCGGAGGAAAGAAGAAAAGCCCATTACCCGGCTTCGGCGACGAACCGTTGGTACCGATATTCTCAAAATCGAAGATTCTCCCCTGCCGGAACTGTTCCGCCGATCACCGTCGCCGGTTTTCTGAATTTGTTCCAAAAAAAAGAAGAAGAAGACGAGTCCGAGCTGATAATGACGATAAAAAGAGCCGTCCTCATGATTCAGGTTTTTTTTACATTTGCATTTAGAAAATATCGTTTTTAACTGGGAAATTTTATAATTTCGAAATCACAAGTGCTCACCAATTCATTATGGAGTCTGGAAACATAATTGTGTACTACTTGATATTTAATTATACGTGTAAACAATGAATTAAGCTCAAAAGCAGAGCGAAAAAAGCATAGAAAATTAGTTTTGTGTGATATCAATACGTCAATAATTCCACGTCTGGCTCCGATTTATTATTGTCACCTTACTAACTGCGATAGAAAAGCATTGATCTGTCATAATTCACTATTATACAATAATCCATGTCGATCGGGTTCGATTAATCAGGTAGGCAATCGATAATTGTAATCATGATTGGACTTTCCCTTTCGCCTAGGTTTCAGATCACTAGATTCACGCATTTCATTCATAAATCAGTAAGCAATGAAACGATTATTGATACGATCGCTCATTACTTTTCAAATTTATCGCTTGCAATTGATGTCTATCGTTGCATTCTCTAGGACAAAAAGCTTCTAACCCTATAAAACATCAAGTATAACAATTATTCTGTCTAATTAAAATTACTTTTTGTCAATTTTTATTTTACTAAATTCAGTCAACCGAGATTCAATTAACGGATGTTTTGTTGGTTGATACATCTCTAGATGGTACTCGCTGCTGCGAGGGATATTCAGAAAATAAGGTTACAACTGCTGCCGAAAATCGAAAAGTGCATATATTTTAACCAAATTTACAGAGTATGTTCCAAAATATATGTTTATTTTTCGACATAATCGCCATCCCGAGCTGCTCCTGCGACGCCATTTCTCAACTGACTGATACGGGGTTGTGATTATTTTGACTGTTACGAACCCCTCTACAAGCAGGTATGCCACTCATAACGAAAAAAATTTCCTGTGCCCTTCAGGGGACTTGTAACCTTACTTTCTGGATATCCCTCGTATAATAATGCTACTGTAATAGTTGCTGGTTGCTGCTGATTTGCTAAAAATGACAACCTCTTCAGTTGCTGCTACTATTCCATTCCTCTCCAGGAATGTAACAAAACCGTGGTCCAATTATGGAATTACCATCGTTAGACATTTTCGTACCACACCCATGTCAGATTGACATTCAGCTGGTTGAACTAGCCCTAATTGGACCTAACAAGCTTCAATCTACCTTAAGCAGAAATTACCAGCAACATCCAGCCCTAATCAGACCAAACCTAACAGTAGAAAATGACTACACCAGAACTAACCAGCCCTAACCAATGCTTGAGGAACATAAATAGCCCTAATCTGCCCTAAGCAGAACTAACCAGGCCTAATCAATGCTTGAATTAATATAACTAGCCCTAACCACACCAAACCCAATCTAAATAAAACCAGAATTGACCTTACCAGCTCTAACGAGTCCTCATCAATGCTTGAATGGATATTATCCGCCCTAACCAGACCAAGCCAGCTCTAACCAGCTCCAAAGAATACTTGAATGCATACAACCAGCCGTATTTTTTATTATTATTTTTTTTTTCATCGTAGCGAGACGAATTCAAAACCGCCGAACAACTATTGCACGTCGCACTCAAACTTGCGCAGGAGCAGCAAAATGCCGACGGCGTCACTTACATTTATGACCTGATGGCGAATTTAGCCTTTGCTCAAGGCGAGTTCACCAAAGCTGAAAAACTTTTTGTCCAAGTAAGCTCAATTTCGATCGGCTCCGATTTCAATGCTTAAACTAATATTTACCTTTTTCCGGTCGTCATTCTTGACTTGCGACGTTGAGAGCAAGCTATTTTCTAGTACTCGAGCGCCTTGGCTTTTCTTACATTGAATACGATTTGAAACCAGTGCTCAAATAGCTCAATGTCGCCTTGATATTGTCCTAAGGGCACGAGTAGAAAATGGTAGCAGAGGATGAATCTCATTTTTTTTCTCTCAGCCCCGTAGCTAAATTAATATGTTTTTAATTTCGTCCAGACGATGCAAAGAGTCATATCCAGCGGAACGCCTCAAGACGACATCAAAGTCGTCCATATGTCGTTGAAGTTAGCGAAAATCTGCGAAGAGAAACAACGATACGAGTAAGTGCAATGTGAGGTTACGATTTTACACGAGTTGACGTCTTACTTTTGAATAATAGAGGATTCCTTTCAGCGACGCCGAGGTCGGTTACCATTTTTGCGTTGACACGTTGGAAAAGAAAGTTGAACACGATCCGGACGACGAAGATTTGCTCACCCTTTGGGCCATGTCTTTAGATTGGTTCGCAAGATTCCTCCTCGACAAAAACCGTCTCGAAGAGGCGTTCAACTATTTCGTCAAGGCGTATGAAATGTGTTTGAGGTTAGCGCAAGATCGGTAAAAAAAAAGTAGATCTACTAGTTATCAACTCGAAGTAACCGTAATTTTTTTCAGGGTCAACGGCGAAATTCACGAACAAACTGTGGTGCTGCTGAACGACCTCGGTTCCGTTTCTTTTTTGAAAGGCGACCACAAAGCTGCTATGGAATACTTGACTAAGGCAGTTGACATAGGAAAACATTTGCCGAACATGCACGATTTTTCTTCCGTCTATGTGAACTTGGGTGAGTGGAAATTGGAGAAATGGCGGCAGGAATCTCCCGATCACCTCATGAAGCCTGTACATCAATGTAGGGCGTTTCTATGGGCTTAAAAAAATTAAACTACCCCCGTGACCTTCTGATTGAGTAGTTATAAAATAAGTACAGTTGTCCTATTTTAAGAAGCTCCGACGATAAATATTATTTTTACAGTACGGGGGAAAAACACGCGATTTAAATAATGTCCGTTTCAATGTTCGGGACACGAAATTATGAACTGGCCGACTTCTTGTCAGCTTAATAATAATTGATACTGAGGATAAGCCAATATTGGGTTTCCTCGGATTCTGGGTTTGCATCTCGGTCTATTAGAAAATCCGAGAGCGGTTGGGTGATTATCGAAAAAGAACTAAGAAGCATACCGTTCACAAGGATAGTAGATAAAGAGATTGTCACAAATGCCGGTGATAAAAAATCTCTTCGTTTCCTATTCTTGTGAAATGAGATAACACAATCTCAGCGCAAGTGATTTAGTTATAATCTGTTCTCTTTGGAAAATTATTTTCATTATTTCGTTCACGGAAAGAGGTTGATGCGCTGACTGACCTTAAACTTCTCATCAACATAGTTCAAAGGAAACTAGAAGATGCTAGATTCTGCTATTGTCACACAATTTTCCTCACTTTTAACCTTTCTCCCTTTCAGGTAACGTCTGCCTTCACCAGAAAATGTACGCCGAAGCGAAAAAACACTGCAAGGAAGGTTTGCAAAACGCAACACGCCACAATAATCACGACGGCATCCAAGAAGCGAACCTTTGCCTCGAAGAGGTTGCCAAAGTGTGGAACCGCTAAGTAATTGTTCGTCTAGTCATTTAATTGTACCAGAGAGAAGGAAAAAATTACAATTTTTTCGTTCCGTCGAATAATTTTTTTAGAATTTTAATCTAATATTTCGCTGTTCAAAGGCTTGGTTTTTTTCTTCAAAATTAGTCTCGGAGGTTTTCAGACGCATTTTGTCGATTTCTAGTCCCAAGAGCGGATGATGGCTTTTTCTTCGTTAGTGATTGAGGAGTTTTAGACATTTTTGCTCCCGTCTAGTCGACTGCGAAGGTGCGAATTGTAAATTTGACCTTACCGTTGTTTTAATTGCTCGTTTTATTTCTATAACATCGATCCCCGTGAGTTTTCGAGTTAGGATATTTATTAATCGCGTTATTTATTGTCAATGTTCAATTGCGATGGGGGACATTAAAAATTGTTGACACTTAACCCAATTCCAGTCTTATCCCTCTCCTCTCCCTTCTTTATATGTTGAATTTCAGTGGAAATCTAATTAATTCTATGTATATGAAAATTTCCTCATCCTCAAATTTAAAAATATTTTATCACACGAGTTGTCATTTTATGTAGCCAAACCGTCACTAGGTCGGTGTAAATAATATTATTATTATCACATCCATAATAACGCTCAGCTCATGACTAACTGTCCTATCCTCTCTATTGGATTTATTATTCACTCAATCTCTTGAAACTAGCCAGCGCTCAAGCGACCGTTTTGTAGTCTTGAAAATCTGCAACGGGTTTTTATCGGGTGGAAATGACATATCATCCAACTTTAGGTCGGATAAATTTTACCGTATAAATTTTCCCGCTACTTTGGGTACAATGAGGTCTGCCCTGTGTATATTAATCAGAGTGTTTGATTAATATAACCTTAGTGAATTAATATACCCTTAGTTAATTAATTAGCCTTAGTTGGCCTCAACAAAATATTGATAACGGAAAGCAAAAAGCATTGTTATGTTTTGTTACCTAACTTCATGTGCTTTCTATAAAATTCCACTGCCTTCATAATACTCGACCCTCATCGGCCGCCATTTTGGAGCTTAAGAGTCACTCAAAATTAAAATATCCATTTAGGCCATAAGTCTCCGCCAATGGTCACCGAAAATTGTCCGAAAGATTGACCAGAGAACTGCCGCTTTCATATGACAACAAAACTTTTAGCACTGCATCCATAATCACATTTCTGAAAGGGCCCTTGCCAATATTTATTCCAGACAACATTAAATTCTTCGACTTACATTGGAGTTTACCCTTGGAAAATTACCCTCAACTTCAATACTTAATGTTGAATTTTTTCAATGAGTCCAGCGGAGGTTGACCATTTTGTAGCTTGAGAGTCGCTCAGAAATGTAAATATCCTTATTTGATAAAAACAAGCCTCCGCCAATGGTCGTGGAAAATTTTCAGGAGGATCAAACGGTGAAGCCCCCTGTTCCTCAGAACAATTTTCACTGCCTCTGTAATCTCATTTCCAAGATGGCCCTTGTCAATACTTATTCTATAGGCAGCATTCAATTCTTTGACTTCCATTGTCATTTACCCCATAGAACCTTCAATTTAATACCTTGAGTTAAATTCTTACTAATTCAGCAAAGTTTGGCCATTTCAGAGCTCAAGAGTCACTCAGAAATTTAAATATTCATATTTGACGGACAAAGCTTCCCCCGATGGTCGCGGAAAATTGTCAGAAGGATCAATTGGTTAAGCTGTGGCTTCCTCACGACTACAGAACAATTTCCATTGCCTCTATAATCTCATTTCCCAGATGCCCCTTGTTATAAATAATTCTATAGACAACATTCAATTCTGAGACCTCCGTTGAATCCTTTCTTCCTTGAAAAATGACCCTCAATCTTAGCGTTAAATTTTTCTAACGATTCCAACTTTTACGTAGATTAATTTCTAAAATTTATATCGATATATAATATATCATACTCTTTGAGGTTTTGTACTTTTCATCGTAGAGAAATGCCGTCCTAGTATGAATTTCGGTGTAGTCATTCTATGTACAAGTGTGGTGGCTCTTGGGCGTCTATTTAGTTTAAATTGTCTTCCGACAGTATTCAAAAGTTGTGGCCTTCGGTAGTGAACTATGTGAATATAATTAGCCTAACGGGGTTTTAAATTGTTGATTCAATTGATTCAGTCGATTCAATTGATTCTAGATTATTTTCAGAGCTTGAAAATTTTGTTGACCTTATTACCTGGAGTTGCCATGAATTGAATCTTCCACCTTATCGCAGAGAATTCAGGAACAGATGTAGATTCTTATAAAATCGATTATTGTTTTGTGCGTGATCGATTATTAATAATGGACCTGGAGTCGATTCTAGATTTTAATTTTACTAAATCGGTCATCGATATTGATTAAATCGCATTTCAATATTCTTCGAATTCGATTAATGATACCGATTCGCTTAAAATTGATTATCGATAGAGATTTCGTGGAATCGGCTATCAAAATAATACCCGTGAAATATATAATACTCGTTCGATTGATTCTTACTACTGATGATTGTGTTTTTCCGGTTAAATATTTCAGTTCATTAGATCGATACTGGTGAAATCGATTGCTCTCTTTATAATCGATTCTTCTTCTAAAAAAGCGTGATTCAACGATTGGAACAGGAAAAATTCAACGCTGAAATGCTGAAATATTCTGTTTATGGTAAACTAATATAGGATCTTTTCTAACGGCCCGTGATTTTGAAAATATTAACTAAACGTACTTATCACGATTGAAACTCTCACTTCAAAATAAATGTAAAGCACTTATAGACTTGATAATGTTTGACATTTTCTGAAAACTACTCATTAAATAATAACAACGAATATCGATCGGAATAATATTATTGAAATGTATTGGTATTTCATCCTTCCTCTTTGTAGATTGACATTAGACAATATCCGATTTCTACATGTGATATTCACTGGCGACTGCCAAATTCGACGAACAACGTTGTGATCGTGCAATAATGTTGAATAAATTACTGTACTTCGATTTCTAAATATTATTCTCAACCTGCGACGAGAATTTTTTTGTCACCGAAAGTGGGAAAAATAATTTCGTGTAAAGTTCCATTTTTATATTTACATATTCACATTCCTTAGCGGACTAATCGATTTGTTTTTGAAAAGGAAAATACTCGAAAGGAACAAGTGCAATAAAAATAAAATAGGATAATTACATATCTACATGTGATTCTATATTGATACCCGAAGATTTTTCGCAAACTTGCAAAATGGCGAAGTCGATCGATTTTTTTCGATTAATCGAACTTTAGAACTATCGATATTGGAACATCCAAGAAAATGTTATTTACATTTTGCTAGCAGAGAGATTAAAAAAAAAAATTATCGAAAAAATGCGCTATTAAAATCACGCACCTACTTATTTGAAGACCTCTTGAAAAGAAAAAATGGACAGCTAATTTTTCCATGATTATGTCCGCATACCAGTTGACAATGTTACCTGTTCGGTTGCCTAAATTCAGCTCAACTCGTTGACGCAAACATGTTTAAATTTACTATTTCGAAGACATATCACTACACGTGGGCCCACGTTTCAGTCCATGTTGAGTACGAGGTTTTGTATCGATATGTAAGTACAGTTAGAATCGCGCGCCGTTTGGTAGCACTGAGGTTGAAAAGGATAGGATTGAGTTACTGGCGTTTGGACGTGTTTTTCGTGGCTTTGGTAGTCGTGGCTCGTCCACTGCTTGTGCGCACCTGTTTCCAAATGAAAGAAGTACGTGTTAAACGAACGCAACATTTGTTCGTGGCAGCGGGTAAAATGGGCGAACTCTTCTCAGTTTGAAAAACTATAGTATTTAATAGAAACTATGTAAAATCCTCTATCGTAGAAAGAGAAATATTTGAAATTCCAAAAATGAACACTATTAAAAATTGTTCCATAAAAGCTTTTAAAACGCTAGTAGAAGTGCGTTAATCGGCTTAACAAGCAATTAAAAAAAGTCTCTATAACTTCAAGGAAAAACCCACATTACTCAAAACTCGTAACATGGCTTCAAATACATTAAAAATCGCCTTGAATACCGGAAATAATTCCAATCAAAAGTCCTTGAAACTGCCACAACTTCTAAACACACCCAAAAACCCCTAAAATGCCCTTGAAATAAGGAGATATTGCTTGGAGGAAATTCCTGAATCTTTATTGCACTTACTGTGATCAGGTTGAGACTGCCATGTCGTCTTCATTTCGACGGAGGATGCCCATGAGCAATCGGTCAACGATGAGTCGGTTGTCGTCCCAGTAAGTGCGTCCAACTCTGCCAACGCGTCGCACCATCGCTCGTCGCTCTACAAAAAAATTAAAACTTCATAAAAAATTTTTTTAAATGGTTGGAAGTGAAGTCGGAGTGAAGAGACGTAGCAGAGAAGAAGAGTGGAAATTTAGAGAAGTGGAAGTTGAGAGTAGTGGAAGGGAAGAGCAGTAACAGAGAAGTGGATTTTAAGATAAGTAGCAGAGAAGTCTAGGGAAAGAGAAGAGAACTGGAAGTGAAAAGAATAGAAGTTAAGTCTATGTGAAGAGAAGAGAAGTGGAAGGTAAGAGCAGTAACAGAGAAGTGGAGGTAAAGATGAGTTGCTGAGAAGTGAAAAGAAGTGAAGTGTAAGCGAAGTCTATGTGGAGAGAAGTAGAAGTGAAGTCAATGTGAAGATAATATGAGAAGTGGAAGGGAAGAGCAGTAACAGAACAGTAAGGTGGATGTGAAGATTAGTTGCAGAGAAGTCCAAGCGAAGAGAAGAGAACTAGCAAGTAGCAGTAAAAAGAAGAGAAGTGGAAGTGAAGAGAAGTAGAAGTGAAGTCTACGTGAAGAGAAGGGAAGGGAAGTTGCAGAAAAGTCTAACTGAAGAGAAGAGAAGTGGATGTGAAGATAAGTAGAAGTGAAGTCTATGTGTAGAGAAGTAGAAGTGAAGTCTATGTGAAGAGAAGTAGAGGTGAAATCTATGTGAAGAGAAGAGAAGTGGAAGGTAAGAGTAGTAACAGAGAAGTGGATGTAAAGATAAGTAGCTGAGAAGTGAAGAGAAGTAGAAGTGAAGTCTATGTGAAGAGAAGAGAAGTGGAAGGTAAGAGCAGTAGCAGAGAAGTGGATGTAAAGATAAGTAGCTGAGAAGTGAAGAGAAGAGAAGTTGAAGTGAAGTCAATGTGAAGATATAAGTAATGGAAGTTAAGAGTAGTGGAAGGTAAGAGCAGTAACAGAACAGTAAGTGGATGTGAAGTGAAGAGAAGTAGAAAGGAAAAGCAGTAACAGTGAAGTGGATTTAAATATGAGTAGCAGAGAAGTCTAGGTGAAGAGAAGAGAAGTAGAAGTGAAAGCTATGTGAAGAGAAGAGAAGTGAAAGTGATGTCTATGTGAAGGGAAGTGAAGTAGTAGAAAAATTTAACTGATGAGAAGTGGACGTGAAGATAAGTAGCATAGAAAAGAAGCGAAAGTGAAGAGAAGATTAGCGGAAGTGAAGAGAAGTAGCGTAGGTGAATAGAAGTGAAAATGAAGTGGATTCTTGTTTACCTGTGAAGTGCTGTGCGGTTGCCAAGGGCTCTCTTCCTTGATCGTTCCGGATCCGAGGTCGAGCAGCGTTGGCGGTGACGACGTGTACGATTGGTGGTGCGAATGGTATACGTCCATATCGTGGACAGCCTCGGTCGAAGAGTTAACGATCGCAAGAGCGTGCGAATGGCAGTCGACGCTCGCAGCGGTCGTTTGGAAGATTTCTAGTGGAGGCGGCGTCGCGAAATCGGGCGCGTAGTCGTGATGATAAGATGGAGGGCCGAAGTCGGAACTGCTTCCATAATATGCGTCCTCTCTTTCTCTATAGGAATAAAATAATATATTTTCGACTCGCTATAAATCGCAGGATAGTAATACTGGGGAATCGGAGTTTTGGGTTACCTCGTTGGCGTCTGATACCATTGAGGCATCGGGTGGTTGATGGGAGGGTAGAGTTCGGGGGCAGCAGCCGATGCTGAAGGTACTTCCTGGCCTGACCTGGGCGACGTCGGGCAAACGCAGTCGAACGGACCGCAAGAGCAGCAAAAGGCTGAAATAGGAGTCAGTTATTCTTTTAGAGCATGGAACAATAGAAACAAAAGATGTAAACTCCTAAAAAATGGGTTCTTTCTCTTGAATTTTCCTAAAAAACGGCTTATTTCTCTTGCATTTCTCATATAACTGCCATTGCTTGACAGAAACATGCCAAAACCTGAAGGGGAAAAAAATCGAATACCATTCTCAAATATAATGCTTTGAAAATTTCTTCCAACCCCTTAAATTCGTTCGAAAAACGCCTTGCTCATTTTGCAAGATTTCGCCAACCGATTTTTTCTTCCCCTCAGCCCTGACAAGATTTTGAGCAATCTATTAACTAATCGATCAAAACACGCTATACACACATGTTTATGCAAATTAACTTCGATTAATGAGCTCACCATCTGGGAGGTCCTGACCATCCCGGATCTACTCAATCTCAGTTAATGATATTGTTTAATATGTAAATCCCTTGGACGAGCGACAATTAGAGAATATTTTTAATTATAAGCGTGTCACCTGTGAAATTCCGTAAATCGGGCGAGCTATGATCTAAAAATTATAATTCGAACGCACGCGATTTTCGTAATAAAGTGATTTTTTCTTTTCGAAAGCTCATTTTTTACTAGTCATTTCACGAGACGAAAGAGGTCGAAATGAATGGAGAATTGAACGTAACGATTGACTATTGAATTATTCGATGATGTTGGGAACATAGATCCACACTTCTTACTCCAATCGTTATATTTTCTTCCCCTTCTGAACGTTTCGCCGACAACTAAGGTGGCCTCTTCAGCTTATCTCCGTCAATCCATCACTCAGCACATCCTCACCTCATCCATCTCCACCTCCCCCAACCCGTCATCACCACTCCAATCCTATTCCACAAAAAATGAAATATTTTCCACCCAATTCTCGAACCCTGACTAGAAACCACCCACTCTTACAATAATCTAAAACTAAAACTTTTGAACATAAAAATCAAACCCACAATATTGCACCAAGAAACGATAATCACAGACGGGTCTGTGATTATCGTTTCTTGGTGCAATATTGTGGGTTTGATTTTTATGTTCAAAAGTTTTAGTTTTAGATTATTGTAAGAGTGGGTGGTTTCTAGTCAGGGTTCGAGAATTGGGTGGAAAATATTTCATTTTTTGTGGAATAGGATTGGAGTGGTTATGACGGGTTGGGGGAGGTGGAGATGGATGAGGTGAGGATGTGCTGAGTGATGGATTGACGGAGATAAGCTGAAGAGGCCACCTTAGTTGTCGGCGAAACGTTCAGAAGGGGAAGAAAATATAACGATTGGAGTAAGAAGTGTGGATCTATGTTCCCAACATCATCAAAGAAAAATGGAGATCCTGGATATTAACCGAAGGATTGACTATTGAATTATTCGATTAACTATCGAATTTAGGTCTGGCAGGCAAGTTGATTTGGTTTGGTTGGTTGGTTAGGTCTGGTTAGTGAGTTGGTTAGGTCTGGTTAGTGAGTTGGTTAGGTCTGGTTAGTGAGTTGGTTAGGTCTGGTTAGTGAGTTGGTTAGGTCTGGTTAGCGAGTTGGTTAGGTCTGGTTAGAAGCTTGGTTAGTGAGTTTGTTAGGTCTGGTTAGAAGCTTGGTTAGGTCTGGTTAGTAAGTTGGTTAGGTCTGGTTGGCAAGTTGGTTATGTCTCGTTAGCGAGTTGTTTCACTCTAGTTAGAAGGTTGGTTAGGTCTGGCTAGCAAGTTGGAAAGCATCATCACATTGAGGATACCTAATATTTTTACTAGTCTATGATACTCTAATATCTTTACTAGTTCTGTGGACCCAATGGCTCCACGTCGCCTTGAAGACGTCCGAATGGGCGAAAGTGCTCGGCCAGCCATTAAAAAATCGGAGAAAGAGTCGCCTGGTTTTTCTCCCCCTCACAACCCCCTAATATTTTTACTATTGCATTATCCGATTCATTATTGAATTTGATCAATGGAAAACTTGGTTATTGACTCAAGTACCTTTGTCTTCGGGGCTGATTTGCGCTGAAGGAACTATTGCACCCTGATGCAACGGCGGCTCCAGTTCGCAGGGGCTGCTCTTCAGAGATAAAATCTGCGAAAGAAGAATTTCTTTTAACACCGAAAATTTTGTTTGGTCGTTGATGGATCGGCGTGAAAAATTTTAACGGACTAAATCGATTGGAAAAATGGAGATATTGTTGGACGTTTTTGACACCGTTCGAATTCCCGTTATTCGTCGCCTCTTTCATGTGTTGCTCCATTACATAATTCATTATAATTAGATCCCGTGTATTGATGTTAGTAGGAACTCGATTTCCATCCTTGAGCCTCCCAAGGAGATGCGGGACAGATGTGACGATACGTTGAACGGTTTTCAACTGAAAAACCGGCCCGTCGGTTATCGGCCTGATGGAAATGCTTATCACGAGGACGATTTGATGTGACCCGACTAGGGAATGCCGGAGAATAAAGGCCCGAAGCGAAGAGAGAACTCAAATAATACGAAGGCTTAAAACGATGAATTTTTTTTTGTTGAAAATATCGCCCAAATGTTTTAAAGGTTTTAACTTTCTCAATTTTCAGTCAAATAATCTCTCCAACTGGTTTTTCCAACATTACTCACTTTTACCATAGATAACATCAAGAATAGCAGGTATGAGTGTACCAAAACAGGTAATTCTCCAAATTTTCCCTGTGTAATGTACCTATCAATTTTCAGCCATTAATTTTATTCAGTATATTTATATTCATTCATTCATATTCAATAATTCAGCAGAAACGGAGACTCTCGCGTATATTATTGATGGGCACATCATCAACTATCATTATACCGAATTTGAATGACATCAAAACTGAAATGGTTTCAAATTTTCACGAGAAAAAAAAAACACATTCGAATTAAACGATCAGTGTTTTATTTTTTAATCGACCTTTGATCGGATAAAAAATTGAAATATTCATTATTCGTTTTTTTTTTTCTTTAAACTCTCGGAAAAAGTCGGAATTGATAAAAAAAAATCTGTTTATGAATTCGCAGATATTAAATTTTTACTAACCTTTAGGTGATCAAAACATTCGAAAATCAATTGGTTTATTGCACCGGAGGCTTCATTCGGTTGTCGTTCTTCATATGTACAGAGCTCTAAGTTGAAGAAAAATCTACAGCGCGCGCCAAAAATTATTTTCCGTGAACCGAGAGCTAAAATTAGTTTGCCCTTGTCATCCTGAGTTTTTTCTGATCAACTGATCGACTAAACTCCGATCTTTTTTTGATAATTTTTTCTCACTTTTTTAAAAAAATTTCGATGACTTATATTGTCCCTGATTTTCGTCTCAGTAAGGAATTTAACATTTTTGAGCTATTTAAGGCCTGCTCTCACAACAAGAATTTTAATTTCTCGAATTTATAACAAAGTGGGTAAAAATTATTTTCCCTGCCTTCAATCCTTCCGGCGAAAACTGGTAGCAGAGCACCTGTGGTAATTCGTGAGCATTTATTTTCCGTCGGTTTCTCTCTCCGGCCGCGCGTGGGTTTTTTTCACTTTTTCGTCGCAGTCTGGCACACGTATGAGGGTAGTTGTCGGGCAGGTGTTATAGGTGAGCCTGACTAGAGAAAACAATGAGACAATCTCACCTTGTGCCATCGAGGTCGCATATATGCGGGACAGATGATCGGGCACGAGCCCGACGCGAGCCAATCAGACGCAAAGAGCTGAACGTCCCGATACATAAATTATCTCGACCGCCTCCACTCACGTGCATTACGTTTACTTAGCTCTATCTCGCGCGCGCTCTCTCTCTTCTAGCAGATCTATCAGCTGAAATTAGTGAAACCTGAATTTTTCCGGAACAAAAAGTGTAGGTACCTACCGTTTGTAGAACGGCACTGACGATTTCAGAAGAGAAAATTTTATTTTAACACCGTATCAGATTATGTTATTATTATGTCTGTCGCCATGCTGCTTGTAAAAGTTTTATATAACTTAATTTGTTTTATTAGTTAGATAGCGTATGCGTGGGACTCGGACTCGTTGCAATTTTTCGAGCTTGTTGATCGAAAGCGAATATATAAGCGGATACGAAATCAGGCGAATGTTGCCTAATAACGTCATCGAGTCTCTAGTACCCTTAATTGAGCGAGAGCTGGCAACGTTGCAATTTTTCCGACCCGCCTAATTCCGTGTCTGCTGCTCTAGAAAAAAGGCTTACCTTGTTGCTAAGGCTGGCTTCCTTGATCAATGCAAGCCCTCGTACTCGTCTTCCGGCGCCGAGGCTTCTCCTCGCCTCCGACGTACTTTTCGCTTCAGGCCTCAAATGATCGTGCACGCCTTTCGCCTGTAAAATTTCCAAGACAAAAATCCAAGATTAATTAAATAAATTATTTCGCCTACCCCGAGAAAAATCCTCGTGTTCCACCTATGAAATTTTTTCCATTGATTACATCAGTTTCCTATTCGTGTAATAATTGCAAGCGAATGTACTACCTGGAAAAAAATGGCGTGCTCCGTGTGGCGCCAAAAATGCGTTACAGGATAGCCGCAATGTCCTCGGCATGGGAGGATTTCAAGACGCCCGCTGCACAGCCTGTTCGGACATGGCTTACCTGAGAACAATTTCGACAACGATTTGATCAATGGCGAAAGTCAACCGAAAGGTCGACTAAGGCGCTATAACCAGTAGCGGGACAGCATCGAAAGATGCGAATTGTTTTAAAATATCGTTTGTCGGCCGGTAAATCAGGCGATAATGATATGGAACCCTAAAAAGGTCTCCGAATCTCGGCGAGATAATCGACCAATGTTGACGTATGCTAATCGACTGATTAGGACTTTAAATTGAACGTTAGAACCAACGGTGGGTTCCCCATTATTTTTTACCAGCGGTGTTGCTGAAACCGCCGATTTCGGGCAGGATCTGGTTCGAATTCTAATAGAGAGTCACGTTTTCAATTATGATACATCGGATGAATTTTTTTTTCTGTGCGAACGAAAAGTATACCAACCGTTTTGACACATGATGTAACAACGCTCTGCTACCAGTTTCCGTACCAGAGTGATTTTAATGTAGAAGGATTCGAGGGACGGAAGTGAATAATGGAATGAGAATAAAATGTGTAATTATCTAAAGGCTATTTTCCCTTAAATTGAACGGAAATTGACTCCAGAAAAAGTGTCCTAATAAAAAACCCAGACTCGTCAATTTTATTTTTTTGGAAAGGGGAGGTTGATGTTAAGTGTTATCGATTGAACAACGTAAAAATCTGCACAATCTAAAAATAAAATTGCGGAACTTCAATACGGAATACATCAAAAGATATAACCCCGCTCTGCTACCAGTTTCCGTATTCGAGGGACGGTAGCGAATAACAGAATGTGAGTAAAACGTGTAATAAATATTTAAAAATGTTATTTCCCCTAAAATTGACTCTAAAAAAATCTTCCTAATAAAAAGAAAAAAACCCAGAGTCGTCAATGTTTTCCTTTGGTAAAAAGGTAGGTTCCAAGTGTTATCGAATGAACAACCTAAAAATCTCCAGGATTACCCGAAAATAGTGCCATTTTCAACATCTAATTGCGCTCTGCTACCAGTTTCAGCGCTATAGCGATTTCTTTGCAGAAGGATACAGGGATGAAATTGACCTATGGAATGTTGATTGAAGATGTAAAAATGCTTTGAAAAGGCGTTTCCCTCATCAACCGGAGAAAAAAATTTAAAAATTGCTTAAAAATTTATTAGGTATTATTATTATTTTTTTTTTTTAAATTTTTTTTGAATCTGAAACAATAATTGACTGAAGTTGACAATATTGTGGGCTCAAAAATAGCAACAACTATCCAAACTCTTTTTCCAAATAAGTTTTTTTTTTGTTCAGATTTTGATTAGCTTTGATAAGAATAAAGGAAAGAAGGGCTTCGACTTCTGGCTTTGAGAGATAAATTGCAACTGAAGAGTCAAGCTGCGCTTTCTGCCATTTATACAGCTATGGAAAGCTAGCTATGCTGAGGACAGAATGCGATCGACTCCTAAACGTCTAAGGACCGAATGCGATCTATACATTTTAAATGATCGAATTCCGATCACCGTCGGGGGAAATAAATCTTCAAATTTAATTGAATCAATCCGTTTCATACCACATGTACCTTGTTGTTTTTTCCGAGCCTTGTCGCAGATAGCGGGCCGAAGATGGACCGAATCACCGTTCGGGAGGACGCACCTGCGCGAACATACGAGCACTCCGAGGCAGCTTTTTTTCAATATGTGCACATTGTGGTTGTTGGTGTTGCGCATTGCCCAGCCGCTCGAATGGCGCTTGGCTTCGTCGCTGTCCGGCGGATAGACGAGGCGGCAATGCCCGTCGGCCCACTCTTCGAATCTATTGTAGTCGACAACCTGCGCAATTGATTAAATACGATTTTCCACATTATTCAAGGCGAACGGCGAAAATTGGAAATTTACAAGAGGCGGCCCTTTGCAGGGCCGAAATTCGAAAATTCGCCTTTTCAAGCGCGACGAGTTCTGTGGGCCGAGCGTGCTTTGATTTTCGTCAAAGATTAATTAATACGTTCGAATATTATCCTCTCGAGAATGGGAAAATTTTCGAACGACAAGCGCAAAGGCTCCGAGACGGTGAACGAGCCGGAGCTCTGTGTAAATCACCGTTTATAAAACCGACTATTGACCGAGGCAGCCTGTAATTAATAGGAGATTATTAAATGATTCGGATGCGGAGATAGGCCCGAGGGCAAGGGCCCTTTACAATATAGTTATAAATAACGCAGTCATATTCAATCGTTAGGGAGAGATATCAGCTTGTTCTGAACGGAATCGTTGAAATGATTGTTTGACGTAGGTTTATTGATGGTACTACCTACCTGGACGGCCTATACCTGTAGGCGCATGGGACAGAGATCGAAGGCATTAGGTTTGCAAATGCACTTCCACAAGAGTTCCGGACCGCCTTATCCCGGAGGCGGTGATACAAGTTTTACGAGCGGTGCCTTACCGATAAGAATCGTTTATTAAACATTCGTGGAAGAAAAAGGAGAGATTTTTATTGGACGAAATTGCGCCGTACAATCGGTAGCGCGTGTGCGCAATGCATCGGCGATTTGTGATTTTATATTGACAAGAAGAAAGAATTATACGATTCGAGAAACGGTTCGCTGACTTGAATAGCAAAAAAAAATTTTTTTTATCAAATAGAAATGAATAATAATAGAAAATACGATTCGGGTAGTATAAAAACGCTGCAAATGATTGTACAGTGGTTTATTATTCCTTCGCTTCAATAATGATTTAAGAAGACTATCCATTTCTGATTGTAATTTTAATCATTTTTATTTTTCCTAATTTCCAAATCGAAATCTGAATTTTTCGCCTTACGGTATAGTTGAAGAGAGTGTTCGACCAGCATTCCAACGAGTATAGAACGATTTTTATATCATCTCCAAGTACTCTCGAGCTATACCATCATGCAAAATTTCTGAAAATGTCCCAAACTCGACACAAAAGCTACGATAACTCGAGAACCAATTAATATGAATTTTCTCCCCTCAAAACCCCCAAAAATACCTTTAAAATTAAGCTAGCAAGTTGGTTCAAGAATTGGGCCGTCGTAGGGCCGAGATTGATTTTTGGTGAAAATTTCAAGAATTTAGCCCTTATGGTTTGGCCGGAAAAGTGTTGACGGCGGACAGAACGAATTTTTTTTTATTGGATATTCGGATTCTACATGCCTTGAAACGTAAAACATCAAATTTTGAGGGGGGTTAGAAATTTGTCGTTTTCTTGTGGGGGATTACAATGGTTTAATATTGAATAATAAACCGAACAAAAATGTTTGTTCTCAAATAAAATAAATAATGATGAAAAAAAGTGATTCCCGTAGTGTAAAAACGCATCTCGATTCGTCGTCGAACAAACGGAACGCGTTCGATTAAGAGCGACCATCAATCAACCGGTTTAACGCATTTCACATCTCTTCGTTCCTTGAGAGCATCAGCACGACAAAGAGCTCCATTTGAACCTCACAGATGGAAACAATTCCTTCGTTAATATATTACAAACGAGTTATATTTTCTTACTAATATCTTGCATTTTTATCAGGAATTTAGGTCGCCCGCCAAGAGTTGCGATTGTGCGTCGAATGTATTGGTTTTTGCGACAAGAACGCGATTGTGGAGTGTCCTGCGTCAAGTGTTGTGAATTGCGCGATGGTCGTGCCTCAAGGGACTTGAGTAGTCTTGCAGTCAAATGTCGTGATTCATGCGTCAAAACGTGAGCAGAGTTTCGTGCGTCTCGTGTGACGAATAAGTGTCTGACGTCTTGAGTCATACGTCGAGAGTCGTGAATTCTGTGTCAACGGTAGTGCGTCACATGTCATGGTAAAAACTCGTGCGTCGAATGCCGTCAAGAGTAGAGTGCTGTACATCAAATTTCATAAATTGTGCTTCGAACGCGGTAATTTATGTGTCAAGATCGTGAATAGTGTCCTACGTCAAGTGCCGTGCGTCACAAGGCCACAGGTTGAGTTCTGTGCGACGAAAATCGTGCATTGTGAGTCGAGTTTCGTCAATTGCCGTGATCCATGGATCAAGAAAGTGAGGTATCCTGCTTCAAGTTTTGCGAATGAAATGTTGCAAGTTGTGAAGCGCAGTGCGTCAATGTGGTGATTTATGCGTCTAAACTGCCTTTGTTAAGTGTTGTGGATTGTGCATCGATGTTCGTGCGTCAAGGGTCGTAAGTGGAGTTCCATAGGTGCGTCGAATCAATTCATGCGTCAAGAACGCGAGTTGTGGAGTGTCCTGCGTTATGTGTTGTGATCCAAAGGTCGTAAGCAGAGTCAAATGTTGTAAATTTTGCTCCAATGGTCGTGATTCATGCGCCAAAAACGTGAGTAGAGTTTCGTGCGTCGCGTATCACAAATAAGCGTCGGACGTCTTTGTTGAAGTTCTACTCCAGCTCTCATCACCAAGCATATGTTTTCGTGAAACATATGATCGACAATTAATAATTTAATTTGTCAAAAAATAAATTCATTCCGTTCTGTCTGTTCAATGAAGAACTACTTATTGTGTCTCAAACTAAAAACAATTTTACAAAAGGTTATGGGCCCAGCTCGAAGTATGATATAATCGAGTTGGAAGTTTTTTTTTGTCGCGAGTGTTTATACCTGAAAAGAAAAATGGCAAGCACCGTGAACTACAGAATCGAGCCACTAACCAAAGACAATTTCGACACTTGGAAGCTACAGGCACAAGCGATCCTAATCAAGTCGGGACTTTGGAAGTTTGTAAATGGAACAGAAAAATTTCCCGATGGCAAAGACACCGAAGTCGAGCAAGCCAAATGGATCGATTCGGATCTCAACGCCAGGTCAGATCTAACCCTGATTATTTCGCCAAGTGAGCTTAAGCATATTAGGCATTGTAAGACGTCGAAAGATGTCTGGGAAACTTTGACGAAGTTGCATTCCTCAAAAGGCCCTGCTCGAAAAGCAACTTTATTAAAGAAATTACTAATGCTAAAAATGAGCGATGATCAAAATGTTCGTAATCACTTGGATGAATTTTTGGACACGGTTAACAAATTAGAAGAAATGGAAATTCAAATTAATGCTGATTTATTAGCAATTATGATGCTGTATAGTTTGTCTCCTTCGTTTGAAAATTTTCGCGTTGCTATTGAGTCGCGTGACAACTTACCAACCCCTGATCAATTGAAAATCAAAATATTCGAAGAATTTGAAGCCAGAAACCAAATTAATTCGCCGAATTCGGAAGATGCGTTTTTCACAAAAAATCAGCGGAAATTCCCGAACGGGAAATCAAAATTTCAGAGGAAGGGTTTACAGCAAAAATCAAATAATTTTTCTCTGAAGTGTGAAAAATGTGGACGAACTAATCATAAAACCGAAAATTGTTTTGCGAAAACGAAACTAAATAATAATTCATCATTTCTTCTCGGAGATTCAAGTTTTTCATCGGGCATTGATACTAAAGATTCCAGTAGATGGTGTCTAGATTCGGGAACAACTTCACACGTTTGTAAAGAGAAAGCGGCGTTTCTTGAACTTGAAAATAAACAAGAAAAATCCCTTAAACTTGCGTCGAAAAATTATTCAACGCCAATTCATGGGAAAGGCATTGTAAAAATTGATGTTCCAGAATCACAAATAACAATGAACAATACATTGTACGTTCCAGATCTTGCAGTCAACTTAATGTCAGTTAGTAAAATCACTGATTATGGTAATTCGGTAACTTTCCAAGAAAATTCTGCATTTGTAAAAAATTCGTTGGGAAATGTGATTCTCACAGCTTCAAAAATGAACGGCCTTTATTACGTAAATCAAAAATCTAATGAACGTGCAAATTTTTCGACTGTTCAAAATTCTATCAACGACTGGCATAAAAAGCTTGGTCATATTAACGAAATTGATTTGAAATTGGCTAACAAAAATAAAATGTTAGAAGGTCTTTCTTTCAACGGAAAAGATAAACTTGATGACTGTGAAGTCTGTATCCAGTCAAAAATGAGTAGACTGCCATTTCCGGTTCGTGAAGTTCCAAAGAATATTGAAGTTCTAGAAATCATCCATTCTGATGTTTGTGGACCCATGCGAATCACTTCACCAGGTGGATCTAGATATTTTGTAACATTCACGGACGAAAAGACACGCTATAGCCGCGTGTATTTTCTCAAAAACAAAAATGAAGTCCTAGAAAACTTCAAAAATTATAAAAACGAAGCTGAAAATTTCACCAATAAACGTATAAAATTTTTGCAAACTGACAATGGAAAAGGTGAATATTGTAATAGAGTTTTTGACAAGTTTTTAGAAGAAAATGGCATACAACGACGTCTATCAGCACCCTACACGCCGCAGCAGAATGGGTTGGCTGAGCGGATGAATCGCACGCTACTTGAAAAAGCTCGCTGCCTGATGATTGATGCCAACGTTCCTCCGTCACTATGGGCTGAAGCTGTTCATACAGCTAATTATCTGAGGAATCGGACGCCTTCACGGGCGCTGAATCACGAGTCCCCTTTCCTACGATGGGTGGGAAGAACTCCATCAGCTCGGCATCTTCACATTTTTGGCAGTAAGACTTACGTTTTGGAAAAAAAACCAGGTAAAGACAAATTTTCACCTAGAACTAAGCAGGGTATATTTGTCGGCTATTCCGAACATTCGAAAGCGTTCAGAATTTGGGTACCATCCGCCCATAGAGTTGAAGTTAGTCGGGATGTAAAAGTTTTGGATAATATTTGGAATAAGACTGAAACTTATGACTATAAATTTTTCAATCGCAACAATGAGAACAAGATTGAGTCTAATATTCATCCTGACATATCTTCTAACTCGGAAAAACAACAAATGATCGAAATTAAACAAAATTTTCATCAGAAAAATGCAGAACTTGTCAAAAGTGTCTCAGTAGAAGAGCACGGAAAAGAGTCTCCAATAAAATCGACAACTCATCAAGAAATTGAAACTATTCTAGAATCTAAACAGTCAGAAGAAATTCCTTACCTAAGACCAAACAGAAACGATCGAACACCACAATTGCTTGAAGATTTTGAGCTATCATTTACGAGCATTGTCAACCAAAATTCTGATCCCTCTCAATTTGACGAAGCCATCAAATCAGAAATTAAATCTCATGTCAAGAATGGTACATGGTCAATCGTGGAAAAGAAATATGTTAGAAATACTGTTGGGTGTAGGATGATTCTATCAGAAAAATTTAAAGCCGATGGCACTCTGGACCGAAAAAAGGCCAGGCTCGTTGCACGCGGATTCACCCAAATTCCTAACGTAGACTTTTCTGAAACTTTCGCACCAGTGGTAAAATTATGTTCGATTCGGTTCCTACTAGGAATCGCCGTTGAAAAAGGAATGAATGTGCGCCAGATGGACGTAACAACTGCCTTTTTGAATGGTGACCTAGATGAGACAATTCACATGGACCTTCCTCCAAACCTTGAAAAGTACTTGCAGAGAATTATCGTAGAAGGAAGTGAAAATGAAGAAATATTCGAAAAAGCAAAGAAGATGCTTGAGGATTTGAGGAAAGGTTCCAGTGATAAAGTTGGGCGGCTGAATAGAGCTATTTATGGCTTGAAACAAGCTGGACGCCAGTGGTTCAAAAAGTTGGACCTAAAATTGAAAGAAATTGGTTTCCAAGCTTCGAAGGCCGATCCATGCATATATGTCTCGCCTTCTGGAGAGGAGATAATTGGAGTATATGTCGATGATTTAATTATCGCTACAAAAACTGATGAGGCGTATGACAAAATCAAATCGAATCTTTCAAAATGGTTTGATATGAAAGATTTGGGCTCACTAAATTATTGTTTGGGCATAAAGTTTAAAACTGAAAATGGCATAATTTCGGCAAACCAATCCAAATACATAGAGAAAATTTTGGAAAAATTCAAAATGGAAAATTGTAAATCAATTGGAACACCAATGGATCCGAAAACGAAATTAGAGCCGTCTAAATTAGAAAAAGATGAAAATATACCTTATCAACAACTAATTGGTTGTCTAATGTACCTATCTGTAGCTACTCGCCCAGATATTAGCTACACTGTTAGTTATTTGAGCCAATTCAATAACTGTTATGATTCTCAACATTGGAATGCTGCTAAAAGAGTACTTAGATACTTGAAGGGCACAATGGGTCTATCCCTTGAATTTCGAAAAACCGGACAGCCTTTAATCGGATACGCTGATGCAGACTGGGGTTCCTGTTCAATAGATCGCCGCTCGTATTCCGGCCACTGTTTTATTTTTGCAGGATCCGTCATTAGCTGGTCAGCTAAGAAGCAAAACTGCGTCGCACTCTCAACTGCCGAGGCCGAACATGCAGCCATCACGGAGGCGACAAAAGAGGCTATCTACCTAAAGAACTTGGCTGCAGATCTCCGTGTGGATCAACCGACCATCAAGATCTTCAGCGACAATCAAGCCGCGCAGCAGATCGCAAAAAATCTCATCGTCAGCTCGAAGTCAAAACATATTGACATCAAGCTGCACTTCATTCGGGACATCATCGCGCGCGGGGACATTGATTTGCAATATCTCTCCACAGAAGAAATGACTGCAGACGTCTTAACCAAACCTCTCCCAAAACCGCGTCACGGCATTCTTCTGAAAAAGTTGGGACTATCCTCGAGCTATCGTGAGGGGGAGTGTTGAAGTTCTACTCCAGCTCTCATCACCAAGCATATGTTTTCGTGAAACATATGATCGACAATTAATAATTTAATTTGTCAAAAAATAAATTCATTCCGTTCTGTCTGTTCAATGAAGAACTACTTATTGTGTCTCAAACTAAAAACAATTTTACAAAAGTCTTGCGTCAAGAACGTAAGTAGACGTCGAGAGTAGTGAACTCTGTGTCAATGGCCGTGCGTCACATGTCATGGTAGAAACTCGTGCGTCAAACGCCGTTAGTCAAGAGTAGAGTAAGTAAATCAAATGTCGTAAATTGTGCTTCGAATGAGGTAATTTATTCGTTCCACGCTGAAAATTCACTTTGCCCTCGGGATATAATCAGAAAAATAAAAGGAGGAAAAGAAGAAAAATAAATGTAACATACAATTCACATACCCTTGGAACGTTGGAATCGTTTATATCCCAATCTTGGTGACGCCCTAACCTTGAGGGGTAGTTCATCAGGTAGTCGTTCCTTTCGGAATCGCTTCTGCAAATAAGAAAGTTGACAATTAACGCTACGTTGAAAGTCAAAAGATGGAAGGCCGTAAATAATTTTATCGTGCGGTTACCCGAATTTTAACCGGACGATGTTCAATTGCTAGATGAGAGAGAGAAACTTTTTTTCTCTCTTTATTTTGTTTAAGAGTTCGGTTTATAGTTCAATTAAAAAAAAAAAAAACATTGAAATCGCACACGAAAAAATTCCTAAATTTGGTAAATTTAGTATAGGTAATGATTGTATAATTATTTTGTAAATAACATTTGTAAATGTTCCCACCGAAAAACAGATTGCTAATTAAAGGGGAAAACTGGGGAGGTAACAACTATTGTAATTTTAAACATTTTGGCTTATTATTCAATAAAAAACCATTATAATCGCCTGAGAAAATTTTTATTCTAACCCCCCAATAAAATTTGATGTTTAAAATTTTATTTATTTTTTTAATGTCTGTACAATATTGGTTTGCAGTTTTTTATTTATTATTATTTTTTTAAAATTGTATAAACTTTTTTTTACGGAATTTCTTCCCGTTGCGCATTGTGGGAGTTACTTCGCATCGGACGCATAAAGATGAAACTTGCGTGAGCGTCGGCCGATAAGCCGGGAGGGATCGGTATCGGTGACTAATGGCCCGGTCGGAAAGCCTTCCAAATAGATCTCGCCGTCCGATTAAACCGGTGATTTCGAAGCAAGAAAACGCCGCCCTTTTCAAAACATTGCTACCGTTATTCCTCCGTACTTCGACTTACGAAACGCACTAATGTTTGTTTCTCAGGCCCGCCCTTTCTTACCCTGTTATTAACTCGAGCTGATCCCGAATTCTTCGCCGACATGAATCGTTTTTCATTGAGATTGTCCAGAATCGGTTTGTGAAGAGCCGTTTATTCGACTGAGATGATCGGGAATGAAATTTCGAACCGAAAGCCAGTGCAAGGTTCGAATGTTTGAAAAATCATCGGAAAAAACCGTTCAAAAATGTTTTTATTCTGAATTTTCGCCTTAAACCACCCGGATTTTAACGGTATTTATATCCACGTTCTACGTTTATTTTTAAGTTGATTTATTTTGTCATTTATTACATTTATTCTCATTAAATAAATTCGGGACAAAGTGGGTTTTTTTTTTTTTTTTTTTAAGAGGAAATTACACTCCTAGTTTGTTATTTCAACAATACAATCGATGAGAAAGTAATACAATCGATAAGAAAATATGTATACCTGAATTGTTGTAATTAAATTTTTTCCAACGCTGATACATTTTTTTAAATAAAAATAAATTGTCATTATTCAATTGTATATTCAGTTTACGATTGAAAATAATAAAATATCAGATATGGACCATCTACGTTTATTTTCAAGGTTATTTATTTTGCCATTTATTACATTTATTCTCATTAAATAAATTCATTTTTTTTAAATGAAATTACATTTAGTTTGTTACTTTAACAATACAATCGAAAATTAAATTAGTACCTGAATTGTTGTAATTAATTTTTTCCGATTTTGATACATTTTTTCAATAAAAATAAATTGTCATTATATTCAATTGTATATTCAGTTTACGATTGAAAATAATAAAATATCAGATATGGACCGTCTACGTTTATTTTTAAGGTTATTTATTTTTGCCATTTATTACATTTATTCTCATTAAATAAATTTAAAAAAATTGTTGTTTTCTTTTGTTTTTTTAATGAAATAAAATTCAGTTTGTTACTTTAACAGTACAATCGATAAATAAAATTAGTACCTGAATTGTTGTAATTAAATTTTTTCCAATGTTCATACATTTTTTTTTCATTAAAAATAAATATTGTCATTATTCAATTATATATTCAGTTTACGATTAAAAATATGAATATCAGATATGGACCATCTGGAAACTGCATGTGACCTACGGTTTCTAGCCGGACTATTTACATTTATGATAAAGTACGTGTCGTGCTTTGTAGATAATCGACCATCAGTGCCAAGATGTATCAGATACAAGATGACATAGCACCGGTTCGCTACCTGATCCTGAACGGGGGTGCGGTTTTTTCCTTCCATTCAAACTGTTAGGAACAGCTGATCGCTGAGGCGCGTGCCCGTGTTTTTGGGAGTTGACATGCTTCAAGGTGTGCCTGGTGGTTTATGAACGCGAGAGCACCTGGCCCGAAGACGCGTTTCAATTTGCATCCGTACGACGGCAGATGAGAGGAAATTCAGGTTGATTTACAAGCGAGGGAAAGTATTTCCGAAAGCGGCGAACCGATTTTCGAAAAACGAATCCGGGGGAAAAATGACATTTTCCTCCATGGGAAATATTTTTACCGAATATTGGCGATCGGTGTTTAATTTTATCGCGAACTAGTGAACCAAACGAATAAAATAAAATAATAAATTTTTCCCCGGTTAAAAGGAAAAAACCTCAAAACGACCCACGACAAAAATAATAATCTCTGTCTTTTTTTTATTGTTTTTATTTTTTATTTTTTAGATGCTGTCTGTGCTTGAGAATATTTACTTACTGCACTTCCACGCTCTGCGAATACAAGACATTTTGTTATAATGTTTTCATTGAGATAAGGGCCAATTTAAAGTATTTTCGATTCGACCATCATTATATCGCTTAAGAAGAATTTCGGGCTATCAATAAAACTACATAAAAAAATAAATGTCGATTCATAATGAGCGTTATTTCGATAGACATATAGATACAAACGCGGAGGCATTCTTTATTATTGTTCTAAGAGTTGATTCAAACGATCAGTTTATCGCGAGAATTTAAAATAATTCCTTTCAGATTCGAGGGATATTTCTTGTAAAATCGGCTTTTGAAATCGGTCAAAAAAAATTTGTTTTCGAACATTTTCGTTTTTTCCATTCAGATCTTGATTAACTTTGAGAAGGATAGAGGAAAGGAAGATCATCGATTTGTAGCTTCCGAGAGCTGAATCGAGACTGAAGAGTGAGGCTGCGCCTTCAACCATTTATACTCTATAGAAGGCAAGCTTTGCTCGGGACAGAAAGCGATGGGCTCCCAAACGTCTAAGGACCGAATGCGATCTCTACATTTTAAACGATCGAATTCCAATCACCGTTGAGAAAAGGCAAAACTTCAAATTTACTTTAAATTGAATATAAATAAAAATTTGATCATTCCAGTCGGCGAATTTTTGTTAAAGCTAGCGAAGTTGAAAATTACGACGATAGGACAACTTCAGAAATTAAACGGGAAGTTGAATTTAAAAATGGAAGATGTAAGAAGGAGAAAATTTCGGCGCAAGCGTACGCTCTGTGGATTTGATTTCGAAAACCGGTCGTCGAAGGCGGTCAATATTTACATTTGACTAATTAATCGAGCGGAAGAAGCCTCGGTTCGAGAGATCGGCCTGGAGATTTAAACGGTCCGGATAGCGAGGCGTATGAAATGTTTAGTTATCGACTTCGGCGCCACCCACAGGCCAGAAAGCACCGGATTATTATGATTCACAGCCTCCCCGCGTATCGTATCGTTCCCCTAAATACAGGTTGCTCGTTTGCATCGCAAGAAAGGTAATGTACAATCCCACCCACCAATTCGGGTCCGTACTCGAAGACAGGAGCCCATTAGATATCTAGTAAGGCCCCACATTTCCTAGCCAGAAATTGGCGGGTACATGCGGGGGATTCGGATTGAATTTTTCACCCAAGTTCGAAAAAGCGAGGTTGACAATGTAATCACACGTTCGGCGCCTTCCGTTTTTCACGCATAAGCGTGGGATCGTCGTTGGATTTTTCTGGACCGCTAGAAGATTTTTCGGAGGATGAATGAAGGTAAGATTTTTGATTTTTCAATGTTTAGGTACTTGAAATAATTGAAGTGTGGAAAAAAGTCAACTTATTTGTATTTCATTTAAAATGGAAAAAATGTTCAATTTTCGTGCGGTAAAAATTCAGTTTAACGCATGAAAAAAAATCTGTTTTATTTGTGAATATTTCAATTTGCTTTTTAAGACCGACCCCTATTTTTCATTATATTAAAATATCTAGTATTTTCCCAGTAGAATTTCGTCCGTTACCTAAAGATTTACCATTATAATTTTTATCTTTTTTCTCTCAAAACGTTGTGACTATTTTTTCATAGATAAAAGTGTCAATTCTCCTCGTGGAAAAACTCGGTTGAAGGTATTAATAAATAAAATAGATGTTATATGCGGAAACTAATTAGTTAACTTCATTTTTAGATAAATATATTACCTATTACTTTTTTTAAGTTGAATTTTTTTTAATGGTCAATGGTTTTCTTTGTGAACGGTTCTATTTTATCTTTTTTGTGCAGGACGGGGGTATTTCAGCATTTTTCAAAATCGAATTTAAAAAAATTGTTTTTATTTTTGAAATAATTTGCATTCAATTCTTTCTGATTTTTTTGTCGTATTCGCATTTTTTGACAGTTTTAACAGTTTTGAGTTCGGTAGTAATGTTTGGTTATATTCTATAAAAATAAAATTTATATAATTAGGTATCTTTCTTCACACCTGTGATCAAGAATTTTCGAAATATTAGAAATCAACTTTCCGCTTTCTTCTTTTCTCTCAACACAATCAATTAATTATAATATCAAATATATATAATTTATTAGTTGACTTCCTCAAGGTTTTTTTTTATCGTCACCAGATTTTGTGCCTAAGTTTGTTCGAATGGCTTGGAAAAAATCAGCTACGTGCGAATTTTGAGTCTTACAATATTTTCACTTCCTCATCGTGACAAATTTTAATCAACACTGTCTACATCGACCCTATTGCTCCCCTGATAAAGGGATCCAGTTTCGTCAACAGTTTATCTCATGCCCCTATATGAGGGCTGCGTGATTAGCATTATTGCGGCTTTCTCCTCCGCTTTCCTCCAGCTAGTTGACCTAAATGTTCGTCTCGTACATTAATAGGAAAAATTAAATGGAAAATAATAAAGGTTAAAAAAAAATTTTTTTAACGCGCTTGACCTTTTTGAATTCTGATGAATGAATACAGATTATTACGCTCGGCCGAAATTATCGCCTTATAAATCGTTACTAGCTCGTAAAATGATTTATTGTCCCCAGTATTGGACCATGAGACGAGTATTAAGACATAGTTGATTTGGGGCGCCTCGATAAGGCTAAAATGACGAGTGGAAGAGGAAAAAAAACGCACCTTTCCTCAAACAGATTTAATTTGAATTTCGACCAGTTTAGGGACCGTCTCAACAAACAAACCGTGCAACCTCAAGCTGAGATTTTACGCTGGGAAAAAAACTCGTCGATTCGCTTCGTTTTAATCGTAAAAAACGACGGCGGATTGGGGAAAAAAAACGACATCGGCCCCGTCTTTGAACAGTTCTTTCTATTCAGGAGTGAACAGCAGCTACTAATTAATTTGGCATACGAAATTGAGAGGACGCGTGGACTGTGACCTACATCGGCTAAATCATGTCCAGTTTTCGGACTATGACGAATTTACAATTTGAATTATTCCCATGTTGAGCATAAGAACGAGCGTGACAATAATAAATAGCCTGAGTACACGTTCGATTAATGATTTATCGAATAAAATCAACCCGGTCGAATTTTAAATAAATATTAAACACCTATCTCTAGTCGAAGGTTTTTTATATATCTATTTATTTCCTATCAGAGATATTATCGCAATGCTTTCAATTCGAATTATTTTATGAGTTATTTATCAATAATGTTCAATTCGAGTGAGAATCGAAAATTGCCGCTTTTTCTTTATTATTTCCTTTGCAGTATTTTTTGAGATTCAATCTATTACATAAATAAATGGTAACGCATTCTCTACTTTAAATCTGTAGAATAAGAGACGCGTACATAAATATGAAGTTTTTTTTTTTTTCAATTTGCTGCTTGTAGCTAATCGCTATTTTATGATTTAAGGCCGAGAATGGAAAATTTAATTGAACTGAATCAACATAATCAAAATTTCGGACCGAAACGATGTATTATTTTTGAAATATAGAAAAATATATATGTGTAATACATATTTTATAAATATGTATATTTTATATAATACATAATTTATATAATAATTGATTGTTGAGAGAAAAAAAGAATGTTGTTTCTAATATTTCGAAAATTTTGATCACAAATATGTAGAAAGATAAGATAGAAATATCTTCTATTTTTATAGAATATAACAAAAAATTAATACCTACTCAAAACTGACAAAAATTTGAATCCGAATTTGACAAGAAATCAGAAATGAAAGCAATGTTTAAAATTAGATTTTGAAAAAAAAATATTTGAAACTTTACTTTGGTTTCTAGTTTCACAATTGAAAGTTATTTAAGATCGCCGATTGCAATTTATGAATAATGAGAACAACTTTCGATAAGAAAAACGAGTTATAATTCTGATACGATACTCCGTCAAGTTCTAACCCATTACTGAAATAGGTAGAGTTTTTCTTAACAGAAAGAATTTCTAACTAAATTTTGGAGTGAATATTTTTTTCGTAGCAAGAATAATTTCTACATTTTATGCGAAAAAAAATTACTACGCTTCCAAATAATTTCATGGTAACTAATGAGTGGATTACGAACCTGATATTCTTTCTTATTGACAATATCATTTATGGCAAGCATTTGACGATTTTATTCACCGCCGTTCACCCGAAGGCCGTCCAAATTTCTGTCAAGCCGATTGTTCGCTTATTTTTTCAACTCTTATTGTACTAATTTCCTCTCAATTTTTCCCATTCGAATTTCCAACTGGGGGATTTTTATTTTTTCCTAACATCACCAAAAAACACTGGAGTAATTTTTTCTCGAGTCTTTTTTTTATTCAAATTTTTCCTGTTCGATAGTTTGGCAATAAAATTCAAATGAAAATCTAGGCACGTCTGTAAATTCCTACATTTTCTCGAATAGCTTTATGTGTTTATGTAGACGCGATTAAATATAATGCGGACTTCAATGTAAAAGTGGGAGTAGAAATAGCTCATGAATCTATTGATATTAATCGGACACGATCGGATTACACAATTACAGATACTTCAAAAACGCAATTTTCTATGATTTTTTTTCTTCTTTTTTTTTTACTGGGAAAATAATGAAAATGTCAATCGGCTGTGAAACGAATTTTTCTGAAAATATGGTTCGTTATTGAATGCTAGAGAGACTTCAACGGTCGGTAGTGTCAAAGGTACTTACAGTATAACGACCATATCCTTTACGCAAGCCAAAACACGGCAGTCGATGCTTCCGAGAATCGTCCCAACGCACTAAGCTCGCACTCGATGACGTTCACCTCGCGACTGATGCGACGCTTACCTCCTCTTTGGCATCGTCTTTTGGAGGGGTGAGATTATCGCAGAGGGGGCGTAGGCTCCCCCTCTCTGCCCGCCGGCGAGCCAATGGAAACGCTTCTAGGCGCTCCCGCTTTCCCATTGGTCGATCGGCGACTGCGCCTGCGGCATCCCTCAGCTTGGAACAGAAGAAACGAGTGAGCAGCGACGCAATTCAGGGCAATGCCTAGGTCCAAGGGCCAAACTGTTGAAGTACGTAGGCTTGATAAAAATTTTATGAACGCTGAATTCGTGCAAATTTGAAAAATATAAGAAACCTAAGAACCAAAAAAGTTCCAGTCATTCGGCAGTTTTTCGAGTGAATTTTCAAAGCTTACTGTAGAGGGGGCTGTTAAGAATATTATAATGAACATGGAAAGATTTTACACTGGCTCATTATTGTTGGAGTGATAGTATGCATTTTCCCCAAACTCAGAAACCTCCATATAACTGCAACACCCCGGGAACCGTTAAAGATACCGACACTAGATTGGTAATTATAGGGAAAAACTCCCTAGCAACTATAGTAATTTTAATCATTATTATTCTCTTAATTTCCAAAGTAAAAGCTTTTTTTTCCTAACGGTACAGCTGAAGAGTGTTCGATGAGCATTCAGCGAGTATAGAACGATAATCTATTATAAATATTATATTAACAATAGGCCAGTAAAGAAAAGCATGGAGAAAGAGTCGCCAAGTTCATCTCCCGCTCACCCTAGCAAAAATGATGTACGATCGTTGAAAATACTGTAAATCAATTGACTTTGTGTGAATTTGATTTTTTTTTTATGACAATTTGTGATAACAAAACGAACTATCTGGGCTAATTTTTCATTGAGTTCACGATTTTATCTTTTTTTCCTGTCGTGTGTTTTACGACTGAAAACTAACCGACAAACCAGACCGAATCAGTTGAGCTGAGATTCGTAATTCAATTCTTCCAAAGCAGCCCGCATCTTTCGAACGAGGAGGGAAAATGTGTCAACGGATCTCCGTTGTCCAGGTCATGATATTCGATGGTCGTTATCTTCCACTGAAGAAAATCGCCGCAGTACTGAATCGGTCAAGTTCTGTAGGTATAATACTACGAGAGAATAGAGACCAAAGCTAACGAGCGAAATTGCAATTTTTCGGCCATTATCAGAAAATTGCCCTTTTTTTTTTTTTTTTTTTTTTTTTTTTTACGTCATCCGAACCTGGACATCAGAGAACAGAAATCTTTGTAGAATTTGTCCAAGGTTTCTTCGCTGAACATTTGTCTGCTAAACGACCAAATTCATATTTCTGTTGAGCACTACAACAGTTCTCAACTATCAAGAGTACCTATCGAGAGACAACCCGAGATAACCCTCATGTCAAATTTTTGAAAATCTCCCAAATTCGACACAAAAGCTGCGATAACTGGAGAAACATATAAGCTATCGATCCCGCAATGGTCTGTTTCGATTCAGCGTCCAAAAATCAATAGAAATTGATACCAAATTCACGTTTTTCTGGAAAATGTTGGAAAATACGAATTTTCTCCAGCTCAAAAATACCCTTAAAATTTTGGTAGCGATTTGGCTAGAGAATTGAGCCATTGTCAGGCCAAGATTGATTTTTGGTAAAAATTTCAAGAATTTAGCTCTTATAGTTTCGTCAGCAAAGTGTTGACGGCAGACGGACAGAATTTTTTCAAATTGGATATTCGGATGCTACATGCCTTGAAACGTAAAAAATCAAATTTTGAGGAATTTAGAATTTTTTTTCTTGGGCGATTACAATGGTTTATTATTGAATATTAAACCGAAAACTCTTGGTCAATTGGAAGCAGAGATGTGTAGTAGCAATATGGAAAAATACAACCAGGCGGTCAGAAAAACGTATTCGCTGGAAACTACGTTGAACCCTGTCACAAATCATCCCAACTTTACAGTACTGTTCCTGCAAACCCGATTTCCAATTTCCATTATTAGTCTGAATTTCCCCTGTTAAAATTCATATTCGCCTCTTTCGCTTCAACCTTGTTCCCATATAGTTTGTGCCACGAATCCCTCGATTTCTCACGTTGTTCAACGTAAGAGCTTCAAGTATCTTACCTGCGGCGCGGATTGGTCTGTGAAGGAAATTTCATCGGCTTTCCGTCGACCTAGTCAGGCGAATTGGAGTGGCCTAGCGGGGGTGTGGGAGGACGGGGCGATGCGGCTCTCATCGCGAGGATCGGACCAAATCCGTCGGCTGTCGACCGAAGGCCACTTGACGCCCTGCTGTCATCTTTTCGGCCGGGCCGTTACAAAAGTACGCGATAATAGAAACGGCGAGGTCACGTTTTGGCTTTGAAAAACACCCGCCTCCAGAGCAAACAATGTGATGTTTTTTTTTCTCGATTTTTCTACAACCGTTTGTGCCTGGATCGCGCTATCGGTCAGACTGAGTTTGTTTAGAAACGGAACCAGTCGAAATTCGGCCGTTTTCTAGCCTCGAGAAATCGAATAACGGACGAGAGTACGAGAGATGTGGTGTAACTGACTACTCCAATGGATAGTGGTTGCTATTCTAGGACTGTTGCTACTAAATTCAATATTAAAAATTCATTCTTGTGTCTGAAAATAGTAAGAGCACCATTATTAATTTCTTACAAGAGTGAAAATCGATTGAATGACAACGACGCAAGAACGGCGTGTTCTCTGAATCCAAGTTTCATAGCGCCATTGGAACATCGATTTTCCAATATGGCATATTAGTGTGGGATGGTTATACTATTTTTTTTTTGGTTTGATCGGGATTTGGCCGAAAAAAAAAAAACGCCGAATCCCGATCAAACCAAACCAAAAAACTACATCTACAGCCGACTATCTATTTTAAAAAAAATGGTTATACTATCCATTTCAACAAAATACTGCTGTTGCAAAAGGCAATTTTGAAACTTCTGAAGAGGAAACTTTGAAGTTTTTTTTTTCCAGGAAGCTGTCACTGTTCCTTTGTTCAGCCCTCAGCTGAGTGAAATGAGTTTGTTTTATTGTTTTCCCATAAACAATATTGAATTATAACATTTCTTTATTATTATTAAAAATCTATTTACCTATTTAAATCAGATTGGATCTTAAAACTTTTTTCCACGCCTGCACATTTGATTTCTACCAGATTTCTTACTAACAAATTTATGGCAGTCGAGTATTTTCTTACCACATTTGAGTACAACTCATACCTCGCTAAGGGTTTAATGCTCTCCCGGATTCCCCGAGGTAGATTGAGCAACTTAAATAAACGTTAGAAAATGTACTAGTCCGCAAATTAGACATTTTTATGTGCTTCGCCAGCAACCACCTCTGTGGAAATTGCCGTTAAGTAAAAAGATTTGTCATAAAGCGTTTTTCGAATTCTACATCGGCGAGAGAACGAGGCAGCTCTCGGTTTAACTCGAGAATTTCCGATTCTTCGGCGTTGTTTTCGGTATTCAAATAAACAATACAACATATTATGCCCCTAAGGTTTGGCTTCTTGGGTCAAGCAACCCCCCTCTGTGGAAATCGTATGGAAAACGTAAATACCTTAATACCTACATAAATTGATACCTACATCTAATCTCTATCTATAATGAATAAATAAATAAAATAAATAAATCTTAAGAGCAACACAAAAAAATGTACAGTTGATCACTGAATTGTTTATAATATACATTTATGAATGAGCTTAAATCCCTATTTTCGGGATAGTTACTGGTGAGGTGAATATATAAAAATTTGTAGTTAAATCAGGGCTTTCGAACGGGTGGTGAACGACATTTGTGGGATGGAAAATGCGGAAGTTATTTTTTTTCCAGCAACGACTGGTTGTAAGCGGAAATCATGACAAATTTTTCTAACGCTTTTGACATTTTTATGTCTTTGATATCATAAAAATGTCAAAAAACTTTGTATCAAAATAGCTTAATTTTTAAAGTATTTATTTATTTGCACAATACGAGCTATAGCTCAATTTACAAAGTATATGTTTCTGGCCAGTTGTGGCATATTTAACATGTTGATCTAAAGTTGGACTTAATAGTAACAGAAAAAAAATAAAGTAAAGATAAACTATCGGTTAAATTAATTTAATCGTATGATATTGAAGTTATCATAATAGGTACCTATAGTCCTTTTTATGTATTTATAGAGGTAAAAATCGTTTTTCCCGTTGAAAATGAAATATTTTTATTAAGCTACATAAATTAAGAGAAAAACGGAATTCAACCGTTTGAAAAGGCTGAAACTTCGAAAATTCGCTCGAAAAGCCCGACTACAATGGAAATATTGGATTTACAAATGGTCGAAATATTTTCTTCACGTTGAAAAACGTCCAGTTAGCAGGTGAGCTTTGCGGCAATTTCCGAGGCAAATCGAAGAAACGTCCAGCTGGGTCAATTTGGAATATTTACGTTTGTTTTGGCTTCGAAGCATCGGCCTCTTACGACCCTAGACCACCGATGAGGACGACAGAAGCTGTCCGGTTTGGCCGAAAAATATCGCCCGACCGAATCATCTCGATTTAAGGGAATTTCTGTCAGGTAGGAAATTTGTCTCTGAACTCCCGACCTCGGAGAGAAGATAGAAATCAATTCGTCGCGTGCGGCGAGCAGGTGCGCGGTCAAGCTTGCTTCGGAATAAGACGTAAGAAAATGCGACGACGGGACGAATTCGAAAACGAATGCAAATGCGAGCTCAATCCGGCCGTCAATTCGGTCGATTTACGTTTATCGCCGTTGGAGAAGCTCAGAAAAAACGGCGACCGATTTTGGTAAAATCGATAATTGCCGCTGAAAATCGCACAAAAATATTACATGGTAAAAAAATTTATTATTTGTATTTATAAAATGATTCAATCAACTTCCCACGATTATAATGTGGGAAACGTCATTGTATTCTTACAGCTTCGTTCTGTCGCTCCCTTTTGGACTCGAGACGATGGGAGATAAGATTCTCGCACGGCCGGTCAAAAAACGGTTTATCGCCGATCGAAAATGTTCACAGTTCGACAATGTTCCCACACGTATTGCTACCTTTTAGCACCCCTTGTCGTTTGTTTCGAATTGGCTTGAAGAATAATAATAAAAAAATTCAGCGCCTTCGTATGGAGGAGAATTATCGAAATGAAAAAGGGATATGAGAAATTTATTAGTATCGGGGCGGTTCAGAAATATGTAAAAATATCGTCGTTCTAAAATAACCTCCATAGGAATAAAAAATTATATTACTGAACTTTTCCGATTATATTCAGATTATTATTTTTATTACAGATTGTTTTTATCGGTCGATTATTTATAGTTAAATTCTAATTATCATAGATTATTTTTATTGTATAATAATTATTTATTCCGATGATATATATTTTGGTCATTTTTAATGGATTATTTTTTTCATAATAATTATTTTATAGGTAAGAATGTTTAATTTTTTCATAAGAATTTTTATATAAGAATGTTAAATTTTTTCATAAGAATTTTTATATAAGAATGTTTAATTTTTTCATAAGAATTTTTATATAAGAATCTCATTTTTTCATAAGAATTTTTATATGAGAACGTTAATTTTTAACCAAATTTATAGGTACGCAAAATACGTGCCAATACAAAGGGTTGGATGTTACAATGTAGAGAGCGGTCAGTGGCGCCATTTAAACCCACGTCGCGGCGCCTCAAACTCTGGAGGATTTAGGTAAGATGCTCAGAAACATACGAATACTGTATTAGGCGAATAAGATCTCGAAGGAGCTTCATCAGCAAGACGAGGAACCCTTACTATCCCTTATGGCGCTCAGCGGCGCCGATCGAGTCCAGTGGCGCCACTAAGCTAGAAACGATTAGCCCAACAAATGCAAGGAATAAACAAAAATAATGATTCCGTCTATTAGGAGAATATGACCTGTAAAGAGCTTCAAAATTGTTACGGCAAAGGATGAAACCGTCCATCCCTTCAAGGCGCCTCCTACGGCTGTGTCCAACAGATGGGCAGAATAAAACGGAAGTTGATTTCATGTATGAGGAGAATATAACATCGATGGAGCTTCACAAGCTTTCTTGGCAAAAAGGGGAACCTTACCTCCCCTTCAGAGCTAATACTGGCGCCAATCGAACCCTTTGGCGCCATCTTAGCTAGGACTAAGATTCCATCAAATGCATAGGTTACTAGGAGAAAACGGATTCCGGAAGAGCTTTCAAAGGAGCTTTACAAAACTACTACTCCTTTCAGGCGCAAGGAGGCGCCGTCGGAGTCCTGCGGCGCCTAACCAGCTAGGGTGACCTAATACAGGAACAGCTTTTAAGCATTAGTTGTCAAACAAGCTGTGGAAGCTCCTTTAAGTTCGTGCTCTCCTAATATTAAAAATCAAAGGCAGGTATATATACAGACGCTTCATAGTTCAAGCTGAGTGGGCGCGACTAGATTCGATTGGCGCCACTGAGCGCCTAGAAGGGAAGTTAGGGCTTCGTCGCTTGTTGTCAAATTAATTTGCGAAGCTCCTTCAAGGTCGTACTCTCCTAATACAAGAAATTAATCATTGCATTAGTACTTTCTCCCACCAAGGAAGGCGCCGTAAGGTCTTCAAAGGCGCCCCTGAGGGCTCTATCTATTCTAACGTGTCCCCATGCTGAGAGAATGTATTGTTTCAGTAGCCCAAAGAAATATTTAAAAAATATTCACCACGTACTGCGCAATGTGATCACGCAAAAACGCAACGTAAAAAAGACGCAATAAAAATCGGCGATGTACATTTTCCATTAAAAATTATACGATAATCATTTTTGAGATATTTTTACATTGGTATGTGAATTATCTCTTCGCAATAATATAAATCGAAAATAATATATACAAAATCATCTGTCTCTTGAGACAATAATTAGGATATCATGAAAAATCAACCTCCAATTATTTTCATTTTCATAGCTTTAGCGATTCTGTATTCATTTGTGGATACAGGGCAAACATTTTACTATTTTTCAGCCTGAAAACAACGACATTTTAGCATCGGAGCGTTCTTTTTTATTTATTATTTAATTTATCGCGTTTTTCATTTTCAACTTTTTTTTTCAATTAAAAAATTTTTTTTTTCAAAATATTTTCACATTTTTATTGCGTCACAAAAGTGAGGACGATTTCGATTTCTGACATTGAACGTTCAGATGTGAATATAGGAATGGTTGTAATAACTAGATAAAAAATGGTAACAATTAATAAATTGTAAATAACAATAAACGGCGGTAATAAGTAAACAAATAAAAAATCGCTCGACTAAAAGCTGATTTTTTTTCTTCTTTCTCCTCCATTTTTTTTTTACAATTCCAAACGGTAAATCGATTTCGAAATGACGTCGTTCCTGACAATTTGCGCACCTTAAGCAATCGCTGCCGTGGCAAAATCGAGTTCCCACGTCGGCGACGAGCTAGGGCGGAAATAAATTTGCCCGGCTAGAAAGAACATCGTCGCGACTTGTAATATAATTACGTTAGCCGAGGAGCGAGCTCGTAAAGAATTCCTCCGCGAATATACCATGAGAAAGGCGACCGGAATGGGACGTGCGCCGGGCAAACGCGATTATGGACCGCGAAGGTTTTATATACGCAGGCCCTGATTTAGTCATGAACTGGGATAAAGGGAATCGAACGGAGGCTAACGCAGGGAAACGCGTTAGGTCATTTTTCGACGGGTAAATCTGAGGATAATCCTTCGGGGGCTGGTGCGGAATTGAAATCCGTCGAGCACGATCGGATTCAGTTGTCGGCGAAAGGAATTATCGTTAAAACGAGAAAAACTGTATTATAGATTTTTTTCAAGATTGGATAGGTAGATTATATATTTTTAGATTATTTTATTTCGTAATTAACTCATTTTGGTTTATTATCCAATAATAAACCATTGTCATCGCACAAAAAAATTTCTAACCCCCTCAAAATTTGATGTTTTACGTTTCAAGGCATGTAGAATCCGAATATTCGATGGAATTATTCTGTCCATCCGCCGTCAACACTTTTCTGACAAAACTATATGAGCTAAATTCTTGAAATTTTCACCAAAAATCAATCTAAGCCTGACAATGGCTAAACCTTCAAGCAAATCGCTACCTCAATTTTAAGGGTATTTTTGGGGGGTTTTGAAGGGGAGAAAATTTGTATTTTCCAGAAAAAGGTGTATTTTTGTATCAATTTCTATAGGTTTTTGGAAACCGCGATGGTCTCATTCGATTCAGCGTCCAAAAATCTTTAGAAATTGATAAAAAATACACCTTTTCCTGGAATACGTTGGAAAATACGAATTTCCTCCAGCTCAAAAATACCTTTAAAATTAAGGTAGCGATTTGGCTAAAGATTCAGCCATTGTCAGGGCACGATTGATTTTTGGTGAAAATTTCCAAAATTTAGCTCTTACAGTTTTGTCAGAAAGTTGCCGCGCGTACGGACAGAATTTTTTTATTGGATATTCTGATTCTACATGTGTGATACGTAAAACATCAAATTTTGAAGGGGGTTCAAAAACTTTTTTTTCTCGGCCGATTACAACGGTTTAATATTGGATAATAAACCAAAATCAATAGGTGTTTCGCGAAACGGAATCTGAAAGTCGGTTAGGAAGCGGTGAACCTTTTCAGATAACGCCTAAAAATATAGATAACAGGTAGCACGTGTCCTTTGACAAGCGGTCGTAATCGCGAGGAAGACGCACGTGGGTTCACCCGCACGTGACATCACCTGGCGCTCTGTAAATCGGAAGTCGACCGCTAAAAATGCTTAGCATCTATAATGTTCCGCAATTGACCGACACACTCGAAGAAAAAAACACAGGCCAGAAAAATAGCTCAATAAAAGAAGAAAAAAAAAATTTTCTTGATGAAAAAGAAGCATCAA
>JASJUZ010000680.1:0-21915 GCA_037159825.1 Tupiocoris notatus | reverse complement strand
CTCGAGAGTCGAAATACTGAATAATAATGATGACGTAGACAACCCTTCATCCGACCTAAATTCCGTGATAGACGACTTTTTTGCAACTTGTACCCCAGGCACTATTCAAAAAATCACTGACCTACATGATGACTGTTCGATTATAGCTAATGCAGACCCAGACGAAGACTTTGAAAAAATCTCCCAAGTAGAAAAAGATACAGAATCCGTCTCCGATGGAACTGTACATTCTGACGTTTTAGGATACGCCCTAGTTAGTATCCCCATTCGAGACGAACCAATCAATAACTGTAATTTCCAAATTATTATAGAAACAACCAAACTACCTGTAGAGACCCCTGTGAAAATTGAGAAAATATTTGGAACTAAAACCCGACTAACTGTGAAACTCTGTATCTCGAGCTTAGAACGAGAAATAGTCAAATTTGTCAAAGAATACGTTACTCCCAAAATTAAATATGGACTCTACTTTACAGAAGATATTTATGAGGACTTTGCCAAAATTACGACGAAATATTTCACATTCTCCGAAATTAGTATGACCAAGTACACCAAACTGCTACTAGACATATTTGACGTGACAGAAAGGAAAAACCTAGTAAAAGACTATCACGAAGGGACCACTAACCATAGAGGAGTTGTAGAGACATACGAACATATAAAGAGAACTCACTATTGGCCCAATATGAAAGAGACTATACAACGTTACATCAATAATTGTGAAATTTGTGTTAGATGCAAATACGACAGAAAACCTTTGAAAGTAAAATACAATGTAACACCGACCGCTTCACGGCCTTTAGAGACCATTCACGTAGACACGATCACTCTTGATGGATCAAAATTCCTAACTATCATCGACGCATTTTCGCGTTTTGCTCAAGCGTACCCCGTAAAATCAAATAACGCGGTAGAAATAGTAAAAGCCTTAGTAACCCACTTCTCCCATCACGGAATCCCCTTGAACTTAGTGGCCGATAATGGCACAGAATTCCAAAATTCTCTAGTTAGAGAACTTGCATTACTTCACAAAATCAACTTACACTATACCTCCTCTCAACACCCCGAATCTCAAGGCATCATCGAACGATTTCATTCCACACTCATAGAACACATTAGGACTCTAAAAGAACGGGACGAATTTAAAAAGGAAAGTATCCAAAGCAAAGTTACACACTCTATTCTAGCCTACAACAACTCAATACACTCCACGACTAAACTCGAACCTTTTGATCTTTTGTACGGACACGCCAACAGAAAAACCTTTTTCGACCTAGACGTAGATCAAATTCTAGCTAACGACTATCTGACCCGTCACAAAGAAAAAATGAAAGCCCTATACTCTCAAATGAAAGACAAACTTCATACCTCGAAAGAAAAATTGATCGAAAAAAAGAATAAAGATAGGGAAGACTTACCAGAAATACCTCCAGAAATTTACGTGAAAACCGTTCAGAAACAGTCAAAAACGAAACCCAAGTATAACAAGGAAACGATCAAAACAATAGACAAAGAACTTAAAACGGCACTGATCGTACCGCGACACCATAACACAAAAGAAAAAATCCACCTGTCAAACGTACGTAGACCCAAAAAGTTCTCGGAAGCAACTATTAACGCATGGGACGAAACTTTAGATAAATCGGAAATTTTAACCCAAAAATTTGGACTAAAAATGACTAGAGAAGATCTATGCACTTTGAAAATAGGGAATTGGCTAAATGACAACGTAATCAATTTCTACATGGAATTGATTGATCAGAGGAATAGACTAAATGAAAAGTTACCAGTTACCTTCTGTTTCAATACGTTCTTATATGTTTCTCTCATAGCAGGAGGCTACGACCGAGTCAAAAACTATACCAGAAAAACGGACATATTTGAAAAGGACATAATATTCATTCCAATCTTCAAATCCAATCACTGGCGACTGATAGTGGTTCATGTTAAATTACTTGAAGTTGAATACTTAGACTCTTTAAGTGGAGACGGAACTGACATACTTAACGAAGTTAAAACCTATCTTAGTGAAGAGCATAAACACAAAAAGGGAATCCCCTTGGATACTTCCAATTGGTTATTTCACCAAAGAACCGATATTCCGAAACAACAAAATTCTGATGACTGTGGAGTTTTCCTCTGTCAATACGCTAAAGCATTAGCTTCAGCGGGCAATATTGATTTTCAACCTCCCCAAATTCCTGATTTCAGAAAACTAATGTGTGAGGAAATTTTAAAGAACGAATTATTTTAACTATTTTGGCCATCCCAACTAATTCCGCTTCTATTTCACCTGTTCCAGTATAATCTCCGCCATATTTGGCTCTCTACTTGCAACTGACGGACTCAAATTAGACAACATAACAACTAACCTAGGACTTATGCCAATTGAGCTGGGACCAGCCAGGAAAACCACGTTCTATCATACTATCACCCATTACTATCAAACCAACGGTCTGCTAAACCAAATAGAGGCTATTCGCCAACACTACGATGATATATTACAGATAATTAATACTGACACCGAGGTTAGAAAAGCCGTTCACATCAGGACCAAGTTGTTAGATCACATGCTCTCGATGCTAGACGAAAAATTAAGAGGGTCAACCCTGCCAAAACGTAATCGCCGCGGTTTAATCGATGGACTTGGATCAGCAATCAAGTTCATAACAGGAAATCTTGACTCCACGGATAAAGAAAAGTACGATACGATTTTGGAACAAATTCAAACCAGACAGGACTCTTTATCGGAACAAATAAAACACCATTACTCGATAAATTACTCTTTAGTCAGTCAACTAAATTCTACAATAGATTCGATAAATTACAATCACGACACATTAGCACGTGAAATTGAACGTCTTAAAGATATTTCCTCACTCCAATCTCACACTCGCCAAGTAGAAACTGCATTAGAAAACAATCAGATCGTATTACAACTAGTGATCGATGTGATTCAGGATATAGACAACTCAGTTACCTTTTGCAAATTAGGAAAAATTCACCCAAGCATAATCAAACCTCAGACACTATTTGACAGTTTACGACAACTGTCAACATTCTACGGTAACAAATTACCCCAATTTTCTAGTGACTCTCTGTGGGAACTTCAAACTCATATTAAGGTAAATTGCTACATCGGTGAAAACGAAATAGTCTACTTTCTCGATGTACCAATCTTAGACTCTGATACGTACAACCTGATCCTCCTACAGTCAGTACCCTCTCTTCATTCCAACACCTTTACCGCTATTTTACCATCAGCTCGATATGCTTTAAAATCTAAATCGTCCACTGCACTTACTTTCCTTAATAGTGAATGCGAACCCGGCTCGCATTATTTCTTGTGCCCCAACAGCCTAGAGCTGATCAACGAATATAATTGTGAACGTGATATCCTTCTAGAAGGAGTAAACAACCGTTGTGACCTTTTAAAACTAGAAATAGACGAAAATCATATAGAGTATTTGACAGAAGCAAAACGATTCGTTTTAATTTTCCCCCAGGAAGGTAAATTAAAAATCTCCTCAAATGGAAACATCGAGTTCCAGAATCTCCGAGGGATTTACCTTCTCGAACCTGATTCTAGTACTGTCCAGTACAAAGGGCAAACACTGATTGCTCCAACGACTAACGTATCATACAACCCAATAATAACATTTTACCCCAGTTCACTTCAGAACTTGAACCGAGAGCCATCTGCCTCAATCAAGTTAAAATCTCTCAACCACCTATCGTTACCAACCCATTCGTTCACTCCTACACAAAATCCCATGATCCAAATCATCAAACCAAGTATTTGGACCATTGTACTGTATTGCATCCTAATATTTGCTACCATTTACATCCTCATCCAATACCGGAAAAGTAGAAAAACCTTTCCTATTAGTTCAGTACAGAACCCATAATCCAACAGTCTAGATCGAAATCGCTAGCTAAGTAGTTATTCCTCTAGGTAAGGAGTACTTCCCTTATTACGATTGTATCCCCATTTAACCACATCGTTTACCGCCAACTCATTGTCGCGCTGTGGCTTGTAGCCTAGTAACTACTTTCCTTATTGTATAATTTTATGGGATTATATTATTATTATTTAAGTATTGAACTTTGTAACCAAACGGACTTATGTTTCATTTTATTGTTTGTATAACTTAGAACATTTGTTCCCCAAAATTTTATCTTAGGGGGGACGAGTTATGTTCATAGGAACCGCTGAATTGTAAGGCCTTCAGCCAAGACGCTGACTGAGCATCCTAAGGTTATATATACAGGGCGCTGCGCGCCCAGCCTTCAGTCTCCTTTGCAGTATCTTCCCAGTCAAATCCGTTTGGAACTTAGCAGTTGTAAATAAGTTTGTGGAAATAAAAGGGATCTTTTTAAAAAGCGGTTTCCTCCACTTCAAACCTAACTTCCATGAACAAAATGCGCTCATAAAATCTTATCGCGTTGGGAAAATTTTTCGAGAAAATCGCGATCAACTGCAGAAAAACGTGGTTTCGGAACAGCTCAAAAACGTACATAGACAACCCGAGGAAAATCAAAGTCCGAAATCAAAATTTCAGAGGTTTTTCACCGTATCATTTTCGAAGTACTAAACAAATGTAGTGCCACATCAATTTGAATTTTTTTGAACAGACAGATAGCACGGACAAGGAAGGACTTCATAAAGCGTTTCTGAGTATTATAGTACCATGAAAACTTCTTCCGCATTCACCTCCGTTTCGATTCCAACTTTTCAGATGATCACATCCGGAAGTAAAAATTATCGTGTGGCATTGATGATAATATTGATCGCGTTTAATAGGAAATAATTATGCAAAATGGATTGAAAAAATCCGACACATATTAGTACAACTTTGCTGCTATTGCTGCTTCCATCTTAACAGATGAGTTAACGTTGGATTTTCAGAGTGAAGTCGCACTCAAATGCTTTCCCCTCTGGCGCAGAATGATGATGCGAAAGAAATTTTACCTGAATAATTAGAAGTGAATATATATATTTCTTCCCCTTTAAGATTATTGAAATGATAGAGAAACTACTACACGCCAGAAGCTCTACCCTCAATTTCGTACCATTCTTAGACAGAATTTTTCTTTATTGAATTCCAATTGGGCCTGGAATCCAGAATCTCTTACCAACGTGCGTGGGAATAATTCGAGTGGCATAGCGCACAATTTTGAGGCAATCGAAATAACTCCGGGGTATTAACGGCTAACGACTGTTTACATTAAAAATGCTCGGCTTTCGGCAACAGCTGCTCAACACGTAAAGAAACCCGGATTCCATCGTGAAATGACTATGAGTTTCCCTCGACGAGTTTCCTGCTTAGCTCTCTAGGTATGTCACGCTAATGAAGCACGCCGACACGCGTGCTTTGGATCAACGTAGCAACACAATTACACGGTTTAGACGGTTGAACCTGGTAACTGCTTGATAATTCGTTGCTACCTCGTCATCAGCGTATAAGCTGCTTTTCGTTCACGAGTATGGTCCTCAGTTGCCTGGAATGTTGTCCGGAATGCTCTCTTCTCTCACGAATCATCTTTCAACCCTCTTTGTCTCGTCTCGGTTCGCGCAGTAATAATCCCGATGATATTCATCTCGCAGTGACGGACATACGAGAAAGTGGCTGTCGTTGGCCGTATCCGTTTGAGGACCAACTCTCACGTCCGACGTTCATTGTTTCCGCTCCGGTCGAAATCGTGGAATAAAGAGGTTTGTTGCAGTTGCATAATGGTGTCAACTTCCGTGTTTCCTTTGCGATAAATTAGCGGTCATTTGACGTACTTAAAATTGGTTTTGTCAATATTTTCCTCCAGATTTTCCTCGTCATTGTCTTCCTCAATGGGCAGCTCTGGTTGTAGATAATATAGTTCTTACTATTTTCTGGTTTCTACCAACTTTTTCTCGATATTGTTTTACAAATTTTCACAAGTTCACAAATCTTCACAAAGCTAAGTTCCTCCCAATAGTATTGACGCGGATTATATTACGCAAATTGCCCAAGGAACTCGGTTTTTTTTTTCACATTTTCCAAAAAAAGACTTCTCTTTTAAATTATCTCGAACATTGGCGTCGAAAACGTCATCAATAATAAAATCAAAATATAACTGCTCTGCCGCACTAATGCAAGCGATGACGACAGCATATAAATATAATGCTTGACTGAATATTCAGCTGACCAGCTTCTGGTACATATTTTGCAGTGATTTTCAGTCGGACACTTCCGTCGGTCAGTGTTACCTAACTTCACCTGCGGATTTTCATGGTCGCGCGTTTCCTGTACGAAAATGCTTCGTATAACAAGGAGCCGAAAGGCAAAACCGACATGGGGGGCTGATGAGATTTCTAAAACGCGTGCGGATTCTTGCGGCACCGTCGAATGAATGCGTGCTATACGAAACAGTTCCGAACTGGACGGCGGAACAAATTAAGTCGGCTCCTGAGCGGACGACTCGGTGGATTACTAATTTTCACTTTCAAAACGCTGAACGCTTTCCTGAGCACCGTGTTTCGATCCTCGAGTGCAGTCCATTTGATGGTCGGCAATTAGCGGGCAACTATAGCAGAATGTCGAACGCGGTAATATGGTTACGTGGCTTTCGCAAATTTTCTTCACCGAAGTTCATCTCGAACGGAATTACTGTTTATAAATAGCGTGAGCTCGAGCGAAATCGCATTTTCGTGAAATTATACGTCGTTTCCAAGAATAACGGATTTTCACGAGTCTCAATGGCGAATCGAACCGCTCGAAAAATCGTTTTTCCTTTTATTTTATACGTTCCCCTTTCCCCTTCTTTTTCAATTTACGGCGATCGTTTCATGTAACCTCTTTTCACTCGGAGACTAGCGTTATTTCCGCGGAACGGATTTAATAATCCTAACATTTCTCTTTGTTCATTCCAGGAGCGTAAATATGATCCGGAATCCCGTATATGCCCTTTTATGCGATATGAGGTATACCTTCTGGAGCAATATTATGTTACAATACAATTTCAATGGCATATGTATCGGAACAATTTTTTCGAAGTCGACTGAGATATGACCAAAACTCAGTTTTGTATAGGTACCCTTAAAACTATTTTGTTTTCGAACAATGATACTCCACCTACTCGATTGTGGCCTTTGTATAAATGTCTTTGTTCTTTGTTTTATAATTCATAACCGATCTGCTGGCCTTACCTTTACCTCTGTACACGCCGTTCGTTTATTTTCGCACCCAATCTATCCCTCGGCTAGTTTTCTCAGAAATGTAGCCTCGTTATTATCCCGTCCTATTCGTGGGTTGGAAACATGGCCTACTCGAACGACATGCCATTAGCGTCGGGTGAAACTTCTTCCCTGTCTCAGCTTAATTGATGAATACGAAACGCCGGGCGTTTCCCGCAGGAGATAATCGCTTCATTACGGCCAATCTATTAATTAACACGTCGAGGTATGCAACCTCTCAAACTCGTGTTCATATTATATTTTCCACTCTGCCTTAATTTTTGTGTGTAATCGATCATTGTCATCGCTGTATTTTACGACCTTGTCAATTGGCTTTATCCATAGTACGAAAATGATGAGTTTATATCGGCCGATTGCGTGCCGATTAGTACTTTGGAATAATTCGTTTTGCGAGCGACTTTAAAGCAATTGTGCCACAATGGGTTGCTTTATTCTTCGAGTTTTCCACCACCTTTACGCCGAAGTTCAACGAAAAAATAATTGGCACTTCATACGAGTTACTAATTTTCATTTGTACACGCGGGCTACAGTTCAATTCCATGATTTAATATAAACACAACTCCCTTTGAATGAATTTATAAAAGCCAGTTCCACAACCCTCATCGGAAAATCAATCTTTATTCCAGTTATCGCCAAAAAGGGATTGTCCCAGATAATCAGTGAAAGAGGAACAGTGGGACTTTCGCGCAAAACACGGCCAGTATCAAATATTAACTTTCTTTCTCGCAATATTAATAACAAGTTTGACTTCGACCGGCTGATGGGATTGCTCGTCACGGTCATCCAATATGTTCAAGGTGAGATGAGACGTATGAAGCCTCTATGTGGACTTTCGTTTTGTTTAATAGAACGTAAACAGTACATTATCTGGTGAAATTGTTCTGCGAATCTGATTTCAACCATCAATTTTTTCTTTCGCTTGCTCGATTAGGTACTTGCTTTGTATACTATAGTACAACTACAAGTACTGGTACGGCTGAACGCTTTTCTGGACAGTGAGATGATTCTACGACTTGTTTCTACTGTTGAGTTCCTTTTATGCTGAGTTTCCTAGAAACGAATTAGCCTTATAGTTCTAAACGTTTCCGGATTTCAAACATTCAGATCCCTTTTCTCTTCTTTTTTTCAATTCAATCTAGTTCCAATTTCCGTGCTTTAGTTACGAATTTCTCAAGGTTTTTGCCTTAATTATGCCAAGAGAAAACTAGCAACTAACTTCCATTTCGATATTGTACCAAGATAGCGTGGCTTCAGAAGAGTCGAACGAAAAAACGGGATCAGAAACGAAAACACGTCATTCTTGACATCATCCGGTAAAATTTCTTACCTTCATCTTCTTAGCTTTGAAAACGGCTATCTTAAAATAGCGCGGAAAAATATAAAGATGATAAATTTCGGATTTCATTGGGAAATAATAAATGATATCACGTTGAACGTGGGCCAATCTAATGTTCCGTAGGTCGGTTCTGAAAATTCTTGAAGTTGACATGCTGCGCGATAGGTGGAACTCGACTCCCTTATCTCGAGTAGGAAATTATTTTCTCTTCGCCAGGAGGTATTCGGCGATATCAATTCTTGAAAGTTCGCTGTAGGAAAGGTGCAAGGTGTGTTCTTGAAGAATAATCTCGTGGAAAATCGATCAATATACCGAAAGATGGCACAAAAGTGAATTACTGTATTGAAAACAGTCAACGTTTTTCTTTACCCAGCTTTAAATTTGTATACTGAGAATACCTGAATCTTTTCGGACAACGAATTGAGTTACAGAGCTTGGTGGCAAACATTTTTTTTCAGACGTTGGTATAAACATTTTACATAGCTCATCAAAAATTGTAGAACTCGCTCTCATTCATCTCAGTGTCGAAACCAGGAAATTTGTTGAAAATATAACGAATTTTCAGGTGGAGGGAAAACATTATTGTAGTGCTAAAAATATATGCGAGTCGGTAGCAAAATGTTTCCTCACATGTGAAATATGAATACGAGAACCGTTATTGCGAGCAATTTCGCGTTTCAGTTAGAATCTTGGCAAGAACAAGAAAAGCCGAAATTCTAGTGAACCTGTTGAATTCGTTCTTCCGTGATCTCGTTTGAATCAGTTTTACAAATTCCTCACACTCCTTCCCAACGCAGACTCGAACCTCATTTGGTTTATATGCGACGTGGTCTTTAGTAAAAGCGTCTGTCCAATCTCCTCTTATTCAGCATCGGGTCCTTCCGTCCGCTTTCAGCCCTTTGAGCAAAGTTCTTCCCACTCGGGAAACTTACTTCGAAAACTTTACCCCTCGAAATTGCGAGAAATGTGAGTTGAGATAGTGCAAAAGTGTGTGTCATTCATATTGAAACTTTCGCTTTCAACTCATAAGTCGTCTTTTCGATTTCGGGAGAGTTGTTAATGAGTCTAATTTTCACGGTATCAAAAGGAACCGCTGTCGGTGGTTGATGAAGAGGAAAACGCAAAAACCCACTGAGATCTAGGCGAGATACATTCTTTGGTCCGTTTTTTGTCAAATGTTTTCGCAAAATGCGTCGTGCAATGATGACCTAGATTTGATTTTTAAACATTTAATAATCGAAAGTGGAATTGTGTTCGTATTCACGTCAACACCGCAGAACAAAATGGGCCAACAAGGAAAACCCTTTTGTGCTATTCGTTTACTATTCTTGAGAAATTCTTACATTTATTTATTTTTTATTTTTTTACTTTTACTTTGTTCTATAATATTGCGAGATCTGCAGATGGTTCATCCAGAACGAAAATAGCAATGTCTTTAAAAGTAAATAGGACACAATAGTAAGCTGTCAAAATGTAAAAATTTTGTCTGAGGTGCAATGGTTAAGGGAAGCGCAACCCCTACGACACGGAGTGTCTTTGCTGCAAGCACTTTCGCTTATTTAGGCACCATCATTAGTCCTCGATATTAAATCACACATTATACATTGGTATCTATAACTTAGAAATTAATGTTATTACTCAATTTTATTTTTTCCTCTATCTTGAAGCTAGCAAACCTTCTTATATCAACGTTAACAAAATAATGATAGTATTTTGTTCAATGAAGAGATTCACGCTGCCACGTAAATAGAGACCATTTTGTAGTCGAAATAATGTATTTGGCCGTGTAAAGAAATCGAGTGTTTCTATTATTTTTTCTCACTGATGATATTAATTTTTTCTGTAGCCCAAGGCTAGGTCTGATGATACGGTACGTGCACGCCATCTGCATCGCCTTCCTCGCAGAATTGTAGTTCTTATATTAACCTTGAACTCAACTCGTATTTGACTCAAATAATTAAACGGGGTGATGTAATTAGAATGATCGCTGGAATTTTACTCTTGAACTCATTCTGTCCGATATTAAATAACTCGTAAGAACCCTCAATCACCTAATAGTCATTATTTCTTCGTGTCAACCTTACGCTGGGCAATCTCAGTAGAAAATAGTTAGTTCCTTTAATATTCCGATTCTATGAAATTGTTGGACTATTCATGATGTATCTCGCCGCTTGATTTCTCTTCCGATTCAATTTTTCCCAATTTTATCATAATCGAAGCACAAGAGTAATGCGTAGTTATTCTGTGCAATCGTATCCATAGGATTGCGTTTACATCCTCGGTTCGTTTCCTCCGGAAAACGTACGAGTTAGGTCATCTATTAATAAGCGTGTATGTTCCCGTGGAAGGATAATCTTTTCGAAAATCAGTTTCTATGTTGCCAAACATTCAAGTGGAAAGATATATATACTAAAAAAGTCGGTTTGTTTAGAAATTTACATTAGTACGGATCGAATACTAAACTCGCCGAAAACAATTTTTTTTTTGTCTTGTATAAAGTTTTCTTTTTGGGAGAACTTCAACAAAAAAATTTATTCTTGGAAGCTATAAAAACAAATCGACGCTAGTTAATTTTTACTAAAAAAAAAAAAAAAAAAAAAAACGCGATGGATTTTTTGGCTCAAGATACAGACACAACACACATTTAGGAATACAGCATGATTGCTCTATAATATTCCTCAGTATCTTGCAGTTCTCCTTAATCAGTGTAAACACTTACGAAAAATATTTTCCGTAGCTTGTAATCCCTTTGGGCGATGGCTTTTGTCGGAACGACCACTTGACACTATAACACACGCGCTTTTTAAGTTTTGCGGCTTCAAGTTACTCGGAGAGATACCGAGATGTGTTAACTGTGTGTGAAGCTCGCGGGCCACTGTCGGCCGTCGGCAGATCGGACCATTAAAACTGTATCGTCGTGTTCTCCCCGCCGGCATCCGATAGCGCCCTCCAAAACAGTCAGACCGTTGGGGTTTGTCGGCGAAGCGCGACCGTTCGCAGCCTCGGCCTTCTCCTTCTTAGGTAGCAACTTGCTACTATCAAGTGCACGTTACCGTGATATCGTACGGAAGGCAGAGACTGGTTGGGAAATGTCTTTCGTCATACGGATCGGCCGAAGCGGATATTTTTTCCGTAAAGTATGACTGACTGTCGAGATGTCGTGCGAAAGCGATGTCGTCTTCTTAAGGCGAAAATTTTTCATCATCCGATTTCAAATTTTTTACTCACAGTTTGTGTTTCAGAACTTGTGTAACCAAAATTTCGGACTATCGTTAGCCGATGCAATTAAATATCTCAGATGAAATATCGTCTTAATCGTCCGAATCGGAGAATATTTGAAAAAACTTAGAGGATAGTTGAACCGCAGCCTTGAGATGATGTAATCGCATACCATACGTTACTTACCAGACTTTTAACCGAAAGATTGAAGGTGTTCAAGGGTTGAAACTTGGTATTGCAACTCTATAATCAATTTAATTCAACCGATCTCGTTGATTTTATTTTTATTATCAACCATAGCTTCCTTTATATTATTATTCAGATTTATTCTGTGTGTATAATTCTATCTAATTATATTGAGTAACCGGAAATTGATTTTTTTACTGTATCTCATCACATCACTCGAGTAACAAAGGCATCGGAATCATCGCAGATAAAATGTGTTCTCTGTTACGCTTTCTACGTGAATTCACCGTTCTTTCATGGTGTCACGAACCGATTGGATGATCAATGACAATAAAAAGCTGAAAATTATGAAGAAAAAAAACACAATCACAGGAAAGCGGAACGTTCGGTAATTGTATTGGAGGAATGCATATGATTACGATCATAAATTATCATTGCATTGTCGCTCTTCCTACTCTACCATGCCGATGCAGTCGACTGCTCCTCGTGGAAATTACTGGAGAGTACTTCACGAAAAAAATGTTGCATGACTTTTGTTCGGAGGGGATTACTGATTGCCCACCGAGAAGCGTGCGTTATAATACTGAGCTCATAAAAAAATTGAGTTTCGTAGACGGAAAATAATTCACAAATTTAGACTCTCTGAGACTCGTATGTATTCGTTTTTTTTTTTTTTTTTTTTTTTTTGTTCAACTTTTTGTATTATTGGTTCAAGAATTTTCTTATTGATGGGGTGAACATTGCAAATTAGGCTCTCTATGTTTATTACGTACAGTCGCACGCATTTCGACCTAACGCTTCGTCGTTTGTTTATATTACTCATTTATTTTTATTTTTTATTTTTAATGAAGTTACTTGCGATGGGATTATGGAATCCTATATCACATGAATAGGAGATGATGAGATAGTCACGAGTTCTACTAATTTAAATTAGTTTTGTTGATAACGTCTTTAGACTCCCAAGTTGACAATCTTATAACTCCCTATCTTACAAATCTTGAGTTGTGATATCGTTACTGATGATGGCCTTAACGCCGAAATTGGTTTAACAATAATTGTTCAAGTAATTTAAATTTACATGAGTAGTTTTGTTGGTGTGATTTTTAATTCTATAAAACACTTGAATTAATATTTTACGATCGATTATAAATAATCGAAGGAAACCTCGTTTTATGTCAGTTTGTCCGAGCTTTATGCGAAGTTGAGGTATTTTCTAGAATCATGTTGAAATGTATATGCGTCTCTCTCTCTTTCCTCTTGGATAGAATCTTCTTCGGCTACAGCGCTGTTATAATTCAGCATCCGCCGAATAAGGCCATGCTTGTGAATAAATTACTCGGTCAAACTACATACGTGCCTCAGACCTCGAACGGATTCCTCTTCATCTTTCGGTTTTGGATTTGGTTTCCACGTAAGCTTCGGACGAATAAGCGGCTCTTTGAGCTACCCGCGGTCTAGACGAAGATAAATACGGTATCAGAGAGAGAATCGCAATTATCGAGCTAACTCAACTTCGCTAGAGAATTTCTTCTAAGAATATTATAGGGGCTGTGGTAACCTATGGTTCCACATCGCCCTGAGGATGCCCGAAGGGGCGAAAGTACTCGGCCAGTAAATAAAAAATCGGAGAACATGTCGCCTAGTTCTTCTCCCCCTCACCAACCCAGTACGAAGAATATTATAGTAAGCTTAGTGCGATTTATTCGTCATGTACGTGCTCGGCGGAGAAAGAATCTAAAATAAACCGCTTTTTGTCATTGTTTGTGACGCAATACTTGAAGTTATTAATTTTCTGCAATACTTTTTTTTAAAGATGTTTGATATCACTGAGAATTTTCAATTTTACTACCAAGGGCTCATATTCTAATCAATTCTATTCAATGCTACTGTAAAATACTCGCAGTCACCACAACTGTTTGTCGCTAAGTAGGTATTAGGAATTATTAGAACTGAAAGATTACGGACATAATTATATCGCATGAAATCCCATAACAGTCGTCTTCCATTAGCAGGATGTCAAATTTCAAGTATCATCCGCGCAGTATGTAGGTAATCGTCAATTAGATGCACGGAGGTGTTACGTTACAAGTTGCCAGATGTTTACTGGTGTAGAAGGATCCTAACGGTCCTGTCGCAGCCTGCGAGACAGCTTTTAGTGCGAAGTTGCTTAACTAATGGAGGAACGTGGAACACATTTGAGACTGATGTGTAAAAGTGATTTCGTTTACGGAAACCAGAGCGTAAACATTCCTACTGTGAAGTTGGGTAACTGGAAAAACTAAACTTGAAATTTCCAAAAAAATAAAAATAATGATGATAAAATATTCAAATATGATTGAGCTTTTAACTTATCATATTGGTGAGCAAGACTTGAACCCAATTGAAATTTATAGATTATAACGTGAGTAAAAGTAGGCCTGAAAAATCATTTCAGAGCTAAAAAAAATTTACTTCTAGAGGAGTTACAAAAAAATAATATAGGACACTTTTGGTCGAAAATTAGTTGGGGACTCGTAAATTAGAATCACTCACGTTATTCCCAACAGTTTCCAAACTGTCAATTGTTCCAAATAATGGATGATTGCCCCGATTGTAAGGAATATTGAATGTACTATATGTCGTGAATTAAAAAGCAAAGGTTGAACGCAACTTGAAATAACTCTATTTGAAATGAAATTGAAAAGGCATAAACAAAATGGCAATATGAAAATTAGTTCGTGTTCGTTTCAATTGACTCGTATCGAAGTGAGAGACGCACACACAGCAACACAGTAGCACAGCTGAGATGACCGAGCAGGTGCCGTAGGGTTGCCTAGCGACGTTTGGTCCTGTTGGCGAGTCGGCCCAGTGAATTTGACGGGATCTGAAGTATTTTTGGATCAATAGAAAATAATTTTCACCATACCGCCCGCCTTGAAAGATAATTCTTTCAATGATCTTCTGGAGTTTCTCCAGACTCCATATAAGCCGGATCCTCTGGCAGCAGAGAAATGGTATGTATTCCCCGTTTGACGATTCCGCGAGGAGTTTGAAGCGATACCACTCGAACGATGCCATCCTTGCCTGCATGTAGTTCGACAACTCTTCCTAACTTCCAATTGAGTGGCGATGAATCTGTGTCACTGATGAGAACGAGAGAACCAAGCTTCAAGTTGGTTTTTGCAGTCTTCCATTTTGAACGTTGCTGTAGATTGGAGAGATAGTCTTGGGACCATCTTGTCCAAAATATTTGCGTCAGTTGTTGCACCAGTTGCCACCTGGAAAGACGGTTTATACGGACGTCTTGAATATCTTGATCAGGGGTTGCAACAAGAGCATCGCCGATCAAAAAATGGCCTGGTGTTAAGGGCTGCAGATCGGTAGGATCCGTGGATAATGGTGTCAACGGTCGAGAATTTAAGCATGCCTCCACCTGTGTGATTACCGTATTAAGTTCACTGTATGTTAATTTAGAAACCCCTACAACTCTCCTAATGTGAAATTTTGCGCTCTTAACTGCGGATTCCCAAAGGCCTCCAAAGTGTGGAAGATAAGGGGGAATGAATTGCCAATCGATACCCTCTTCAGCAAGGGTCTTTGGAATCATGGTTTTATTTGCAGATGATGACAGGAGATTATGCAACTCTTTCAAGTCAAATGAAGCTCGCTGAAAATTTGAAGCGTTGTCAGAATAAATTGTTTTTGGTTTTCCTCTTCGCGCCACAAAACGTCGAAGTGAAGCGAGAAAGGCTTCAGTGCTCAAGTCCTCTACAAGTTCCAAATGAACGGCCTTTGTCGAGAAACAGACGAAAACGCAAATGTATGATTTTGAAGTTAGAACGCCTCTTTTCCGGCTCATTCTTGTATAAAATGGTCCACAATAATCAATTCCAGTAACGAAAAATGGTCTTATTTTTTGGAATCGATCGATGGGGAGATCACCCATGATTTGCCTACCAAGCTGGGCCTTTAAACGAAAGCAAGTGATACAAGAACTCAAGACTTTTTTGACTTGCGTCAAACCATTTACTGGCCAATAATTTTGACGAATTATATTGAGCAAAAGCTGCGGGCCAGCGTGGAGATTGGTTTTATGTTCGTAAATGATAATCAGTTTCGTTAAATGGCTAGATTTGGGTAATATGATGGGATGTTTTGCATTCGTCTGAAGATGAGGGGCATTCCTCAAACGACCACCAACTCGGATGAGCTTATCCTTGTCTAAAAAGCAATTCAACGATGAGATGCGTGACGAACTTGAAATGACGTTTCCCTTTTCTAATTGAATGTATTCCTTTTGAAATTCAATCTGTTGCACAGATCGAATCAACGAATTCAAGGCGAATCGACGTTCTTGGACTGTGAGGTATGGACTTGAGCATTTTCCGAATCGAGATGCTTTACAATTATTTATAAAACGAAAGCAATAAGCGACAATGTTGATCAGTTTTTGCAATGACGAATATCGATTGATAATTTCAGTGGGAATTGGAGTAATAACAAGAAATGTAACGGATGCTTTCCTTTCTGGTAGGTCGTCAAATGAGATTGTGGGACCCGAATGTGCCGGATCGGTGTGACCATTCTGAAGCCAATCTGGTCCATGCCACCATAACCTACTGGCAATGAAGTCCGTTCCTGTCAGTCCTCTTGATATAAGATCTGCTGGATTTTCCTTTCCTTTGACGTGGAACCACTGTGAGATTGGAGTCAATTCCTGAATTTTGGCAACTCGATTCGAAACGAAAGTTGTGAAGTGCGAAGAAGGGGAGCGGATCCATCCCAATACAATCATCGAATCAGTGTGAAAAGACAGCGATGTTAAATCAATTTGAAGAGCAATTGAAGTGGTTTGTGTTAATTCCGCAAGAAGGAGCGCTGCGCACAACTCTAGTCTGGGTAATGAAGTCGTTTTTAATGGAGCGACGCGTGATTTTGCGGTAACTAGATTTACAAATTCTTCCCATTTGCGTCCGTGACCTTGATGTAAATGCACGCACCGTATGCGCGCTCTGAAGCATCCGAAAATCCGTGAAGCTCGATGTAAGCCTGAGATAATGGGATCATAAGTCTTGGGATCTGTAGATTGTTTATGGCGGCTAAGGATCTACTGAATTGTTTCCAATCTGAAAGAAGAGCGAATGGAACTGTATCGTCCCAGTCAAGTGACTGAGTCCACAATCTTTGGAGAAGAATTTTAGCAATTATTATCACAGGTCCCAGCAAGCCTAATGGGTCAAAGATCTGTGAGATTGCTGATAACATACATCGCTTGGTTTCACATTCTGCTTTTAAATTAACATCCCAATGAAAGGCATCAGTTTTCGGGTTCCAAGTTAAGCCAAGCAGTTTTATTTGTGCGTCTGGGGAAAACGAATGACTTTCCGGAGAGCGGTCCTCAAGAGGTATGTCTTCAAGCAGGGCTGGTTCGTTTGAAGACCATTTTCGCAAATGAAATCCACACTGTGCATCATATTAATAAGTTGGGTTTGGGTTTCCTTCACAGCCTCTATATTAGAACCTCCAGAGCAAAAGTCGTCAACATAAAAATCTTGAAGGGCTGCTCTCGTTGCTTGGGGAGAGCTCTCCTCTTCATCTTTGGCCAACTGAATCAGTACTCTTGTAGCCAAATAGGAAGCACTAGCTGTGCCATAAGTAACTGTAAGTAATCTATATGATTTGAGCTTTTCGTTAGGAGATTTCCTCCACAGGATCAGTTGCAAGTTTGTATGTTTTGGCGAGATTTCAATCTGGCGATACATTTTCTCAATATCGGCAGTTATGACGTATTTGTGGGTTCGGAATCGAATGAGAATACTGAATAAATCTTGTTGTACGACTGGACCAACCATCAGTAGGTCATTGAGGGATGAGCCGGAAGAGCTGCGGCAAGAGGCATCAAATACGACCCTCAGTTTAGTTGTTGACGATGACTCCTTCAGCACTGGATGGTGAGGTAGAAAGTAATGACACTCTGATATTTGATCCTCGGTAATCTCCTCCATATGTCCAAGCTGCAGATACTCGTCCAAGAACTTAGAGTAGCCTGAATGCAGTTCCTTATCACAGCACAGTTTTCGCTCTAATGACAAAAATCGTTTCGAGGCAATGAGTTTTGATTGACCAAGTTTTTCGGGATGTGCTTTAAATGGAAATTCTACAACGTACCGCCCATCAGGTTTACGAATTGTAGTTTCAATGAAGTGTTCCTCGCAAATTCGATCGTCCCCAGTGAATTGACGTTGCGATGTGATTTCTTCAATTTCCCAAAATTTTTGCAGCTGGTCGGATAGTGAATGAGATGTTCCGAGGTGGCAGTGGATTTTCCGATCTGAACTCGGTCCTGGCGTGGGTAAGACGTTGCCTCCAACTATCCAACCTAAAACTGTTTTTTGGATGTGAAGAGCTCCTCCTGCGATTCTGATGTGACCTGTGCGCATCAAGTCCCAGAAAATATTGCCTCCCAAAAGTGCATCAACTTCACCTGGACGGAAAAAGCAAGGATCGGCGAGAGAAATACCATCAGGGATATTAAGTTTGGTCATGTCGACGGGTAAGGATGGTATGTTACCAGTTATGTTGTCCATAATTGTGAAATTTATTTTTCGGGTGTATGTATGATCTGCCGAGCTGAATTTTACATCGACAAAACTACTTACTGAAGCTGACGTCATCCCAATGCCAAGAATTTTCTCGTTTGAAAAAGTTATAGGGAGTTGTAACCTTTTTGCTATCGATTTTTTGAGAATACTGACCTGAGAACCACTGTCAAGTAAAGCACGGCATACAATGGGTTCGCCAAATTATTGTGAATTTTTATCAAAGCTGTTGACAGTAGACACTGCTGATTTTGACTCGGAGTGGAAAATAATGCCACAGAGTGTTGCATTTTTGATGTCGAAGCTGATTGAGTTTCATCCTTTGGATGCTCTTCGATGGGAGTATGATGTATAAGTGTATTATGCTTCTCGCCGCAGATTCGGCATCCCCCAAGGAAGCACCGTTGTAAAGGGTGTCCAGGACGAAGGCAATTCGGGCAAATATTAACAGAATTTACGAACTTTCTCCGCGTCTCGGTATCTGACTCCAAAAATGTTTGACAATTAAATAAGTAGTGCTCTTCTTTGCAAAGAAGACATTTCATCAACTTAGGTTTAGGATGGGCAATTAAACACGAATTTCCAAGTTTTTTCTCACTGGATGAAATTTTCGCTCGATGGTTTGAAAGGAATTTCTGTTTTGGTTCGCGTGGCTCAATGACATCACCACACGCCTTCATCACAATTAATCGGTGCTCCATGAATTCGGCAAGATCATCAAAAGATGCGAGTTGGCCGGCCCATTTACTCTCCCAAGCCCTATTGGTTTCTGAATCAAATTTTGACGTCGTTAAATGTACTAAAAGAGCGTCCCAATGGTCGACCGGTTGTCCCAACGATTTTAGAGCCCGCACGTTTTTAAGAGTGTCATCCAACAGTCGTTGCAGTTCTCCTACCGATCGATCTTCAATGTTGGAAATAGCAAATAGATCTTTAATATGACGTTTGACTATGTAATTTTTATTGTGGTAACGCTCCAGCAATAAGTCCCAAGCAATTTTGTAGTTATTGGCTGATATTTCAATAGAGCTGATAACTGAGGCTGCAGAACCTTTTAAACAAGACTTCAAGTACCGCATTTTTTGTACGCCTGAAAGTGACGAATTTTCGTGGACAATCGCTTTGAAATAATCAAAGAACGACATCCACTCGTCGTACGATCCGTCGAACGTGGGCAACTCAAGTGGGGGTAATTTGATGATTTCAGATTCATTTTCGTCACTTCGTGATGTTTCTTTGTGATGAGGAGTTTCGATGTTGATGCTTTTCGAATTTGCGCAACAAGATTAAAATAGTTTGCTTCAAATTCGTCCCGCTCACTCATTTGAGTTTCGGGATCTGAAGTTTCCAGGTTTTCAATTTTGACTTGCACTTCATTGAATTCGTCCCAAATCAGTTCGATCTTTTCTAGCCTTACTATTAGTTCGTCAATCTTGTCCGCCTTTTCATGGCCCAAAATTCTCTCGAAAAAATGTTTATGACGAGTGAGCTGGGCTTTGATTCTGCCCCTCTGAGAGATTAAGGGATCAGGAGCCATTATTGATTGTAATTAAGAGCGCAAATGTTCATATAACAAGTCTAAATTGACACGTATTTACAAGTATTTAAATTGAAATGAACTGGATGAAATAGAAAATTGAACACAAACACGATAAAATAATTGCATTATATCAGTGAACTTAATTCGCTTAATCAACATCGGCTTAGGACTATGCAAATTCTGAATCGGCTACTCTTAATTGGAGCGAACTCACGGGGCGATGGAAAAATGGATGAGCTTGTGCGATGATTTGACCATTCGGGCTAGAAGAATTTTCCAGTTCTGCGAACGCAATATCACGTCGGGTGTTCACCAAAATGTCGTGAATTAAAAAGCAAAGGTTGAACGCAACTTGAAATAACTCTATTTGAAATGAAATTGAAAAGGCATAAACAAAATGGCAATATGAAAATTAGTTCGTGTTCGTTTCAATTGACTCGTATCGAAGTGAGAGACGCACACACAGCAACACAGTAGCACAGCTGAGATGACCGAGCAGGTGCCGTAGGGTTGCCTAGCGACGTTTGGTCCTGTTGGCGAGTCGGCCCAGTGAATTTGACGGGATCTGAAGTATTTTTGGATCAATAGAAAATAATTTTCACCACTATAGTATATTTAATTCAAATGGCATTTTCAATCGGAGCCTCTCGGATATCCGCACTAGCCGAACGAAACGGGAGGAAATTGAAGGAGTTGCTTGGTCAGCGGTGCCAGCGGCCCTAAAAATGTATCGAACCGGGCATGGTGAAACCAATTTCAGCCGATCGTCCGTAAAATGCCAATAAATCTGAGCAAAATATGAGGTGGTATTAATAATACGCTCAGCGAAATTCTTCCAAATCGTCACTGGTTGGTTCTGCGATTTGCTCCACTACAATATTTATCCGGCTCGAAAAATGAGCTGAAGGAAAACATGTCACATCCTACTGACATTTATTTTACTGGTTATACGCACAGCATTTATCTCTGCTGCCCTCAGCTAGCCCGAATGTGCGTAAGCGCCTTGCATGACAAAAGAAATTTTTTTCAAATCTTCATTCGGAGCTGTGATTTTGCGAAAAATATTACCTATAATGATTACCTTTATTAACGACAAAGGGGTGCTTTTACAGTGTATTAATTTTAAATCTCTTTTGATCTTAGAGAATTTCCTCTTTATCGTTTTTGTTATTCATTCTAGTAGATATAAAAATAATAAACGGCGACTGCCCTCGCAAACGTTAGTGACGAGCTAAATACTTACATTATCAAACGCCGATCCGCACCGTGGCTGATTCCGAGGAATTCCTTATCGATGGGCTGAAGCATCTTGCTTATCTTTTACGCCGATATCATGATAACGATGTACATTCCCGATGCTTTCTCCGTTCCACTCAACTGTTTCCAATTAGGAAGGATTTCCTTACCAATCAGTTCAACCAACTAAGTTCTAAATTTAGGTTCGGCAGATTGCCGAATAGCTTCTGCCAGTAGGTTTTCCAACTTAATGAAACAAGGGAAGAGTTACTCAACCGTACTTACCTTCTAATGAGAAGGCCTTCAGTGTTAACATTAGTTTATACAGAGTTTTTGAGAATTTTGAATTCGAATTTTCGACCAAAAACTAGAACGTTTTATGGTATCTCCATTCGTTTTTATCTTATTCCTGAGCATTAGAGTCCTTCCATATAGGAACGGATGCAATCTGTGACCCTAAGGTAACTTCAAACTAGGTGATTAATTTTTTCCTTTTGCCTAATGTCCTTCTTCATTTTCTAAAGCCTCGGTCGTCATATCATGTAGTTTCGTAGCAATATAGTACACATGTTTGATAAACAATGGTTGT
>JASJUZ010000679.1:0-67370 GCA_037159825.1 Tupiocoris notatus | reverse complement strand
AAAAAAAACTCAACTTAGTGAGCAACATGTGGAAAATAACGAAAAAGAAGACGCGCGTCTTGCGAATACGTAGGGATTCTCTATGACTATTAAGGAGAAGGCTGAATAAGGGTTGAGAGAGAGCATTCTAGTTCAGCTGTACCATACACGACAAGGCATGTGAAGCCGAACTAAGCGAAGCCAGCTCCGCTGAAGGAGAACCCATCTGAATATGTACTGTAAAAAATTCTGTCCGTCCGCCGTCAACACTTTTCTGACGAAACTATAAAAGCTAAATTCTTGAAATTATCACCAAAAATCAATCTTGGACTGACAATGGCTTAAATCTCTAGCCAAATCGCTACCTCAATTTTAAGGGTATTTTTGAGGGGATATGAGGGGGAGAAAATTCGCATTTCCCAACGTTTTCGAGAAAAAGGTTTATTTGGTGCCAATTTGTATTGATGTTTGGACGCTGAATCGAGTGAGACCATCGCGAGGTCGATAGCTTTATTGGTTCTCCTCAGTTACAGCAGCTTTTTTATATCAATTTTTCATAACGCTTTTCAATAACGCTTTTTCATAACGCTTTTTGAATCTGCTTGTTGTAGCAAAGACATAAAAATGTCAAAAGGATGCCATTATAATTTATAAATATATTCTCCTTCCTTATATCCTAAACCAATCGATAATTATTTAAAACGCACACCAACACAAAATATTTCCGTATTCTCATAAACCCCCGTCGAACGTTAACATCTAATGGAAGAATTAAATACAATGGAATGGAAGTGCATCGCGCTTTGATGGATTGGCTGTAGCTATTGCTGCCCTTTCATGATTGCAGCACATCCGTAGACGAGAGTCACTCTCGTAATAAATATTTTCTGGGGGAAGATATTCTTCGTGCTTCGCCTCATACGCCGTTTTTCTGTGACAAATGGGTGCGACGCTAACACCGAGAGGGTTTCATTACATTTCGCCTTCATAACATCTTCTGACAACCATATTGGCGTCTCCCTTTTTGGTGCACGTTAGAAAAGTCACGGAAAGAGTGAGATTGTCGCTGAATAGCGTCTAGTAAAAAAGAGTCGACGACGAAAATCTCATTTTCCACTTGTGGAATTCCAGTAACATAAGTGATTCACGCTCTTGTGAGTCGCAATTCGTTATAATGTGATGAAGAATAAATTGGCACAGGAATAGCCTTAATGGTAGGTAAATTGAAAAAAAAAAAAAACGAAAAAAATAAATAGGAACGTTTCGAGCTTTGATGCTGAAACGCTGCACTATAGATTAATGTACTAAGTACCCACTAACAGACCTCAACTCTATTCCGTGCATAAAACAGTGATACAAATGGTCGCTAAGTTTCTTTTAGACGTTGTAACTCATGACTGACACATTTGAGACGCGAATTGAATTATCTACGGATTCGCTTGCATTTTTATTTTGCATTAATTTATTATACGTAATTGCAAATAATACTTTATGTTTAAGAAGGCATATATTATATTAAATTTCGGTTCTAGAGGGCGATGATGAATATTTTGTGAGAGAAAAAAAATCTTGTATCATAATGATCAACGCTTGAAGGGATTGAAATCATTAAGATAATTAAAAGTAGAGTAATAAACAGGAAGGACGTTTTTCTAACCTGTGTACTGACCATTTCCCTTCGTAGTGAATATGAACGGCTCAGACATTTCGTTCCAGCCGAAACGGTTTTTCGCTTGGACCATGGCCTCATATTGCGCAGCCGGTTCAAGGCCTCGAATCATGTAGGACATCTTCTGGGAGAATTGGCCTGTCGGAATAGCCGGAAGAATGACGTCGTTCCATTCACCTCTATGGTGGCTTGGGTACCCAGCCAGAATTTGCCCTTCTTCGTCGTGCTATAACAAAATAAAATTGGTTGTTTGTTTGGGTAAATGCAAGTTCAATGTCATCATTTTATTTTTATCCAATAATTGGTATTCAGGAAATGTGGAAGTGGAATTGCAGGACAAAATCCAATTTAACTTCAACAGATGAACCAAATTAGAAAATAAACTTCCACGATTACAATAAAATCTATGTTGTTGCGGCCATATCGGAATTCTGTTCCGAAGAAATGGAACTAAGTTGAATACAAGGAGTTTCTTTCCGTAATCCTAGGCTCAGCGACATGTACTGAAGATCTTCAATCACGAAAAATTATTGATTAGGGTTACAAACAGTACATCCGATCAGGGTTTCAATTTTTCTTTATTTATAAAAAAATTTGGCGAATTGAAGAAAAAAGAACGCTTTCTCATTCGATTTGTAATGAATTTATCAGTGAATGGAGTAGAATGCTTTCTCGCCTCAAAAACAGATAGATACTAAAACTGTACCTCTTCATTTAGGAGTGTGTATACACAGCAACAGGAGAGAATAAGCTTTTCAATTCATACGGACCAGCGTTTATTCAATTCGATATACAAACGATAGCCAAACAATACAATTCAAGTGAAATGATTACAATGAGCCAAATTATTGCATAGATTATAGCAGAACCGCGTTAGCTAACTCCTCTATTAAAATTTATTGTCTTCGCAATGGGTTGAAAAAACTAATCTCTTCTTCATCTAGGATATTGTCCAGGGAAATTGAAAAAAAGAAAAATGGGCGAAAAAAGAATTTTATGAAGAAGCATGGTTATCTAGTTAACATTGGCCCATTTGCGCTCGTTGGGTTTAGTGCGCAATTAAGTGGGATATCTTCAGTGACGCCCTTAGACCTGGCTATCTCTCTCTTCCCCTGGTGGCCGTGTAAATTGCCAAGAGCTCTGTCCCGTCTTGATGGATTGTGTTGCCCTCAGAGGTGGTAATCAGTTTTAAATTAACGCCAACCTAAGCCAATATCCCTCAGATCCTTCTCCCCCTCTTCCTTACTCCTCAATACTTCTTCTTCCAAGTCTTCATCCCTTATGGCTTCACACAGCCCTACGAACACTAACCCATCCGCTCTCGGGCCGGTCCGTTGTCTCTCATTAGGAAGGTTTTCTTGTCACCAATGCAACGCCACATCGTACCTTCTAACTTGGTTTTCACTAATGTAAAAACAGTGCCTTTAGAAAGTTAAACAATTCAACGTGGATTGTAATTAGGTAATTAGGTATGATTAATTCACCCTATTCTGGTAACAGCCGGCCAAATTTGACTTAGCGAATACATAAATAAAATCAAGGAAATGGTCAAATCAGGATACGATAGGGATAATTTATAATTATACGACGGTAATTTATTTTATTGGTACTGTGTACCATAAGAGTGACCGGGTGGATAAATATGATCCCTGTATCTCTCAATAGAACTCCAAGTACATGGAACTGCTCAACGGAAACGTGGGAGGCTGAAACTAAGAAAATGAGGTATTGAGGTGGAATGCGAATTTTCTACGTCACCAGCTGTAAAACATTTGGAATGTTAATTTTAGACATTTTTGAATCGTACAAAAATATATTTTTGAAGCATTTAACTTTTTTGTGAATTGGTCGCTGTATTAAGACATTTGTCATTTTGATCAATAGAATCTTACCGTCATCTCTGTCAAGCTATGCGTCCCTTCAAAGTTGGAATTTTGGAAACAAACGGAATAGAAATTCAAAAACTTCAAGGCCTGGTGAAAAATGAGAGGGATAAATTTGAAAATCATGTAGAAAATAATACGGTAAAAATCAATATAATAAAATTCGAGGGGAGAAAAATAAAGCTAAAAAGCCTAATAATCGAGATAATGATTTTTGTAATAACCAAAATAATAAAATGAGCATAACTTCTGGTCAAATGAAATGTAAATTTACATAAATTTGGAGGGTAAGCAGGCTCAATTTTTTCAACGAAATCAAAAGAAGACAAGAGAAGAGAGGATGTTATAAAAGCGAGATGTGAATAACCTGGAAGCGAGGGGAATTGTGATGACGGCGTTGGGTGAAAAAACGGTGACTGGCAAGAGTTGGGGCAACGCACCGAAGCTTTCCTTGGTGTCAAACTTTAAAAGGGAACGACCAAGAACCTTGGGAAACTTGTCAGAGCACGAAGAGGAGGGACTCTCTGTTCGTATTTTGTCGAAGAGTTACTATTTACTTCGCAACTCTGGTTTTTCCAATAAGCCCTTATACAAGCGAGGAGACGACAACAGCGTCACGGCGTGTGAAGTTTAGAGAGACGGAATGGTAGAATATATAGCTGCCACGTCTACATTTTCAACATCAGCGTTCATTATAGAGTTGATTTTCTCAGGTGGAAGACGAATAATAATAGGCAGCTTTGTTTTGTTGATCAATGGACGAGTTCACGAGCATGCTATCTCGATACGATTGATTCATAAGGGAAACAAGTTACTACTCAACCGGTGTATGCATGTTTTCTTTTCCCACGGCGGGGGAATACCATCGCATAGACTGAGAATTGTGGTCACTATTAGAAGCGTATGATATTACGAAGTTACCAATACTCCCCACGGCGAACGTGGAAAAAACCGGTGAAAGCAATAACTCCCTTTTGTTGTAAGAATGTTTGTACATGCTGAAAAAATCGGAAAACATGGACGGCGGAGTCTGGCCCCTTTCATATGTGATCTGCTGTTGAAGAAGTGCCCAAAAATTATAACAAGAAGCAGTAAACGCACCAGTTTTGGCACCAACGATGGCTGCTCCATTTATTCTCTGCACACTCATCTCAAACATCCCAATTGTTATGGAAGCTAAATCGGCTCACCAGCAATCTTGGTTATTTGAAAATGGGGCTGAATTCACCTTACATTCGAAAACTCAGACGAAATTCTCCTAGGTTTTTTTCCCAAAGATGTTTTACAGTAGAGTCACTCTGAGGCAACGAAACCAATATTTACTCATGTGAAAAAGGAGTAAGAGTGAAATATAGGACGGAAAGATTGAACCATACACCTCATTTGTTCCATTCAGTACGAACAACGCAAAAATTGTTAGTTTCGAGGGAACAAATCTTCATTGTGTTGATTTCCCATTATTTCCTTGCTTGAGAAAATAGTCCTGTTACAGAACTGTAGTTACTCAGTCCTTCATTTTTTCCACCTTCAACAAAATACGTTGAATATCGTTTAGCGTGGGTATTCCTTTGCGGGAATCTTCGCGAGCAGCGTTTCCGGGAACAATACAAAAAACCGCCTCGTAAAAGTTGCATACATTTTCGAATACGTGAATATAAAGAATACGTTGTTTCTGAAGGAACGCTAAGGGCCGTTAGAGACGGCTGAATGATCATGAAGACGGCGCGGGGAATTTGAATACGGAATAGGCCGCCGCAAGAAGAGCACCATTGGATGAGGCATACGTGGAAACCATCAGTCGGGAAAAGGGTGAGGTCTAAAACGGCACAAGTACCCTACCTCCGCTACTTGGCTTCTCTACAGCTCCTGCTCGAGAGGGCACTCGAATGAATTGTATTTCACAGGCTCGCCTAGAAAACGGGTCGGTCGTTCTCGAGGTAAGCGACAGAATATTTATAGGATAAATACATGACGTACGGGCTGCCTGCTGAACGACCGTCGGATGCCAGGCACGTATTCCTCCCATCACAGAGCTTGTGCGGATTGGGAGCGTGGACCGAGCGAACGTTCAGAAGACCGCCCTCCGGTTAGCGTACCCTGTTCGCGCTCGTTAAAGACCGCCGATTGGAAAATAGATTCGAGATTCATTTTACACCGCAGAAATGAATTCTGTACGGAGGAAAAAATGAAACCGTCCGAGACTGGTTGTCACTATTCAAAAAATGCGCGTATACATCATACATTAATTCTACGTTCGGGTCAGCAGACAGCTTAGCGATTTGAAAATCAAAATGTATAATTATCGTTGTGAAATTTCTGTAGAGGTTGAGAAATGAATACCAAAAAACGTGAAATGATATGAAGTTCATTTCTAGTCACTGTTTGCACGTACTCATGGCGTATTCCTTCATGTATGATGTGCGAGAAGCTCATTTCATACGGGGAGGATGCAAGAATGAGAAGTAGTCAATGTATCTAGTTATTCAACAAAAGAGTTTAGCTTCTTTTCCTTGTCGTTGCATTTTGTGATGTCCAGAGGGTGTTAGGACTCCAATGCAGATTTCAATGCAAGATTTCAATTCAATTGATTTCAATTCAAGCCCTACTGCTGAATTTATAGATTAAGAACTAGAGATAGTCGATTCTTATTTAATTGAAGAATCCTGTTTTTCGTAATGTTCAACATTAACCAAAACCAAAAAGAAAATTGATGAAAATTTGGTGATTTTACTAATAAAGTAAGTCAGAATAGAAAAAACACGAGAAGAAAAATCTAAAAATGGAAACAGCACTGATTAGATAGATGTACTACAGTGAGTGTTACGAACTTTAATGAAGTCGGTTACAAATTAGGCTTTCACATCGAGGAACGAAAAGGATCGACGTTCGATAGGAAAAACAAATTTTGTGCTTTACTATGATTCAAGATTGAGTGAGCTATCAATTCACAGGAAAGAAAAATTGGCGACTAGAGGGAAAAGTAGTAGAGTACTTGAAAGAAATTTCTTTAAATCACCACGCGCGGCTTTAGCGGAAATCTGAAGCCCTCAGGTTGGCCCCCACGCCTAAAAACGGTCTTATTGCCATCAGATACTCTGAATTTTCAATATTATTTACGACAAAAAGAGGAAACAGCGAAAACACGTTCAATCCCAACAGTACGTGCTCAAGTAGCTTGGTTGTTGAACTGAGTGGTTCTCAAGTCAGGTCTTTCAGGGGAAAATAGAGCTGCGGGATAATGATTTCCGAGAAGAAAATGTTCTACCTGAGCGAATAAAATATTGGTAGGCAAACAAACGATCTGAGCTCAACATTATAAGATTAAACTCGATAGAACTATCTTCAACCGACCACTGGTTTATTCAAAGAAACCAATTTCACGAATGTCCTTTAGTTTCATAGTTTATTGTGATTTAATCACTGGCGAATTGCATGCGAAATTAATTATTTGGTTCAGATGTGCACGAGGAATAAAAAGTTCAAAAAAAATTCATCCCGTCCTTTTATTACTTCCTTGAACCGCTTCTTGAGCTGGTGGTTAATCGTTGAAATTATATGGTTGCATTTTGAAAAATTGCGTAACTTTTCTCTTTTGTTTTTTAAATGCAACCATATAATTTCAAAGTTTAACCACCAGCTCAAGAAGCGATTCAAAGAAGTAATAGACAGTATAAATTCTAAGCACGTCTCGTCGTCTTCATGTGAAGAAAACAGTAGGTAAAAATGGAAAGAACAGGGCATCTTATTCACGTTGGCTGTTGTCTGTTCTTCCAGATCTGGCAAGTCTCAGACTGCAGGAATACTTCATAGTCGATACTTGAAACAAAGTTTTTTTCGTATCATGAACCTGATAGAAGTTATAAACTGCCTGTTGAAGTCGCTGCAGAGTTAGGCTCAGGTAGTTCATTTTCTCTCAATTAATGAGTTTTAAGAGGGTGGATTTTTTCATTAGGACTGACCTACATTTTTTAGTAGAAAGAGATACGACAGATTTTTTTCCAACGAGGAAACCTCAAACCGCTATCGCGGTTGCTCGTTTTTTATTCACGTTCGAAAAACCAAATTATACCAGACGGAAAGCCTACGCGAAATAGAAACTCAATTCCGTTTTTAAAACCTCCCCCCGAGGCCGTCTGTTCCACGTTTTTATTCGACCGCTGCTCTCTCCGGATTTCCTTGCCATCAATGTGAGAAAATGTGAAGGAAAGCCAGTCCCTGGGGGTAGGGGGTGGGTTTTCCTGCGATAGAAAATACAAAGGGCCTTCACTTGAACAGGAATTGAGGATATTTGTATGTACAATAGAAGCGTAATGGCGGGGGCCAATGCGGCTGGACTCTTCATTTAATTTTCAACCTCCGAGTTTTCTCGTTCTGCTCCGGGCCATTTACTGCAACATTCGAATGGGTTTTTTGCTTTGTGATTTTTCATCTTATTTTCCGTACCGACCGCAGATGAAAGATAAGAGTTGAACGAAGCGAATGAAAAAATGCGCCCTCTAAATTCTATCATTTGAGTCCATCATCTTTGATACGTCTTCGAAGTTGGAAAAATGAATTTCTGAAGTTGGATAGAAGTTACCTACTGACAAATCGCTGGTGGTTAAATCGTCCCATCAAAATATAACAATCGTTGCACTAATTCTTTTCAATCATATCGATTTATTCATCCATTTGCCTTTTTTGCTTTTTTATTCATTCGTTTCCATACCGTTTATTATTTTTTTCAATTTATTTTTTCATTTTTTGTTCATAGCACTATAATGAGGAATATATTGGGAGGGAACGCCTAGTTAATTCCTAAATTAAAGAGAAATCGTTTTACTGTTCCTCAACAACCCAACTGTATGACCGATTATTCTCGGCGTTTGTCATTAATATACACTTACGTTAATTTAGCCCCTAATATACGCTTTGTTCTTTGTGTTCGCTTCAAATTCCACGAATTAGGTACCAGTAAACCATGAGCACGTTTCAAACACTAAAGGGCTTTGTTTACTCCACGTGAACTCATTAATTAAGTGCAAAGGTGTACGTTTAGCTAAAATTAATTTAACAGCATTATATAAGCAGATAGAAGAGTAGAAACTATTTGTTGACAAAACTCTTGGAAATTGACAGTTAAATTGATGATCATTATAAAATAGAGTGGCGAATTGCAATTTTTTAAAAATCAACATTAAACGTGCGGTTCCCCAAGAGCATGTTTCATTTTATCCTCCATCAAAATAATCTCCACATTTTTAACCAACTATAGGTAATGTTGGCATCCGACAACAGTATCGCAGTCTAACTTCCACTTAGCTGCGAAACAGCTAATAACCATGAAAAATCCAAACTACTGATTGTAGGACAAAGTTTTCGGTCCAATGAATTTTTTTTTTTTTTTTTTTTTGGGCTCTCACGTCTACTAATACGACATCCGGTACACGTTCACAAAACTCGAACCCCACACCAATTAGTTAATTAGCACAGATTCACCTCATCCACATATTCGGCTCATTCTCATGTCGTCAACAATACTGCATTGTGAAATGGTAATGAATGAGCAAATCTCTCAGCACACGCAGTAAGACGATTGAGTCTACTATAGCACAACAGTTGTCACAATAGGGGTTGATCCTCGTATACCGACTAGAGACCTGATTGAAATTGAAGTGTTCCAAGCCATTGCACGCACCTCACGCGAAACATTTACATGCAAATTAGTCATTTCAACCCATGATGGCGAGACATGTGTAATTTGAATGCGAACGGATGAATTCCTTCAGAGTAAGATAATGGAAGAGATGACGGAGAAGAGCTGCCTGGAGTAAACTCAACTAGAAGCAACGTCTTAGCTTTGGAACCTCTGAATAGTCACAGATATAGATAGCATACAAATTACTGTTAAAAAAAAAAAAAAAAAAAAAAAAAAAAAAAAAAAAAAAACTCGTGATATATAGTCAGCTCTTTTTTTCACACCAGTTGGACACTTATAATTTCTATCAAGAGCAATTTCTTAGGAAATGCGGTACCTAGTTACTCTTGCTCTCCCTTGAAACGATAAACCGACAGACAAAAAAAATATGAGATATAAATTTATATTTATTTATTTATTTATTTCCAACTTATTATGATACATAGTACTGTGAACATCTTATTCGTTTTATTCTGCATTAATCCTCTATATGGGCATGCCCGTGTTAGAGGAAATTAACGAGGTATTGCCTATAGTATTAGCCGAGATATACCACAGGTAGCGTTACAAATCAATTTTTTCGTTAGTGAGTACACGAAAAACTGCTTCATTACTCCTTCCTCCAGGATTAATCGGACCCTAAGGGTACTTTTGGTTTATTATGCAATAATAAACCATTGTAATCAAATAATGTAATTAAAATATAAAATAGGCGTCTTCACCATTGTGTTGCGGACTTGTACGCAACCAATTTTTTCATAACGGTTTTTCGTAATTTTATAGGATTTTTCCTCCCGCTCTCCACTATTATAATAGGAATTTATAATCGGTTTCACTTCAGCTTCGGTTATGCAATATTAATGGGTTCAAAAATTAAACGATAAACAATTCGACCTCTAAAACTCTAGCATAGCCGTATGTATAGAAATAATTTGTTATTTGATTTGACAACCACTATACGAATCTTGAAAAATTAACTTACTCTTCTCTGAGATCTTCTGTTATTGTGTTGGTAGTGGAAGTGGCCACCGACACCGGACGTTTGGCTACTGGCCCCCGTTGGAACTTTTCTGAAGTACAGTTTGAACTCTTCGATCGGCGTAAAGCTTTCTACTTCCCAAGAAATGTTGTACGAGTCTCTCGAACGGCTTACCGAATGGCTTCTGAATTTTGCAGGATTCGGCCTACCTGAAATCGGGAGAAAACAAAGTTTGATAAACTCTGCAACGTTGAAGGTTATGGAAAAGAGTTAAGCAGGGATGCCCAGAGGCCGCAAAACTTTTGATTTTGAGAGGTAGAAATATCGCGTAAGAATTAAACCACCACGGAGGAAGAAACCAGTTTCCTTGGTATTCTGACTGCTAGTTCCGAAGCAGTTATGTTTCTAGGCTGTAAATTACAGTTGAAATGGGTGGCTGTATCGTCGTTGCAGCAAACAACGGCTGCGTACAATAATAATAAACCACTGCTAGTATTTTTTTGCTGGTTGTAAAATTATACTACAGGAGAAATTCAAAATCATTCTACTATCATTTTTCTGTCAATGATGAAACATTTGTTTTTAGAAAAAATACGGAACCATACATGTTCCGTTTTTGAGGGGAGGCGGAGTCCTGTCGAAAAATGACTCGAGAGCTCCTTAGTCGAGATCGCTCTTCGGTTTACTCCATCTCCTCACAAATTTTCACAAATGCAGCCGATATCCGCACCTTTTTTTTTTTTTTTTAGAAAAAAATGCCCTTTTTCCGAAAACGCGAAAAAGTTATAAAAACGTTTAGTATGATCACTCTTACAGTAGACCTTTTTTCTTCATTAGCGTAAAAGCTCGCGTCAGGATGGTCAGCTCGGTCGGTTTAGTAGCAGGTTGATCAAATGAATCCATCACACACTGTGCGAGCATCAAAGATTAGACCTCCTCTAGTGGCCGAGGAGAGGTCCGGGCTTCGTTCGAGCTTGGCAAGGGCCGGACTTCGCGTGAGCGCGACCTCTTCTCGCAGCCACTCAGTCACGTCAAGGGCATCCATTTGTTCGCTCTATCGCGCACCTCTCAACTGACCGACAGAACGACCAACATCCGCTTAGCTGTCGCCAGGTTGAAAAATATTGCTAGGGATCGGACACTACTACGTCAAGCCCTCTCCAGTAACTACGCAGATATAACCATTTCGATGACGTAAATAAACAAAACAACCAGTACTGGAAGCCAATTCGAATCAGAGTTTCCTTGAAATTCAATCGCAATGAAATGGATTGTCTATATTACAACCGGGTATTTGCACTGTTGAGGTTAAATTTCCCTTTAAGCAATGAACCTACTGCGGTTGTATCTTTGCCGATAATGAGAAACTGATAACCCTCAACCATTGAAAGTTCCGAGGATTTCGTTAGTTAAATACAGAATGTCAGTCAGTAGCCGAATTCCATGGCCATATGTACTACAGTTCCATACTCTGCGGAAGTTCATATTACAGTGTAAACATGAAATTCCTTGAAACCCTCATTTCCCAGGAAAGGGACCTAACTGAGAATAATTTGGAAAAAAACAATGAGGGTAAGTGATAACAAATCCTGAGTCCACCTTTTTTCTCGGTAAAAACTAGCAATTGTACATTTAAAATATAGGGTATTCATTATTAATCGAACAAAATGAACTTCGACATGGGGTTGAGGTAGAGACAATGAATGCGACGTTATCTCATATTTTGTTTTTATATTATCTCTTCTAGCGCTTTCGCCGCTCTGGGCCTCTTCAGGAAACATCTTCTATATAAAAGTTTTAAAAAATAAGGCCCAGTAATAGCTCCACAAAGTTGGGATTGTCATGAATTGGGAATATTTGTAGAACACTTCCGCTTTTTAAACCTAGAGTCTAATAAATTAAAATAAATAGGGGACCAGATTCCAATGCAGGGGTCTGGTCCCCTATTTATTTTAATTTATTAGACTCTAGGTTTAAAAAGCGGAAGTGTTCTAAAAATATTCCCAATTCATGACAATCCCAACCTTGTGGAGCTATTACTGGGCCTTATTTTTTAAAACTTTTATATAGAAGATGTTTCCTGAAGAGGCCCTGAGCGGCGAAAGCGCTAGAAGAGATATAAAAACAAAATGAGATAACGTCGCATTCATTGTCTCTACCTCAACCCCATGTCGAATCTGATGGATACGCGACGAACCACAACAAAAAATGAACTTCTGTTGCTTTATTATGAACATGGGTGGCTCTTCCGAAAGATCTACTCTACTCTACACCCTTACAAACATAGATGGAGATCTTAAAAACATATGGAAATTCGGGGACAAAAAAGAAACCATCTTAGTGAGCAACATGTGGAAAATAACGAAAAAGAAGACGCGTGTCTTGCGAATACGTAGGGATTCTCTATGACTATTAAGGAGAAGGCTGAATAAGGGTCGAGAGAGAGCATTCTAGTTCAGCTGTACCATACACGACAAGGCATGTGAAGCCGAACTAAGCGAAGCCAGCTCCGCTGAAGAAGAACCCATCTGAATATGTACTGTGATGCCAATTGAAACTTTCAAAGGTTTTCCACGACGTCAGAAACCCCTCCCTTTTCCCTGAGGAGATATGAATTATTTAAGGGGCTTGTAAACAGCTCAACCCCTTGCTCAGGTAACTCGGGGCCTCGTGTTCTCTGTTCTCCGGCGATGGAGCTTGGCCTTTTTGTATCATTTCATTGAATATTGCCACTGTAAGTAACCTTACAAAGTGCATTCATGCGAGCGAACCTTTCTACGACTCAAGACAGCTCACCGGTCTTATCGAAAATTCATCTCATTCTTTTCCCTTCTGTAACGAGCAGAAAAGGCCCAGTTAGCGCCCGAGAGAAAATCATCACTTATTAAACTTTCTACATAGCATATTATGCTCAGCATAGCATGCCAATCCCTTTAAAGGTATTTCATGATCAGTTCATAAAATTGTGCAATTTCAAACATCTTTGCTTCAGCAGTTAACCAGTAGTATTAATTTGTGCGGCATTAACTCACTAGCCTTCGGAAAGATAAATAATTCATCATTTTTAATAATTTTAGATTATGCTGTTGGTGATCGATATCAACTCAACATAATCGTGACGCTATTTCGGAATACAAATTGAGTATTATGTTAAAAAGGCATACAATTCAAGGAAAACGCTTCTCTTTTACTGCTGGATAACTTTTTTGCGTGATTAATTCCTTAACACTTCACCACCAAGGGAGAACTTATTCTCAGGAAAAGCTAAAAAAAAAAATACTTTTTTTTATCCAATCAGTTCAATTGTCAGACAATGGTAAATTGTAGATACCTAATATAATGTACTCGTCAGTCCCAGAGGGACCGTGTGATCGTAACTTTTAGAAAGAATGGGTGATTGATGAAGGTAAAAAATGCAAAAAGGTCGCAATGCGAAACCAAAGAAAGCAGGACGAACCGAAGAAAAAGAGAGATAGAACGAATTGGAACAGGACAGGAGTTGAAAGAAATCCGGGAGATTGGAAATCCCAGCTAGATGGAAACAATTTGCGAAATACGAAGCCCTCAGACATTCGGGCGAGTTTAAGGATTTTTACCTGAAAGCTCAAGGTACTGGCGGGTTTTCCCGATGATGTTATCCGCGAGACACGAATAGTTACCGAAGTCGGACGCTTGAACTTTTCTGATGATGAGCGTGTTCCTGCTCCCTCGAACTTCAGCAATTCGCCTTTCAGTCGAAGCAAGACGCAACGTGTCCTTAAACCAGACGACCTGCGAAGAAAATTAAAAACAAAAAAGAAAAACAATTAGCCAAGTAGCTAGAATATTCTGCAAGAAAGAATACCTCTTTTGTTGAAATAGTTTCATTGGTGTGGGCAATCAATAAATTGTTGACGATGAACTACAAATAGCAAAGAAACACAAAAATTGAGAAAACCAGCGGTGTGCATCGATCACACAGTACTTCCACGTTCAAGTCGGGTGCAGGTATAACCTTGTTTATAATTCTTCTTTTCCTTGTCGTCTTATTTTTTTTACTGTCCCAGAGGTGTGAGGAGGATAAAACCGTAGGGCTGCGGACCCTAATGTGGACTGTTTTGACTTGTTCGGCGTTAAAATAGCCACAATGAATTCAATTGGGCAAAAACAATATAAATTTACCTTATACCTATAATATTTTTATCGTCCTTACAAAAACCTAATCTGTATTTCTGGTTTTTAAAATGTATCGCGAAGCAATAATATCGATTTTGAATATCTCGAAGATGCGAGTACGAGATTCACTATTGTGTTACAACAGTTGCAACTTCACGTAAAAGAGTTGTCTCTGTAGTATACAGTCTTGAGAGTTTTGAGAATATCATCGAAGAAGACCTCGCGTGACATCAACTAGCACAGTTTACGCTATGCCGTGAATACTCGTAGTATACTTTAAGAAAAAGGGCGAATACAGTCCGCTGGAGACAGACCGTATCAACAGGAACTTGCGATCCATCGAGACTGCTTTGAGCCACAGTATAGTGCTGTTTCAGGGTTTATACCACAGTGAACCTACGAATAAGAAACAATTCACCTTGCTTACTCCACTAAGTAAACGAGGACACGAATGATCTTTCAGACGATGCGTCTATTTCTTCTCCATATTAATCTGTTCGTTAGGCCAAAATCTTTTATCCGCTCGGGTTTCTATGGACTAGCAGAAAAAGAAAAATTGAATCCATCTACAAAACGACGTAAATATGGAAGTAAAAACGCTGCAAATGATTGTACAGTGGTTTATTATTCCTTCACTTCAATAATAATTTCAGAATACTATCCATTTATGATAGTAATTATTCAGAACATGTGTAAACGTTTCAACCGAAAAACAGATCGGTAACTATCGGGAAATATTCCGTAGCAACTATTGTAATTTTAATCATTTTTATTTTTCTTAATTTCCTAATTAAAAGCTAAACTTATTGCCTAACGATACAGCTGAAGAGAGTGTTTGACGACCATTCCAATGAGTATAGAACGATTTATATAGCTCCAAGAACTCTCGAGTTATACCCTCACGTCATATTTCTAAAAATCTGCCAAATTCGGCACAAAAGCTGCGATAACTCGAGAACCAATAAAGCTATCGATCCGGCGATGGTCTCATTCGATTCAGCGTCCAAAAATCTATATAATTTGATACCACGTACACATTTTTCTGAAAAACCTTGGAAAATATGAATTTTCTCCCCCTCAAAACCCCCCAAAAATACCTTTAAAATTGAGCTAGCAAGTTGGTTCAAGAACTGTGCCGTCGTAGGACCGAGATTGATTTTTGGTGAAAATGTCAAGAATTTCGCTATTATAGTTTGGCCGGAAAACTGCTGACGGCGTACGGCGTACGGCGGACAGACAGTATTTTTTTTATTGGATATTCGGATTCTACATGCCTTGAAACGTAAAACATCAAATTTTGAGGGGGGGTTATAAATTTTTTTTTCTTGGGCGATTACAATGGTTTATTATTGAATAATAAACCAAAAAACCAATGGAACCTATACGGCACCTACCCATGAAATAAAGAGATACACATTTTATGGAGGAAAAGTTGCAAAATTGCTATCAACTATGTAAAACTAATTTCTCCCACATTTGCTGGAAATACTGCTTGACCACGCGTTGTTCGTTTAGTTCCTTAGTGAATGCAAACGCTGCGCAGTTTTAACTTTCAGGCGTAAATATATCAATTTCAAGTTTCGCTAGTTCTGGTAGGTAAGCAGTTATGAACTTACGGAGGTCCGGAGAGGGCCACCATCGTGAATGGCTCCCAGGTGGTATTATGCCTTGCAAAGTTTCTCTAGCCGTGTTTTGAGTGCAGGCAGTTACCTTTCAATGGAAGTTAGAGATGGACGGATTAAACATGAAACGTAATTGGTTTAATGGTTTAAACGAGGGAAAAGAGAGCGGAAAGTGGGGAAAATAGTAGCCGCGGTGCGGTTTTTGAGAGCTGTCGACTCTATTAAAATGCTAAATGAATCTTCAGAGTTTTAGCCACTCTTTTACTACGCTTGAAGCCTTTAATGAGCTTCGAACGAACGACTTGATGGCTGCTAGGCCGAAGAGTGGCAGGCGGTGAAGAGGAAAGGGATGCAATTAAATTGTAAAGCCGTCCGTTCACAAGGAAAAATACGAGTTGATCGCGCCTGCTATGAATGGAAGCAGCCAAGGAAAAAGACAAAGGGAAGAAGAACATTTCAACGACTTTGTGTCAGACCTCAAAGAGTTCCGTCATAATGGGACGGGGTTTTTTCGCCTTACAGCGGCGAAAGATTAGAAACAATTGCTAAAGCGCTGAGTGAAATCAAAGGTAAATACTTTGGCAACAATGCCAAGTTTCCAAATTCAAACAGGAAAATTACTGCTCCTTTTCATTTTCGAGGTAGTTTTCTTGGGAACTTTGTTTTCAGGCCAATTTTATGCGAATAAATCGGCAGTAACAATAATTATTCGTAGTAACGAGTTGAAACGAAAACGATCGATTCATACTGCGTTGATGTACTGGAAAGGAGTTACTGAATATGAAAGAGTAAGCTTTCCTTTCTTAATCGAGTTCAACACCAACTAGCCTAAACCAAACTCATGATATGACTATTGAATTCGTAGTTGGTTCATTTTTCAACATCAACATCCAATCTACCAACTTGTATGTGGACTGAATACAATTATTTTGGAAAAACCGACGTGATTGTGTTGACCTTTTTATTTTACGAGCAAATTTTTAAACCTTTCAGCTTCAGCCATCTTGTCGAATATCGGATAGAGCCGTTTACTTCAGTCATTCATTTATTTACACATTAGGCCGCTGCTGTGCACCCAAGTAAGTGGATTGGACCTCGCTGAGGGTCGTCGGATTTTGAAACCTGATCAGTAATTAGTGCTCCCGGTGCGGACCAGCTCGCTCGACCATTACTGAGCGGCTGCCTCCGGCTTCGCGACCGCAAACGTCCCGTCCCCCACATCTGCACTAACTCGCAGGTCACGACCCCACGCCGCGGCGGACTAATGTAGCCCCCAGGGGCGATCCCTATATACTATCACGCTACAGTCTACACAACTTGGCTTCTCCGCTCCCGATGCTTTGGACTGGATACCTTTCCTTCTCTGACCTTGTCTATCATGTTTCCTCTCTTTCGCACTCGCAAACAAGCGATTCGCTGATCCACTCGCTCTGACACCTGGCCATCGCGTCACGTCCATTACCCTCGCGGCGACCAACGCCGGCCTTCGTGACAACCGATCCCCTCCCACGGGGCTACGCTTGACCGCTGTGAAGTTACCCTCCGTCACCTAATCAGCCGTCGGATGAATCATATTCCGTTCAGGTTGTGCCACCCATCAGCAACGGGTACTTTACAGGGAAAATAATATTTAAATACCGCTGCTAATGCATCAATTTTTATGACGATCGAAATAAATTCGTAAGTTCAGTTTGAATTTTCCCTGAGCTCGAGACAAGTTCGCTCGGTATCTAAAATCAGTATCAAACACAAACAGAGAAAGCCAACCGGAGCCGCAGAGCTTCGTGGAAACGAATCTTTGTGAAAATGTTATCAACATTCATATTTAGAGCTACGTTTCATCAGAGCTTAACGTTCATCGTAGACGGACGGCTTAATTAAGGTTAAAACCTAAGCGCAAACGACCGTGTAATTTGACACTGACACTCATTTACTCTCTGTTGCGCAAGGCGAAAGGCGCGGTAATGAAATAACGCCCAACGATGAAACTTCATCCTCCTGATGAGTGAACAACAGCGTTCCGCGCGTCTTCGTTGCGAGCCTCGCACGAAGGCCTCGCACACAACACCAAGAAGTCGTGGGGACTTTAAGATGCAAAGCTGAGCCGCTGGAAGATAAGTTAGGAAAGAGCCCCCCGCTGTAATCAATTAAATTAAACTGTTCCGCCCGCTAACGAACGCAAAGCATGATTCAGAGCTTAGTTCTATGCACAGAATAAAATTATACCTGAACGAGTCAACACAAAATATGAACTAAGCGGCCGAATTTTACGCCAATTAGATAAAATAAAGTGAGGACTTTATTCGCTGACACGGAGTCTTAGGATCGGGACTTATTCTCCACAAAACTGAAAGAACAATTGGATAAAAACCTCATACCTAGTTGCATAAATTTGGTGGGGCGATGAAATTTGTCACGGATTTAACATGCTCAGCAGACAAACTGAAAGTTGGAATAAATGACTGATTCTTTTTTTTCAGTTCAGAATATATGTAGGTTTTTTTAAAAAATAACTTCTATAATATATGTCTTAGCAGGGAACTGAAAACACATCGAAAACGTGACTTTTCGTGTAAGGGCTAAAACTCGAGAGTGTTTGCACAGCCTCAATTTGACGGTTCATTATCCAAACGTGATTCTACGACGTGTGTTTCACATCATATGATGATAGATGAGCTGCGCAGTGTATGTAAATTCTGTTTATGCAGATGTTGTAACACAAGTTTTACCGAACCGAGAAACTAATAAGGTTACCGTGTTTCCATCCGGACGACTGTGGGAGGCATAAATAGACTAGGCGACAACTCGCAGTGAAAATCTTCAGAGGATATAGTAAAAAACCAAGGGAAGATGCACATTTAACCTTCGTGGTAGCACGAAGAAATGATAGGGCACGGGAAGTCACTACAAAACTGCTAACCAAGGCATAACATAACTCCCCTTCGACTAAAAACTCGTCCAAAAAAATTGTTCACCGTCCAATTCGATACTGTTGAAGAGAAGTTTTGAAACGTGTGCGGTAAATAAAACGACGCCGAAAACATTTGAAATTAGACTCTTAACCATTTTTAAATCCAATCGTTAGAGCTGCGTTTTTTTTTTTTTTTTATATTCGCCATCAGGATTTCAAACTTTGCATGTTCATAACAAGCGTATTCGCCATTCTCGTTGTTTTCGATTTGATTTTTCCCTCAAAAGATATTTTTCACTCTCTGATTGTATTTTCGAGGATAAACGTCCGTACCGAAAGAGCAAGCTTGTTCAATTTGCACTCACAGTTATACGAGTTTTCATTTCAAATGCACGCAACGAGAGCAAAATTTTTGCCTCGCTAATACGGTACGTCGGTGACGGAATACGAGCCTTTCTCGCGCGACGACATTTCGTTGAATTTCTCCTTTTGCCTCGTTGATTATCTCAAATGGACCGTTTGGCGACGCATTGCGGATTTTGGCCCATCGTATGAGCACACAATCATTTACAATCCGATTTATCACAAGTCGCCAAAAACGAACGGCTTTTTCAGTGAGTTTCAATCGATTTTAGATTTTTTGACACGATGAAATTCATCAAGTGTTTGGAAAGAATTAAATGTTTATGATTATATTGACAAAATACCAACAAAATCAATAAGCAAGGATTAATATGGTCAAAATTTTGGACCATCAAGACAAAACAAGACGAAGGCATTTTTTTCTGTAAAATTGAATCATTGACTGTATTCGGAATTATTACATGAGAATAAAATCTTCAATCTGAATAGTAAAAACACATTTTTTCAGCTTCGGGACCACATTCGAATAACGACGCAAGTTGTTACATAGATGATAAAGAGTCTCTTGAGACGACAATATAAATAAAATCGGAAGAACTGGGCGGGTAAATGGAATATTGATAACCTCCGAGTAGGATCGTCTTCACGATATAACATCCTCTCTCAGATTTCCTCTCGGAGGCCATGGAACATCCAATCTATATCTTTCTACTGTGTACTTACTTCGGTCTTCCTTTCTCTCCTTCCCACAGAAGAGCTCAACCTCATCGGCTAATGTGACTACTGGGTATTCATATCGTTCCATTTTCGCCAACCCTTCACGTTCTAAACTGTTCGATTCCATTTTTATACCAGTTCCTTATCATTTTTCACATCTGAACGGCGTTTTATATTCTTATTTCATTGAAAGCGATGCAAGATACCACGAACCCATTAGGGGAAAAAGGTCCTAAATCTCTTCGTTCAATCAAGATTTTATGAGATTCGAGCGAGTGGAATTTTTCTTCATTCTCAACGTATAAACCGTGACAGCGATAAAATTGTGTGCCCCTCGGAGCTATAGGTTTCACTGCAGAGAGAATTAGGGTGAAAGGATATTTTGCGGAATTCAAGACGGGTGTTTTGCATTTAACAGAGTCTGACGGGCAGTGATTGCGCTAGTGAAATTACAAAAGCAAACTGCATAACACTGAAATACAATTAGTGATATTTTTCATAACTATATTTTCTCCACTAAGCCGGCTCCCTCGGTTTTCATGCGATCCTATAATCTTCAATCCTAGAATGCGTGTGAGTATTTTTTTTTTTAAACAGATAGAACTACTATAATAAATTATTATGAACACGCAGAGGCTAGGAAGCAATACTCGCAAACGCGTGATGCCAATTGAAAACCTGGAGAAAATCCTTACCTCAACTCATCAATTCTCATAGCGAAGTGAATGAAGTTTTTTTCAATGGGGCTTCTTTCCAACTGAATATGCTTTTTTTTTGCATTTATTGAGGAAACAAATTTTACAAAATATTATAGCATAAAATATTCAAAATGCTTCAGTTCCCAATAAGTAAAATACTTGTGCCGGGAACTGATGCGAACGTTATGCAGCGATAGGAAAGCAACGGGGTCAAAATGTCACCTGTAGTTATGGAGCGACCTTTCGTGGCGAAGAGTAATTAGCAAGGCTTCTATTGTAGAGTAAGCGCTCGGCCACCGGAACTTGCGATAAATGCAAGCAATTTCTAGCGCAACTTAGTGTCTCACTGACTTCATATGAGTCAGAAATGTTGCTATAGAAACCAGTGAGCCCTGAGAAACGGAAGCTCTTTTCTTACTTACTTACTTTTCTCACAATCCAAAAGCTGAGGCCGTTTTGAACCTCGAAAAGAAATAGGTGTGCATTCTTTAATGCTTAGAATAAACAGCTAGAATAAACTGTAAATCGAATGAGCCTCATGCAGGTTCACGTAATTTCCATTCAAGAGCTAAAAGAACCAAAGTAAATTACTCTCACTCTGTGGCTTCTCGGTTAATCCTCTCATAATAACATTTAGCCCACGTGAGCTTCAGCTTTCGGAAACGGAAGATTTTCTATCGCGAACCATTTGCCACTGGATAGGATTACATCGCGCTGGTAAATTCGGCGGTCAGCGTTCCCTTTGCCACAAATGGCACCGTATCAGGATGTCGGTTTCCCTTTGGGAACCTTCCGATAATGGAAAGGATCCGACGGAGCACTTTTTGCTGCGGGCGGTCATATTAATGCATTTATTCTTCGCGACAAAGGTTAGTCGTGCAGTAGAAAATGAAGGGGTCACCACATCCCCTGAAACTGAAAAATACACACACAGACACACAGCGCAAAAACAGCAACACGATGTATAGCAACTGTCAGTGTGAATGTGTGTAGGTTAGCCACCCTAAATCATAAGTCCTATAGTTTCTGTGTTGAAGATAGCCGGCACGCCAACGTGTCAGCCGTGATGTGTGGCCGACCTCTTTTTATTTCTAGTTTTATAATTATGCGGATAAGGAGGTTGTATACAAATTGGTTTTTATAAAAGGAGTAGGGACTGTGAGTTATGGGAGAGAGCCAAAAGCCCGTGAGCGAAAAAGGGCGGGAATGAAGGAAAACGCGCCCGATAAGATCGATCTAAAAAAAAAAGAGCGAAATACAGCCCCTTTTGGAGGAAGATTTAGTGTCACATGCCACGAAGTTGCAAAATATCGGGGGTCCATCTAATGGACGCTCATTTGGCGCGAGCACAAAAGGAAAAGCAGGAAATGAGTGAAAACAGAAGCCTCTAACTGAAAACGGGTAAAGCCTTATTGGTTTGCCGGTGATCTGATTTAAACTTGGGTTCATGTTCGGTAGCACCTAGCCACCCGACTGAGGACTAAGAATAGAATAACCGCTCAGCTAGCGATAGATGCATTCGTATTCTGAACATTTTTGTCTGTTTGAAATCGGTTCCGAAAAGTAAAAGGCGAAATCCTGACTTTTTCGTGACGAATTCATAATTGCCATTTCGTTCAAAGTTGGTATGTACGATGAAAGTTGATGATGTTCTTATCAATAGTATAATGCGTGATACGTCGTTTCTGTAACCCAAAAGCGATGAGAAAAATTAAAATGGCCTTTTACCATGTATATTTCATCAATATTTTTTCGCATCATAAACAGTTGTGAAATGGATTGGTATTTTATTTACGCAAAATTGAAGAATTCAATTACCAACATTCAAACATTTGAATCAACGACTTCTTGTTGAAGTTATCGAAGTAAAAGTTGCAAATATTGTATAACTTGATAATTTGAAGAGATAACTACTGCTGAAACTTGGTGGAGGTTAAAAATCCAATATATTATGATTCAAAACTTGAAAAAATTACTACTCATACTGTTCGCAACGACCAACTACACGGTAACACGGTAAAACTATACGTAGGTCGGGTGGCAAAGCCGCCTGGGACGCACCCCCTAGCTTAATACAAGTTAAATTACTAATACTAGTTTAACACCCCTAGCTTAGCGATGAGGCAGGTACTTAATCAAATTTTTCAGAAACCCAGTATTTTTATATTTCAGTCCAATAACATTGTACAGATCTAGGAAATGTTGAACATAAATTTAAGTAAAAGCAATTGTAAGGTGAATATTGCCCTCGGGAGGAATAAGGTCTATTTCGATTTATGAGCGATAGTATAACTTCTTGACCTTCCGAGGAGAGTCGACTGTTTATATTGATTGTACGGCTTCGAACAATACATTTGAATAGAACGAAATGTTGCTGTTATCATCGACCGACTGGGACATAATAAACAAAGCTTACTTGGCCTTCACATTGCGACAGGTATATATATTATCATGACATTGCCTAATATTAACAAGAGCAACCGACCAAGTACGTTAGCGGTTCGATCTGCTTCAAGAGATTCATGCTTATTTGAATATACCAATTGAATTACATCGTACGTTCAAATTTACATACCACGACATAGGATACAAGACAGGTAGAATAATACTTGGACTATATTATATCAAACAAATTTCTACCATATTTCAGTTCAGGATCGGAAATTTGTTTCAATTAAAACAAGTTCCAGCTATAAGTAAGCAACTTATTCAGCCAGAAAATTAATGAGAATGCTGCGTAGATTTATTTTCCACAGAATGGAATGATATCGATAAGCAGAAATAACATTTAAACTTGTAATTGGATTCTAACCCAAGTATAGGTATAGTTCATTGGTGCGAAATATTGATTCCGACATACACTATTTCCATGGTGCAAACCCCTAATAGCATGTTTTCTTTGTTAGCCTGTTCTTGAAAGAACCAATTAAACTCCACCTCAATCCAGCAGTATAATCATATTCAGCGCTCACCTATCATCAATCTACAGTGAAATACGAGAAGGCGAAGGGTTGTAAAAACAGGGTAAAAAGCTATAAATTTGAGATATTGTTAGAAATTCGCCCTCTTGCCTTCGCCCGATCATTTTAAGGGATTTCGTAGAACGGCCAGTGTTCATATCAGTCGAGCAATGATTTAGCATCTCATATACCAAAAGCATTACAAGTGCTAGTTGAAGGAGAAAGAGGAGGAGGGAAAGCCTTAATTGCTTGCTCCCTTTTAAAAACGCACTCAAGCTTTCCCATTCGCACCTCACCACCAGCATCATCCTCTCATAGAACGAACTGTTCATTTCGCCTCACCCCATACGCCTTTCTACCGACGAGAAGACGCATACATCCTTATAATCCGGGCGGATTGCCTTCATTAAGCTTTTCCTCCCTCGATGCCATGCAGCAACTCCCGAAACGCCCCTCGTATATAAAAAAATTTGCATGTGTGTTTTATTTTGGCGTCGAAAATTAACCCGGCTCTAAGGCTCGTTTTTAACCGTAATACATATTCATTAAGCTTCCTTTCTGTTTAAGAGAAAGGCTCCTTTAATTAAGAAAATGCTAAAATGGTCTAGTTGTAACTGTTTAAAGACAGAGGAGTCGAAATCGTTATGCTCCTCAAATGGCTTTACCCATTTCCCAGGCGTATCGCACGATTTACTAACCGAGATTTATTCAAAGAAGTCTTGAGACCAGGGTCTGATTCTGTAATCAACGTAAACCTATCGTTAGATAAGGAGACCGCAATGCATTAGCAGGAAAGTCGCTCTTGAGGTCGTATATTGAATGAACCGAAGTAGATTTTGTCTTGAGTTGATTTACGCACTAAATTGAACTTGAATAATTAGTGCATGTACCAACGTAGTTACTTGAACGTCAACACGAATAAACTTCATACGAAATGTAGAGAGTATAAAGATAGCTAAATCATGGATATAATTACCAAAATTAATTAATAATTAAAATTAAATACTAATTAATTATAATAAAATATTAATATTACCGCAGCTAAATCCGTTAACCGATTTCTTCGAGCTAGTCATCAAATTGATGGAATCCTCAATCGGTCATGCCGCGAAAAACAAAAACGATAGAATTCGCACTAATTCGTGGTTTAAAAAACTTTGATTGTAAAACAGGGGTGAACTTCAGGCACAGCGTAAGGAATAGGGTGAAGCTTAGCTTCAAGTAAGAAGGTTCGTGTTCCGGGAGGGCATAGGAAACAAAACAGTTTCTGTGACAAGAACTAAACTTTAGTCCGAGTTGATGCCTGACCCGGCAGTAAAGTTAGTTTACGACTCCAGGAGCAGAGCGTCGCAGAGAAATAATTCGTCGCACCAGGCAGGGACAAAAGGAAAAGACGAAAGGAAGACGTACGTAGTTCGACCGAGAGCGAATATTAAAAGAAAAGTACCTGAATGGCAAGTGCGAGAAACGTCGACGTTAGCATTGTTCTGGAAGAGACGGAGAATACCAGCTTAGGGTGAAATTGCCTGTTGAACGGTGGAGAGAAAAACCTGACCTGCCTTATTGGAAGGAGGAGAGAATGATTCATGTTTTTAAACAGTAATGAAACTTGATCGCACGCTTTATTTGCCTTTGAAACTCATGGTAAATGACCCATAAAAGCGCGCTAACTGGATTGCAAGTGACTGTGGAGAAATAACAGTTTTCAGTTTTAAACTATTGAGGATGTAGCAGAATCGTAAAACTACAATGCAATACAAAGATGGGCCACTAGAAATTATATTATCAGACACCAGAGGATCAGTATAATCGATCAAGCTCAACGCCCTAATTTCGACACTCTAATAGAACTTGAACAAATATAGGAACGATGACGTTTTCGTTCACGTAACTCTACACCGGTGACAATTAAGAGAGATTTCTACAATTTCTAAAAATAATTCGAAGCTAAATAATTATTGTTTCACAAAATATCTAGTAAATTTCGAACGTTTTTCACGAATACCTCACGGTTTGCATCGGATAGGACCAATCCGCCAAGATTTGTATTCTCAAAACGAGAAAACCTACGACATGATGACCTTATTCACGGCAGTTTCGACCTAGTAAATTTATCTCTATCGAACCGGACCATGAATACTCCTGTAGTGTTGAACTATACGGAGAGTCAAAATGTACGATTCATCCTCGACTAGATATCGTTCCTATTTATAACAACTGAACATACCGTACCGAACTCCCAGAATGGGGTGGCGACGACCCCGCCTTTAGTTGAATAATCAACTGAATTCATCTGTTTAACATGGCTCCGCTAAAAATACGATAGGGACGAATAATTGATTAAGCTTTGCTAGATTAATCCGATAATCAATTTGCGACAGAGAACGATCTTCAAACAGAGAAGAAGGAAAGTATGCATTAACCAAGACCGCGGTCAGCGGAAGTGTCCAAAATAGCCGACTGATGCTCGCCTGCCAAAAAGAGACAGCGGCCTTGTATAGCTGGATACGATAGTGTTTCATTAAGTCGATACGAGAACGAAGCCCATCGATGGTGGTGAAATGGAAGGGCAAAACGAGGTTAAGCAGTGGTTTTCGGGGGTGAAGAGCTCCTCCAGGCGGATAGAAGGAAGGAGGATAAAAGCCTTCTGTATTTGTCTTAGCGGCAGCTATTTGTTTAAACGCGGGGCGAGGTAAGCACTCGAGTCAAGAGCTCGTGGCAACTGCTCTGCCCTTGTAGGGGTATAATATAAGAGGCCACGGGGCTCACTAACGGAGGCTAGCTAGGGAATGTTAGGTCGACGTATCTACGGATCAGGGTTGGGAATTGTGGCTACGCTAAGTACAGTTCTATATATGTATAAGTACGTTGTGTATGTGCGTGGGAAACGAATACGTGCCGACTAAGGGCGGGGGTCGGACACCCAAAGCGGAGTTTCAACCTGTTCGTATATCAACTTCGATGCGAATCGTGTGCCTGTTCGGACCTCTCTTTCGCTCCGAATGTACACTGAAATACCACGAATATCATTTTCGGTCGTCTATTTTGCTTTTCGAATAACTTAACGCGATAATTACACTGGGTAGACTCGTCGTCGAACGGCGGAAATGAGGCCAAGGGCTTTGTGGGGAACACCCACTATCTTCTTGAGAAATGACAAAGGATTGATTCAAATTCGCTACCGCTACCTTCTCGACAGGTTCGGTTGATACGCACAGAGCCACCTCCCTGCTAGGTCGGCCCGTTTGCTACCATTAGCTTCTGAGCTTGGCCGAGTTCGCAATATTTTTGCGAAGGGACTTCCTCCGTGGAAGTCTCGATAAATACTTGAATTTAAAGCGTTTGGTAGTTAGTTGGTTCCCTCGTCTCCAACAGGGCCCAACCGACAGCTATCAAACGTGGTCAGTTGCAGCGCCCACAGGCTTAAACCAGGAATTCAGACCTGTTATTCAGAGAAACATGAATTTGCTTTAGAAAGTGAAACTGATGTATCGGTTCAGGTTCGTCCAAGTACGTATAAGTGCGAGAGAGAGAAAGAGAGAGAGAGAGAGCGAGAAAAGAGTAATTCACACTTCTAGCTCATGAATATTCAAAGTTCAGGAAATTTATCTTATAACGAACGCTTTTATATAGGTTTAAGTAACTAAATTTCAATCTTCAACACATACGATGTTCAAGAAAGATTATATCGGGTTCTTCCAAGTTCTCATCACTGTCCGGGTGGTACCTTATCCCCAAAAATAACGACATCGTTCTAGCGCGTTTGTAAAGCTTCACGTAATCCAAACAGTCTTCGTAAGGTCTCAACAACACTACCGCCTAATTACCTCATCGTAAGACAAAGCGCCACGCGAAATTTATTCCGCTGATTATCGACCACATGACTAAACCACGGGCCACCCCTTCCCTAATAATTAATTGCCCTATTTATCGCGAGCATTGATCTACGGCCATCCTGTTCGTTCCAGGGGCAGTGATTCATTCCGGAGCAACCACCGGCTCGACCGAGCAGCCACGTCGTCAGGCCACTTTGCATATTATGAAGTTATTTGGTATTCCGAGATTTACTTGTATTAACATGATATGAAGGCAAGTGGGAAGGTAAAGTATGCAGCGGTGAGCAAGGTTTGCCGCCGGTGATATGTGCTCTAGTGGTAATGCAGGTGACTCTCATGCAAATGGCAACTTCTGGAAATGGAGGGGAACCTGCTAGCGGCAAGTCTTGGTTTTCCCTGGAGCAGGCAAATCCCTTTTAGGAAAATGACCTAGTGGCGATGGGAGGGGTGCAACTTTGGCGTCGTTATCATCGGTACAGAGCACTAAGAGGAAGACGAAGAAGGAGAAGTGTAACTTCCGAGCAGGAGCAATCGCGCGTCGACTTGCGGTTAAAAACTTTCCGCTTTACCAAGAACCGACCGAATCTTGGCATCGTTAAGAACGGATTCCATCATCAATTTATAAAACCCGGTACCTATAATACTGAATGCAAGGTTTTGGCTTTACGGACATTTCTTAGACTTTGAAACTTGTTACACGGCCGTACATTACCGGGTATATTATAGTTAAACAAAACTGTAGATTGTCTGATTAACCGAATGATTTTCAACGACGGCCAGCTTCTTACTAACGCTACTGGTCCCACATTAAGGATAGAGGAAGGAGACTATGGAAAATAGTGTAATTATTATTTTCTATTCTTCTTTTTTCCACTTGTTTCCTTTTTGGGGGACACAGAAAATCATTTACAAAAAATCGCTTCAGGTAGTTTGGTTGAGAGTTAGAAAATTTTTTCGTTTGGTTGTCGTCGCATTTGTTGTAGTAGAGACTGTGGACCTCATGGTTCCACGTCGCCCTGAAGATGCCCGAACGGGCGAAAGTGCTCGGTCAGCCATTAAAAATCTGGAGAATAAGTCACCTGGTTTTTCTCCCCCTCACAACCCCTCTATTAAAAAAAATTGTAAACTTGAAATAGACGCGAAATTAAAGTTCTACATGGATCTACCGTGGGCCATTTATTACCAGATCGTTATCAGATATTCTAAAAAGTGTGTTTTTAAAAAACAACGTGAAACGAGATGAAAAAGTCCAGTAAATTTTCTATTTAGTAATGTAGGTTAACTATTTCGAAAAAAAACGGCTTTCGGGGCGTAAAAAAACATTTTTTAAAACTGCCGAGAAAATGTCAGTTTAATTTATTATTTCATTTCTACTGCAAACTGAAATTTCAATAATAATTTTCACTTGTTGATAATTGTTAAAATCATCTCGGTCCCGGTTAGCAAATAATAAAAAAGAAGAAGACAATATGCGCTAGGAGTGAAATTGTAAGGGTTGCGATATTAATATCCAGCGTTTATTTATAATTGGGAGTATCTTGGCCCCTAGAGATTTTCGACCTAATTAAAATTGTTACAGCGAATAGGACGACTTAGAAACATTTTTGTATTAAATGGGAACTGTGGGAAGAATGAAAGAAAGAAATAATAATAAAGGGGAGAATCAAAAAAGCGTGAAACTGCAGGGGAGAGAGAAATAGGGTGAACGTTGGGCGGGTTTATTAATCCCTATTAGCACAAGAAGTCTGTTTTAGGTAGGTCATTCCCCGTTCCAAGGTTTTGCCGGGTTCGAGAATCAACTTGGCGGCCACATTCATCCTCCGGACTTCGCCCTTTCGTCAAAAGATGAAGTTGGTCGGTGGTCGCAATGTTCTCCCATTTACGGCCTTCTTTTTCACCAGAGAAAATCCTCCCTTTCTCGAATAGGAGGGAAGTTCCACATTGAAAGAGAAGGAAAGCTGTAGCTGTGCAGAGGTGCTGAAGACCGGGGGAGAGACAGAGTTAATACATTTCTGAGTGGAAGGAACCGAGTCTAATTTCCTCAAGAAGTTACGAAGAAATAATGACCACTCGGAAACATCTTCGAGCTACCCCTACAGGGATCTGACGGTGGAAATGTTTTCCAAAAAAATAAAAATAAATAAATAAACACTGCTCATGGCATGATACGCGGAGCGGTGTGAAAACTCCAATAGAAATGTAAATAGCCATAAGGATACCTTCACGAGAAACGAAAAAGGCAGCAATTCAAACCGAAATATTCAAAAAGTCCTCGTACTGCCGATTGTTGGTAAGCTTGGAAAAAATACTGGCGGTAAAAAATTTAAAAACTTACCTCTGCAGGTGGTTCAGCAAAGACAAGGCAGACTAACTGCGCTTCGTTCCCTTCACCAGTATGCACCCAGCTTTTTTCAACGTCAATTTCAGGGGGAACTGTAACAAACCAGGCATCGTTATTCACTGTACAATACTCTAGAGAAAATTAATCACAAAAATGATACAATTTTCTGATTAATTAATCAACTATGGTGAGTTTGATAGTCAGCTATTCATATACCTATACAACCAATTTTCCAAGTGATATAGAATAGGAAATGATTTTGACCATTCTGTTTTCTATTGCTAATTTTAGGTTTACTAACGTCCATAAGTATCACGTTTTTTACTGAAAACGAAACTAAAAAAATATTTTTAATAATCAATCCGAAGAAATGTTCAAGTGCATAGAAATGTTAACCATAAATACCAAGTCATACAAGCATCTTGATAAAATAGAATATTAAAAATTATTATCAATCATGTTGAAAAAGTTTGTAATCAGAATAATTCCTATTGCGATGGTCTGAAGTGTTAAGAATTATTGCGATAGAACTAACTCTAGTTTATATTTTCATTAATTTGTAATATAAAACGTGAAATAAACACCAATAATAGGAAGGCCAACGATGAGGCGTTGAGCATGTATCAAAGGAAGATCAAAATGCTGCCGCGCGAATATCGAAACGGGGTTTTATGCTGTAGTATTCTCGAGTGCATCCGAATGCCGAGCGGTAGTGAAGGGTTGTTTCGTTTGTGTTTCCATTTCGAATTCAAACGGATTGAACCCATTTTCGTTTACGTTTCATCTATGCTACGTTGGAACCCCAATTTGCAGGGCTATAACGCTACAAGTGCATTTCTAGGGTCGATTAACATTTATTGTTCATCATTGAATAATATTAACTTGAATAAACATTCTTGGTTAAGGTTTCCACAGCCAGGCTGTGAACCCTATGTCTCCACGTCGCCCTCAGGATGCCCAAATGGGCGAAAGCGCTCTGCCAGCCTATAAAGAATTGGAGAATGAGTCGCCTGGTTTTTCTTCCCCTCAGACCTCCTGGACTTGAATAAACAGTTTTCTGTCAAACCGTTTGTATGCTATTCCTTAAAACAGAAGTCGTATCGCATTGTTTGTATGGAATTGGTGGTTCATGATTTACCGACTCCATTTCACGTTTTTTTTTCATAATATTGAACTTGACAATAACTAGCGGCAATCAACTGTAATCGGTGAAGGTGGATCATCTCTATTAAAGCAGTTATTACTATGCGTGGGGATCTAGCAAAACTCGCCTTATTAGTAGGAGTGAATATTAATGATCCCATCTGAAAACGACGGTATGGCAGTGGTGAAGGAAGGGTGTGAAAGAGGTAGGACCTTCTCGTTTTCTGAGCCCTTTGGCTGTTACCTCTGTTCCGACAGCGATTCGGAGTTCAGTCGGGGACGGCCTCAAAGTGAAACATTGATAAACTTGGAGCAGAGCAAAGATAGGTCGGGGTGACCAACTCTTGCGGAGTAAGAGATTGGCAAGGGCCCCTGCTGGCCATACCAGGCCAAACTCTCATTATTTCTGCACTCACCGTCTTTCTGTTCCTCTCACTCTGTTCCTCGGGGTCCGTGTCATTCTCGCACTTTCGAGAGTTCCTCCTAGCCGTTACAACAACTCGGGGAATGAGAGAAGGATGTTTCGAAACCTCAGTGCTATGGCGGAAAACTACGGCCAATGCGGAAACTGACAAATGAGATACCCTGCTCAAAGTGTCTGACGACTTGTTAACTATCCACCGATGTAGTGCTCACCTCGAATTCGAAATGTCTCAAAAGATGGTTAGCAAAGTGACGAAGAAGGTATACGACTAATGGCTACAGAAAAGTTGATTTGCCATCATCAGCGCTTCAATTTAACTAACAATTCCAAACTCAATAAACTACTAAAAGACAACAACTTTGAGAACGACTTTCCTGATCCTGATACTGTCAATGAAATACTGGCTCTGTATGTCATGAAATCTTGGAATCACGTTTTTCTTTGAGTTTCTGGCAAAAATACTGGAGAGAATATTAGAATGGATAACGCGGAACAATGAAGTTCTATCACTACTCTATAGCTACTAGCTACGCATGGGTTCGACCCTTGCCATAGGAACCCGAAATTGAACTACAAGGCCCTGAAAAAGCTCAAATGTAAAAAATGTTTGAAGAAAGCTGATAAAAACGAGTGGAGAAAAAGTCGCCGAGTTAATCACCCCTCAACCTGATTTACGACTTTTTTGTTTCATGCACCCGAGTAGCGCAAACAATATTGCATGATGATGGCAAAATGGTTGCAAAATCACGGTGCAATCCTAGTTCTTGAATAAACAAGGAAACCAAAAGAACGCCAAATGATAAAATGATCGCGCTGCTCTAATGGGGTTCGAGAGCGCCCTCTGGCAGTTCGGAGGGGTATGGAGGACGACGGATGAAGGGTTAAGTGAACCGATAAGCTCGAGGAAAAAGAAGCCTCCTCTGATGCCGAGGTCGGATAAGCAGAGAAGGAGATAAATTAGAAACGGAGCAGTCGAGTCCAGGGGTAGGAAGGTTAGGGAATCTTCCACTCCCACGGCCCATGGAGAAGGTGACAATGAAAAACTACGGGATCATTAGACGCTCAACTCTTGAGCTGAAGTCAAGACAAGCGAAGCAAGTTTTTCTTTGCCAACCGTTGCCGGTTGTCCGAACTGTAGCGTGTCCACTATCTCGGTAACGTGGGAGCTCTGCATAACTCAAGGCGAGAGCTGTGCACGCAGAGGACTGCCTTCGTCAGAAGTGGGTGGAATGGACCCTTATCGTCCGACCTATAGCCATTCTTAAATCTTTACATGATTATATCCACAAGTCTCTAAGGCCAAATAAATACCAACTGTTCGAGGACGCAATAATTTTTCATTGTTAAGCACTCAAGAGAGCGACGATAGTGCGTCTCAAGATTTTGCCACCACAGGTAAAAATATCTACCTATGTATCACTAAAGTAATTTACTATTTTTCAGCAGTCACGCAGCCGCAGGGTACGATATCTTGACAAGATTGGAGGGATAAGAAAAAAAATGTAAGAACAACGAAAGCTGGTAAGAGTTTCGAAGAATAAGTAATTAGGACAACTTTTTCCAAGTTAAATAGCTAAGATAGGTTTTTATTCGCGCTGGGTCTAACGTAACGGCATGTACTATGTAACGTGTGTACTGTGTACTATGTACCGTGCAACTATGTAACGGTAGGTTCACTAATCCTACGAGTATCTCGTACTGATTCGTTTTTGCTGTATAGTGCTTTTGGTATTTTTATTTTTTTTCACTCTCTCTGTGATGCTGTAAAGGAAGTTGTGTTTTTATTTTCTGTTTATGCCAATCTTTGTACTACCGAAAGGTGTCTACAATAAAAAATTTTCATTCATTCATTCAAGTTATGTTCATAGGAACCGCTGAATTGTAAGGCCTTCAGCCAAGACGCTGACTGAGCATCCTAAGGTTATATATACAGGGCGCTGCGCGCCCAGCCTTCAGTCTCCTTTGCAGTATCTTCCCAGTCAAATCCGTTTGGAACTTAGCAGTTGTAAATAAGTTTGTGGAAATAAAAGGGATCTTTTTTAAAAAGCGGTTTCCTCCACTTCCAAACCTAACTGGCGCAGCCTAGAGAGAACGATCAAACTCGACAGTTTGCTATCGCTCAACCTCGCTCATCAACGCTAAGGACTGGACGAAGACGCCGACGAAGAGACTCCTCACAGCAGCAGAGAATGCTCTACCTGTGAGTTAAACATTTCAATTCGAATTTCCTATAGACGCTTGCGGGCCCTATTTGATTTTCACCGACTCCGGAAGGACCACCAGATTTCCCCGAGAGTCGTATTTCTCGCGAGGACCACCAGATCCACGAGAAATACAACCAACAGTTTTATACTCCGGAAGGACCACCAGAATTCCCCGTGAGTTTTACCTCTCGTAAGGATCACCCGATCCACGAGAAAAATATTTTTTATTCTTTACTCAGGAAGGACCACCGGATTTCCCCTCGAGTTTTACTTCTCTTAAGGACCACCCGATCCACGAGAAAAATATTTCATTTTATACTCCGGAAGGACTACCAGATTTCCCCGTGAGTTCTACTTCTCAGAAAATTATTGTTTAATCTTCACTCAAGAAGGACCAGCATCAGCAAATTCTTCGAGACGAACGCCCATCCGTGCGCTTGCCTCTCATTTCTCTTATCTCTAGACGTCTCCGAGCTACGCGACGAACGAACTCGAGAACTTTTCATCTCTTTACACTAAGACCTTACTTTCATTTTCTTAGATTTAATTCAACTCCTATTATTTCCACTCTTAACCATTATTCTCATTATTAATATTACCACTGTTTGTAATTATCTTTTTTCAGCAGTTCTTTCATAAAATTTAGGTGAACAAATATCCGTTCAATATCCCCTTTAAAACAAGTAATTAAAATCATTCAAAATTCCTAAACATTTGAAAGCGTTTGTTCATTCGCGATTAGGTAGGTTTAATATCCCTCCAACTATCCCAGAAGATCAACCTCTTCCCGGAAATCTACCTTTTCCAACAATGGACCCCCAAAACCAACAACCTACCGAGAACGTTTCCCTGATCCAGCACCAACAAGCCCAGATCAACCAATTACAACAAATGGTTCAAGAAATGCTTGTCCGACAAGTAGTTCATGACCCAAACCGTAGTAACCCGCCGACCAATGTGCCGCATCTAAAACGGGAACATTTAGAGTTAATCCCAGTGTTTGATGGAACCCCAGAAACTTTGCACGAGTTCCTATCAACCACCCAAAAACTATTCGATCGATTCTACAATGAAACAGACCCCGAAGACTTTCAAAATTACATGCTCCTCTCGGGCATAAAGTCAAAAATTCATCCTCCAGCTTCGAGCCAAGTCTTTGCAACAAACCTGACGTCTTACCATGAAATTAGGGACGCATTGCTAAGGACATATACGGATAGGAGAGATGACTTGACCCTAGTCATCGAACTTGTAGGTATGAAGCAGCTAGAAGGTGAAACTCCCTTCAAATTTCACGAAAAAATTCAAAAGTGCTTGAATTTGATTATAGCATACTTACAAAACCACCAAGACACTAATTCAAGGGTCCTAATAGAAAATTACCAGAGGCTCGCACTCCGATGTTTTCTATTACACCTTAAAGAACCCTTAGGAAGTATACTGCGTACCCGTCAACCACCAGATTTAGGTACTGCCCTATCATGGTTGACGAACGACTATCAAATTTTGGTAACTAATCGGGGTAAACCAACCCAAACCCCTCCAACTTCTTCTCAATTTAGGAAACCCACTCAACCTTCATTCTACCCTAATAATTCCCAATCAAACTATAGACCCCCGGGGCAACCAAATTTCAAACCATTCAATAATTTCAAATTTCAACAAAGTCCGAAAACTTCAAATGTGCAAAATATGCAAAGTAATAAATCACCCCCCGTAAACCATCAAAAACCACCTTTTAACCAAAACGCTCAAAAATTCTCGAAACCATACAATCCACCTCCTCGAGCCGCAAGTGCACAAGCCGTTCCGATGTCTTGGCGCACTTCTAACCCAAACTTCAACAATTTGGAAGGAGGGATAAATGAAGATTATCAAGACCCGAATAATCACTATCCCGAATCCGAAGAAGTTCAATATGAACAAAATTTGGATGTCCCCGAACAAACTCAAAATTACGATCCTTTTTTAGAGGACCCGGGCCTCGCCCCAGAGTCCCCAGATTTGAATTGATGAACATGGAAAAGAAAAATGTGAGTGAATTACCGTTCATAGAATTTCCCTACTATAACCTAAAAATTCTAATCGATACTGGAAGCACAAAAAGTTACATCAATCCAAAAATTGCAGAAAAATTCTTTTCAGGAAAATTTGTTAGAGAAGAGTTCGTAGTGAAAACAGCCCACGGTTGTTCCAAGTGCGAATTCACCACCTTTGTTCCTTGCGGAGACCTATTCAAAGCCAGGAACCTTAACTTAAAATTTAACGTGTTCGAATTTCATAAAAAATTTGATCTACTTTTGGGATTAGATAACCTGAAAATTATCAAAGCATCCATTGACCTAGAAGATAACCTTCTGAAAACCCCCAAAATTAATATTCCACTTCTTTACCTCTCATCCCAATTAGAAAACATCAATCTCGTAGAAGCTAGGACCATTCAGCAAATTAAAATAAAAGTCAAGGGTGTAGAAAATGGTGAAGCTATCCTCCCTTATACTAGGATTGACAATCTCGAAATCCCGGAAAGTTTAATTTCAGTAAAGAACCACGAAAGCTATGTCAAAATTCTGAATCCAACAGAAACTGATAGAAAAATCGCCCAAGTTCACCCGATCATTGTTGAAGAGTTAGGCGACCTACTGAATCATGAAGATTTTGAAAATTTAAACAACTATGTTTCCGAAAACTTCTATTTTAAATTTGATATTTCCAAATTAAGATTAGACCACATGAATGAGGAAGAAAAATCCGGAATTACTAAATTGGTGTCCAAATATCCCGACATTTTTCACATGGAAAATCAACCCCTATCTTTCACAAATAAAGTCAAACACACAATTAGAACCACAGACGAAATTCCAATTTACACGAGAAATTATCGATTTCCCGAGATCTATCGGAAAGAAGTTGACCGACAGATTGAAGAAATGTTAGACCAAGGGATTGTCCAACACAGCGAAAGTCCTTGGAACGCCCCAATTTGGATCGTACCCAAACGAGCTGACGCTAGTGGCCTTTCAAAATTTCGTATCGTCATTGATTACCGAAAACTTAATGAGAAGACAATAGAAGATAAATACCCTCTCCCCCAAATTTCAGACCTGCTAGACAAGCTCGGTCGATGTCAATACTTTAGTATAATCGACCTAAAATCTGGATTCCACCAAATTGAAATGGATCCCAATAGCATAGAAAAAACTGCCTTCAGCACACCAAACTATCATTTAGAATTCACTCGGATGCCTTTTGGGTTGAAAAATTCCCCTTCGACTTTCCAACGTCTGATGGACAACATCCTGCGTGGAATCTCGAATGAATTCTGTTGCGTCTACTTAGACGATATTATAATCTTTTCCTCATCTTTAGCTGAACACTTTATTCGACTGGAAGAAGTCTTCAAACGAATACGAAACGCAAACTTGAAAATTCAGTTGGACAAGACCGAATTCTTACGCAAAGAAATCGCGTACCTCGGTCATGTCATTACACCTGACGGAGTTCGACCAAACCCCGAAAAAATAACCGCCATAATGAATTATCCTATCCCCAAGACTAGCAAGGAAATAAAATCCTTTTTAGGACTCCTGGGATATTATAGGAAATTTATCAGGGACTTCGCGAAAATCACGAAACCATTTACATCCTCATCCAATACCGGAAAAGTAGAAAAACCTTTCCTATTAGTTCAGTACAGAACCCATAATCCAACAGTCTAGATCGAAATCGCTAGCTAAGTAGTTATTCCTCTAGGTAAGGAGTACTTCCCTTATTACGATTGTATCCCCATTTAACCACATCGTTTACCGCCAACTTATTGTCGCGCTGTGGCTTGTAGCCTAGTAACTACTTTCCTTATTGTATAATTTTATGGGATTATATTATTATTATTTAAGTATTGAACTTTGTAACCAAACGGACTTATGTTTCATTTTATTGTTTGTATAACTTAGAACATTTGTTCCCCAAAATTTTATCTTAGGGGGGACGAGTTATGTTCATAGGAACCGCTGAATTGTAAGGCCTTCAGCCAAGACGCTGACTGAGCATCCTAAGGTTATATATACAGGGCGCTGCGCGCCCAGCCTTCAGTCTCCTTTGCAGTATCTTCCCAGTCAAATCCGTTTGGAACTTAGCAGTTGTAAATAAGTTTGTGGAAATAAAAGGGATCTTTTTTAAAAAGCGGTTTCCTCCACTTCCAAACCTAACTTTCATTTATTTATTTTTCGCTATACAAGAATTGATTGAGCGTTTTCAACCGCGAGGAAAATGAAGATGCTTGATACGAGCATTCATTGGCTCTAGAGATGATTAGCAAAGTTCGAAATGGGATACCGAGGATTGTTATATACAGGGCATCAATCCTAGACGGAGCACTATACCCTGTCCGTTTAGAATTAGTAGGCTTGTCATAGTCCCTATCGTCCGTTTGAACCGTGTATCTTTCAGCTCTAACTGCCAGCTGAGGGAAAGGCTCTTGACATGGGACTTGAATGGGTTGGAACATTAGACCCAGTAAAGAAGGACAAAACTAGCAGGGTATTACCTACACGATGAAGGGCCTTTTCCCAACTGAGTCCCTTTTCTGCCCAATTCTAATCACACGTCTCCCTGATCAGCAATCTTCCCTCAATTGTTCAACGCGAATCAAACCGAAGGCTCAAATGGACAAACTGAGGGGCAAAAGTCGGCAGGTGGTCTCTACCCCGATTAGTTCGACTGGACTTGGGACGGCCAGTTTAATATATGTTAGTGTGATCCGACCAAATGAATCCATTCCACTCTTTGAGTTGTAAGTTCCTCTCGATCGAACTCTCTTTGTATTGTCAAGCAGAAACACAAACTAATCAATCAGCTGAAACTCAAGTCAAATACAAAGAAACTAGAATACAGGACAACTAATTCCCTAAACTTTTATTGTACTGCTACTGGTCGAGAACTTTTCCTGCTACGAGCATCTTAGGACGATGTACGAAAATTAGATTTCTTAAGAAGGAGACTTATAATTTAAATTGCGTTACAAAAGGCGATGTACTACATAAGTCATTGGAAACGTATTGGCAAAGCCTCTTATGGATTCTCAGACGAAACTCTCCTGATTAGGTGAACCAATAAAGGAGCTTACAGTTTCTAGTTAATATTTCTAGTGACGGAGTTAACAATACTCCGACGATGCAAGTAAAGCCTAATATGAAAGACCTGTCCAAATGACATAAATAGATAAGGAATGATTGTTATTCGAGAGAACGGTCTTCTCGGAACGCGAGTCATTCATTCAGCTCGTACAGAAGGACGACGAATGATGTCAATGACTAATGAAGCCCGAGCCAAGAGAGGAAGGATGTGAGTCGAATAATACGATAGCAGGGGCTTTTCTACCGACGGAGCTCTTCACCACTGAAGCCAGCAGTCCACGAGAACACGCCAGACGAGACCAAAGCCTGTGAGAACCGCGGAAAGCTCACTCACCAAAGGTTCATTATACTTACCTATCCTGTAAAGCCCCCTTCGACAGAGTCTCCTCTTTTGCAGCTGCTATAAAATGACTCCACTACTCTTCGGTACCTCTACTGGTAAACTTTCAAGCCGAACGAAAAGGGTTGAATACTAATAAGCTTACTTCATGCTCGTCGTGATGAGCACCCAACAGTTTATTATAGAATTCGTCAATGGGAAGGATGGTAGGCTCAAAAGGGTATCCTTTCAGAAAATTGGATACTCGAGTTGAACCTGTAGGATTTTCCGAGGTGAAACTGAATCAGCAATAGAGCTCAGAACGTTCTCCTTTTCTCGGTTAAGGTAAATTTCCCAACTGACGAGCGGAAGAAGTTCGGAAAAGTTTACTCGCAACTGAGAATGCACAGGGAAAAATTGGAAGGTGCAGAGTCGAGCCAAATACTGGAGTGTGCTGGAAACAACGAATCGAACCAATCTTGCGAAACGCGATTTAGAAGTGGTAATGTGAATATTGGAAAATCTAGTGCGGTGCGAGGAGGAGAAAACCCGGGCGACTCATTCTTCGATTCTTTATTTGCTAGCAGAGCACTTTCGCCCGTTCGGGCATCCTTAGGGACATGTGGAGCCATAGGGCCCTCACACCCCCTGGACATAAAAAAATTCGACGACAAAGAAAAGAAGTTGTAAAATCTAGTCCACCATTAGTCCGAGATCGAAGCCAGTGGAGGAAAACAATTAATAAATCGAAAATAAAAAGTTAGTAGAGGAGTTATAGGAATGTTAATACATGAACATAGCCGTCAATTTTTTGATAGTAGGAACTCCTCGGAGATTGATGATCGCGTGTTCTAGTACACCGTCAACCCAGGACAAACCGTGTTATATCATGGAATTGTTCAGCGAAGAAAGAAACTAGCGGATTCCATTTGAATGAGGCGTTTTTGGGATTCGATTTTCTAAATATTTTCCAATGTAGGAGAGGCAACCAGGCAACGTTTCTTTGAACTCAATTTACTGGCCGAACACTTTCGTCAATGCACATCCTCACAGCGATGTGGAGCCATAAAATACCGCAAATGAACAGAACGTCGATCGTTTATAGTGCATAGCAAGTATACAACGTTCAACAAAAAGCACTAATGATTGCCCATTTTTCGAAACGGCTCCTAAACAACGAAGAAGTATAACAATAGTTTGAATTCCAGCGAAATTCGACGGCCTAGATGCCTACACGCTCTGCACTTCGTAATTAATCTGGTTACCGAACCGAAAACCGCGAAACTTTGGAATCCCTCGAGGGCGATTGAATTCAAACTGCCAGACATGAAAATTCAAAGAGATCCGTTGGATGCGTAGTGGAGAGGCTATAGTTAATAGAAGTGAGCGATGAGAAGGGAAGATAAGAGATATATAGCGGTCTCGGGGTAAGGGGGGATGAGAGGATGAGGCCGTGCATTAAAAACTCATTTGTTTCAAGGCGTCAGACGGCGATTTGGTCCCGCCCTAGCATCACGAAATGGATAGGAAGAAGGGGCCGACTAATTAAGGGAAGGAGATCGGTGTGAAATATGAGAAATAGCAGCCAGCACCAGCTGGGAAAAGAAGCCGAGATCCTTTCAAGCATAAATGAAACTTATCAGCGGAAAGTTACCTCATCAAAGACGCGAGAGTAGCGCTATTGAAACAACCAAAGCATCGTAATTTGTATGAAAATTGGGTGAAAAATTCAAAGTGCTGCAAAGCAAAGATGAATTATTAAAAAAAAATAAATAAAAAAATAAAACAGCGGTCCAAGCCTGAATTCTGGTTAGCATGTTTCTCAGTCGATACAACTCCGTAACAGAGGTGATACGGTTAAAATAAATTCGAGCTCGAGAGATTATTGAATAGGAGCGCAATTAAGAGCGGTAGAAAAAGGCAGAACAAAAAATCAAGGGATTGCTAGATTCCTCGATATTGGAAACTGCTAATTTCAACAACACTCATATTGATACAACAAAATAATATTGAAACCCGTTAGAGCTAGTACAATTATTGGAATACTCTCTAACTGATGGACAGATGGGTGATTGCCTTTCAGTAATTTAGTTGGCCTTCGATGAAACGTTATGTGCCCTTTCCTATTAACCGATATGACTCGCTGATCTAATATGAGACGAATCAACATTGTTGAAATCTACAGATCACCAACTGCCTCAGTACGAAATTAAACCGGAACAAAAATTTATGTATTCTATCAAATCTCAAGTAGGTCATTTTATGAGTTTCGAAAAGTTAATTTAATTGGTTTATCGCTATGTTCACCACAACGCCTTACGTAATTAATGAGAGAAAATTTGAAAACAGCAACAGAAAAATGAGTTTCTAAGAATCAAATTTTATTTAAAAATAGTGGAGATTCATTAGTCAATCATCAAACTTGAATAATGAAATGTAATGAGATGAAAGCGAAAAAAAGATGACGATGAATTTTTATAGTCAAGAGTGATTGTAGAATGTAACTGAGTTAATGAATAATGCAACTCTTCTGACAGCGAGCCAATTCAGAATGATTTCAGCGACACATTCATTATATTTATATTATATCGTTTCAGTTCTCAGAAAAAGTATGTCTGACAATCTATATACATTATCAAAATTCTGACATTATAGGTTCCACTCGAAAAACTTCTTTTAGGAGATTTGATCACCAGTTCAACTAGAACATAGAAAAATACTAACTGCGAGCTCGAAAAACTTGAAGAATCTAGATAGAGCGGGCTTTTACCGCAGGCACTTACCTACACTTTCAGGTCCAACGTGTGGAGTGTTCGGTCAACATGGATCCGCTCGTGTCAACTCAAAGCACGTACAGGACCAATCTGGTTAGAGCTATGTTAGTGGTTATTTTTCTGGTTCGCGAAAGAAGTACGGTAGCGAGAGATGTGGTGAACGAACGTAAGTAGGAAAGGAGTTTTCGATTCAACGTATGGGGGAAGCCAATCAAAAACAATGCGACCTCGCCGAAGTTTAGTAAGGTCAATATTTGGAGCTAGCGAGAACTTAGAGAAGCAAGAGGGAACGACATCACGAAACCGACCAAAAAATCAAGCGATACCAGAAGTTAACAGAAGGGAAACGAAAAAGAACGGGCGAGGTCAAAAGATTGCGGTGACACCGACTCAAAACTTAGTTAGAAGAGTGTGCAACTCCGCCCTTCAACGACCACGTTTCTTGTATGAAGTTTTGAAGTACTCGTTTGCCTTATCAAGGTGTATAAAAGTATTAATTACTAAGGAAAGTTAGTATGGGGATGTCGAGCCCATCTGATCTGACCAGGTATTCCAACTCGGAGTGGTTCATAATAAGAGTGGATCGATTAAATAAACGCTTATAAACACTATTTGTACGAATAATTCAGTAGGAGTAATGATGCCTGATGAAATGTAGGATTTGAGACGCTTCAGTGTGTCCAGATAATGAATGCGAATGAGAGTATATCTTTCGCGAGTCAATGCAAACACTCAATATATTGTATCATTGTAATAAATTATTTATAAATCCTACTCGTTTAAACGAGAGAGCGAATTAATGCATAACTATTGTCGTTACAAAAGAAGTTCATGCTTATATCAATCCACAGCCGACACGATCAAAGACCAAAAATCATCACATCGCACATTGTATGCTGAACTTTGGAAGAAAGCGTCGAGTGTTATGTTAAGAGAATTCAGCTGCGTTTCAATATGGCAAAAGGGATCGATTAGAGCATGAACAAACTGGTTACAAGCAAAGATTATAAATCTAATCGAACTATCAGTTTCCTTAACTGGTAATTCGATAGACGTATCGCGAAGAGTAACTAACTTTGGCTGGCGCCATGAGGGCTCTGGGGTTCCTTAGGCGACATATGAACGATTTCAAGGATATCGTTGCACTGGTGACGCTTTATAATTCACACGTTCGTTCGGTCCTGGATTATGGCTCTATCGTATAATCCCCCTTTTATGCCAACGCCGTCAATCGCATTGAGCGGGTGCAACGAAAATTTTTACGATACATCTCGTTCAAGAAAGGCATTCCATGGACCGATTTTGAACGCGATCGTATGCTCAGGGAATGCAATCTCAAACCTCTCGAGAGTCGACGCCGATGTACCGATAGCGTTTTCCTGTGTAGGCTAATGTCTGGAGCTATTGATTGTCCGCAGCTGCTTCAGGAAATTTGTTTCATGCCCCAAGTTATAATACACGATCAACTGCCCCATTTTATATACCAGCCACGTCCACTAATTACCTGCTAAACGATCCTCTTTATAGGGCTCAAAGAGCGATTAATAGAATCAGTTTGGATGCTAATTTTGACCCTTTTTTTTATAGTTTAAGTAAAATGAAGAACTTGATGTAATATTAGTTTAGGTGGTTATATGTGTAATGATTAAGTATAATAATTTGTAATGCCTTTTTACCATTTTGTCTATGATTCGTGTACACAATGTCTTACAATGTTGTTGGGCGTCATTGCCCGTGTATATTATTAAGAAAAAAAAAAAAAAAAAAAAATTGAAAGAATGGCCCTTGAAATACTCACATTGCACGTTCAACTGAATTTCCTTCGCGGCAGGCTGGCCAACACCGTTGCTCGCTGTGCATTGGTAAGTTCCAGCGTCGTGTCGGCTGGTATGCTTGATCTGCAACGTGGCGCCTTCGTAGCTTTTCTCCCCGGAGGGCAATAGATTATTCTGCAACAAGCGGCGAATCTATTAATTGCTCAGAAATGCATTTGAATAATGAAAATAAAGGATGCTCCGCAGGTCGCGCCATGCATGGCAATTGAAACCACACACGTGCCGTAGCAAGATGTTCTAAACCTAGTACAAAATACGATTTGTGACTTCAATAGACGTATTTATTATGCTATCGCATTTTATTCCCTCAGGAAGGTACTTCATTCAGAAAATAATCAAGTAATGCAAAGATTTGGTAAACATTTTCCGGTATATCCTACTTTTTTTTTGTACAAAGAAATATTTAGGAGGATCGGTTGATAATTAATGCAATTTAGCTGTTTCGAGAGTTTTATATTGTTAACTGCGGACCAACCTAAAACCATCTAAACCATCTAATACTGTCACCGACCCTCTAAAAATGCCACTTCCCATCGAAGTTCTATTGTACCACGTTACAATCGATTGAAAAATATAGATCGTATCGCGCTACAAGCCTCACGGCCGCTGAACAATGAAAGAAAAACTCCCTCGCCGGGGAATCTTACGCTTCCAATTTCGTGGGTGGCTCAACTCCGTTAAAATTTTCGTGAAAACGGAATTTCGGAACCTTAGTTCAACCTTAGTTCAATCATGGAAAATCGATGCCTTCAGACGCCGCAGCACAGCCGGTTGAAAAGGGTCAGAAAAATAGCTACGAGGGAAGAGTGTCAGGTGCTATTGTGTCGACCAACCGAGTTAAAAGGCCCGCTAACGGTCGTGGAATTGTGAAATGATGATTTGGGTTGGATGGTCTGAGGTAAAGGCGACGGGTTACGGCAACGGGAAGGGATTACTCTTTAGAATTAATCAAGAAAATTAAAGCTAGTCGACGGTAGCAGGGCTGCTCCTCGCCAAGGTTTACCATCACCGCCAGTCTTTTGCATCTAAATCCTTTCGGAAGCAGACGCACCTGTACTCAGTCAGTTGAAAGTGCTGGAGGGATGGAGGAGGAGTTACCTATTGTCCTCGGTCGTTATCAGCTCATTTCAGATGGTACCGTCTCTCGTCATGGCAACCGGGCGCGTATAATCGAGCCTTTCGCTGTTAAGTCTCGTGAAATTGGCTTCGTTTGAACATTCCTTCCTAGGACGTGTTTCATATCATTCAAAGAAAATAATAATAATAATTACAAATAAATGTATATAAAAATTCAGACAAATTAGTCTCGCAAAGGAACGATTGAATGAACAACAGCATTGGCCGTTAGGTACTAGCTATTACTGAAACATTCTGAGCAGATATTACGGAATACCAATATTTACAGTTCGTACATTTTAGAGACCTTTACTCAAGTAGAAAGCTGGCGAAAGATTGCCCCAAGGGTTAAGTAGAAATTCGAAGCTTCTAAAGTTCACCTGAACGTATAAGAAAAGCGACCCACGGACTCGCTAATGCATAATTAATTCTTCCACGTTGCCAAGGCTAGCGCGATGTTAAACGAAGCGGATAAATCAGAGGGTTGACCAAGGTGAGGCGTGAGGGTAGGCTGGTGGGTCTGGTTTGGGACTCCTGCACACATTTGACTCAACGTCGGACCTCGCAAAACACCTCAGCTATCCTCACACCATTCGCTTTCTCGAGTTACATTCATTTCACAGGCTGGCACTGCTGGTGCTAAGGGGTAACGCACTGCTTGAAAGATATATCGTCCCTTTTCCATTTCACTGAAATCCATTCCAACGTCTCGCAACACCGCCCCTAACAAGCAAACCGACCAGCCCCTAGGGTTTCCGATTTTAATGATGGCCAGAAAACCAATTTGTATATTGAACATAGGGTGTGCGCAGCAACAGAACAACATCGGTTTCCCCAAGGTCCAACCTTTGTAACTCGAATTTAGCTGCCAACTCCGGGAAAAATTAGCTCCTCTGCAAAGGTGAGATATCGGATTCGCCGAGCCAATTACCTTTGTCAGTAAATAGAAGAGAAGGCGATTTGCGAAATGTTGTAATCAGAGATTCGGAAGAATCGGCACGCAATTCGAACCAGTCGATAATCACGCGTGATTAATTCGACTACGGTTGAGTCGCATCGTATTCCGCAAAGAGGAAACCGAAGAATCCAATCCAATTAGTCGCAGAAGTGTTAAAGATTCGAGGAGCCGAAAGCTGAACGCGATTCCGACTGTTTGAATCAGCAATAATGAAATGGAGAAACGCGATACGGAACGATATTGAAAAGAGAAACTGGCGGAATAGCTATTCGCGATGTATTTATTTTCACATGAACTTACGCGGAGGCAACCGATTCTATTTTAAGTAGGTATCAGGCGTGTACACAATGATAACTTCATTTTGAGGCATAGTTCTCTTTATTTTTGCAGAGTATTTGACTAGGCTGTGAATAATGTAGGTGTAGGTACGTACTAATTTTCTGAAGGGGTAATCGTCTTGAAAGTGACATTAAGGCACTTCAAAATTTTACTTGTCATCGATTTTTGCGTCACTTTGGTACATAATTTACATATTCAACCTGGCGCGAAATTTGTGGGGCCCTACTCGAGCTGATTCTATGCCCGTTGGTTTCATACAGGAATTCATTCCTCGACATGAAAAGGTATTAGAGCTTCTAAATCGAGGCTAGGATATTCAAAGGACGCAGAGGAAACGGCAGCAAAAGGAGACTTTGGAAGCAAGGCGGAGGAATGCAGTGCGGTCGAGATGCGGTAGAGGCACAGGCTAGTAATAAGAGAATGGTGGTCGGGATGGGTTTGGAGGATGGCCACGTTAATGGGGAAGCAGGGTCGCCATATTAGTTGGGGCTCCACTGTGACCCTAATTATGAGCACCGTAAATAACAAGTTTACCACCTGATAACTAGGAACACGTTTCTCTTATGTCTTTCAGCCAAGCAGTAGCCTAACTTCTATCGTCCGATCGGATGGGCTCCGATCTCTCTAGAACTAAAAATAATACTAATCGTCTTACGAATGATGGATCATCTACCCTTCCTTTAGCATGTGCAGTTACGCATCAAGATGTGACAAGGTTTTCCATCGCCGAGCAGTCGGAAAATACCACCATAAAAAAAAAAAAAACGGAAAATACCATAATCAGGGCTTGGAAACAAATTATATGGCAAAAAATCACCACTATCCACTGTCGACTTAATGGTCATGATTCTGGTGCTATGCTGTAAGAATACCAAACATTGTTAAAAAATATCAATAAAAACGGCTCTTATTACGAAACTATACTAATAAACTATAAACCAAAATATTTGTACATTCCGTTAATGATTGTTGGACTGCGACCAAGTGGATAAATACCCATATTTCGTTAATACAAGTAATTTTTTTCTTTTCCTTCTCGTCGCGTCTCTTGATGTCCGGGGGTTGTGAGGTGGAGAAAAACCAGGCGACTCATTCTCCAATTCTTTATTAGCTGGCCGAGCACTTTCGCCCATTCGGTCATCCTCAGGGCGACCTAATTATATATATCATTTAGTATTCATTATCATGGAGGCACAGAACAATCATAAAAGTTTTTAGAATTCTCAAGCTACTTACGTGGAGCCATAGGGTCCACAGCCAAGTCGGCTCAGTCACTAGGTTATTTATATTAAATCACATCTTGTCTGCCTGGTTTCCCTATGTCCTGAAAAGGTTGTTTTTGGCTTAAGATAAATATAATGTAAAATAAAGATATGTTTTGATACTGGTAACCATGTTCTACTTACATAAATTGGGGGGGACAATAATTGAAGGAAAAGGTATCAATCCTTCAATTATTGTCCCCCCAATTTATGTAAGTAGAACATGGTTACCAGTATCAAAACATATCTTTATTTTACATTATATTTATCTTAAGCCAAAAACAACCTTTTCAGGACATAGGGAAACCAGGCAGACAAGATGTGATTTAATATAAATAACCTAGTGACTGAGCCGACTTGGCTGTGGACCCTATGGCTCCACGTAAGTAGCTTGAGAATTCTAAAAACTTTTATGATTGTTCTGTGCCTCCATGATAATGAATACTAAATGATATATATAATTAGGTCGCCCTGAGGATGCCCGAATGGGCGAAAGTGCTCGGCCAGCTAATAAAGAATTGGAGAATGAGTCGCCTGGTTTTTCTCCACCTCACAACCCCCGGACATCAAGTAATTTTTGTTGAAATGTTAAGAGCAAAATAGTTTATGAGTACAAGTTTTATAACAAGAGCCGTATTTATTGACATTTTCGAAATGTTTTTATCTTCCAATCTCGATAGCGCCAGAATTAAGATGATCTTAACATCGACAGTGGACAGCGATTGTTTCTTGGCCGTTTAATTTGTTTCCATGCCCTGATGATGGAAATCATTTTCCGAAAGCTCGGCGATGGAACAACTTAGCCTCGTCTTGACTCTATCCCTGTTTCGTCACTACCCATCTTCTAACGGTTGAAAATAATCAGAAGAAATTTAAAAATGGTGTGAATACCAAGAAATCAGTAGAACAAACTGGGTGTGGACAATAGTGACAGACAATACTGCGGTATCGTTATTTATTCTGAGATACTTACAAGTCTTTGGAGTTGACAAAAATGAAGAGACCGGCCCTAATTTATAACGGATAAGTTTTCAGTAAATTTAGAAGACGTATCATTTGAGTGAGAGAAAAAAATTGAAAAGATGACGCGGTGAGTGGTGAGTTGATGTCCATGGGACGATGATGGAAATGATGTCGGTTGGATACAGAATGGAACAGGAGTTTCGAAGGGGTACGAATTAACTAAATTAACCTGTCACCACCAGCCATCTCCGGAGTTGCTATTCCGTCCACTTCTGATCCAAGCCATCTCATCCTACCTTCCTTTCATAGTCGGCGCTTCATCAACAGTAATCGACCATTACTTCCATTCTCGTCTTGTAGCCTGTCGCTTATTCCATCTTCTAACGAACAGTTACAACCTTCCTCCATGAATATCTCAGATTTGACAGTCGAATACCCCGAAGGCAATCATTTAGTATGCAAAATCATCAAAGAGATAGAATTTCAAACATTGTGCGAGGTTTTGTTCGTTTAGTAGCTTTTTGCTGCTCAAGCATAATGTATAGATAACTTATCTCAATTCATAGACAGAATACGTTGGGTATTCACTCGCATTCTCGAGTCATCAACGTCTGATCGCCACAAGTTCAATTAATATTAATTTACTGTTACGAGTTTACAATAAACCTGATGAAGTAACTATATTGCCTTTATTTTCTTCTTGGTGTTATCAACTCTTTATCGATTTAAATGTAATGGAATCTCTTTACAACGGAGCACAGTTGTGACAAAATGTATCTTCGCTTTCCGTTTTGTTTTAAACAGAACTAAAATTAACTTTCTAGAAAAAATATACATAGCAACCATGTCGTTTTAGTAGAAAAGACAGGGACAATAATCTCAATGCCATTGCCTTTCCTGCGCAAGTTATAAAATGTTCACACGATAAGCCCATTCATTCATGTAATAAGTTCAAGATAAATAGTTAAGCTTGCCAATAAATCTGGTGAAATAGGCTAGATCTGAATTCATTTCAAAGTGCTGACAATCGGTGAAGTCGCTTAAATTATATCCCAAGCCGCTGCGATGACTAACTAGGCTGGTTTCACGCTTCACCACGCGACGGTCGTCAGTGGAAAAGTTTCGACGCCCTCAACGGGAACACTGCAACTTGGAAAGGGGTGGAATGCATAATGTTTTAGGCTGAGGAAGCACGAAACGCTCGAGTGCATCGGCAAATTGCATGCCTTGCAGGGGATAAGCGACGCGTCATTTGCTATTTCTTCGAGAAGCGTGGCATATTTAATCCCTTCTTCTCCGCTGCCAATTTTCTTTTCGAACATTTTCTTCCTTAGCAGACATTTGAATTCCTACGAAGAAATTTCTTCTTCTTTTCAAATATTGAAGTCATACGAGAGAGCAAAGTAGACCGCATAAATTGAATTGGAATCGATAGAATTTTGCAGCTGATTGAACGTCAATTATTATGAAAAAGGATTCCGAATGCGAAAAATAAATTCCGTTATAATAATCAATCTTGATTTACACATTTATTCCTGTCTTTAATTAGCACCAATCCATAAAACCCTTGATTTTCTCTTCGCGTTTTGTGGAGTATTTCAAAGGGGGAAACAAGGCCATAACTAACTTATTCATAGTTCTCAGTATTGACCTCTTCGATTCCAAGAACGTCGATTCATAGTTGGCTTGAGCGCTCTATTATTCATCCGGAACGACCTTGACTGCTTATAGCGTAGCTACATTACAACTGCACGCACGACCGAAACGAAAGAATATTAGTGGGCATCTTCAGAGAACAGCCTACATCCGATTCAATACGAGACCAACCTCACCAAGGCAGTGTTTTTCTATACATACTTATAAATCCTGTACTATCGAAGAGAATGTTCGCGACATACGGGTAGAATGCTAGGTTAAAATCGATAGCTAGGATCAGTGAGGTATTAATTTCGTTCTGAATTCGTGTTTTGATACTAGCCCCAAAAATACTTCCATTTACAGCGGGAGCATGGAAGCAAAAACCGTACAGTTACGAAATTCCAATTCACACCAAGTGAGGCAATAGTTTTATTATTCTGCCATAACACACAAATTAATGTATAACAAAGTTCAGTAGGAACCGTTTGTATGCCTCACCTAACTGCAATATTTACCAGCAAGGTTTGTCCAATTATCTTACCGACACGTTCGAGCACTTTATCGATTATTTGAGTTCAAATTGCAAGATATAGCAGCAGTTGAAACTTTACAGTGAATTTTTAGACGGGTAACGTTCAACCGAACACATATGAAATGGCGATTGAGCTTGAATTGACACTACCATGAGCTAGCGCAAAGCTGATTGGTGTTCAACAACTGGACTGACAGCTCCGTTCTTCAAATATGCCCCTTTGAATCTACTATTTTAGGATTCAATCCTGTTAACAAAACAGTTGTAGGTTAAAGCAACCGTATCGTTGAACTGAAATTGAGGGCAGACCTACCAGAGACACGCAACAATTGAGAATTGTAACTGAACTTGGTCAATATAGATTCATAAGCTCTTACCATTTCTTCAATAACTAAACACTCAAAATTGTTCGACAGTAACAATAGTTATATTCTCCACAGTTGTTGTACAACTTTTTTCACCAGCAAAAATTCTTGCTGTTTCAGTTTCGAGTCTTTTCACTTAAAATTTAATTACCCTCTCGTTCTGTATGTTTCATTTTGTCGTAATAAATTTTGTGAATTCAGAAACATCGGTTTCTGTCGATTTGCAATAGAATAATTTATTCTAGTGTTTTTCTCTTTTTTCATTTGTAGCCATTGAATACAAAACATTCGAATGCTCTACGGAGAAAACTCTTCAGAGGTTCCTAGAAAGGCTGTTTCTCTCTAATTATGCCTTGGGAAGGTGCAGTTTTTTTTCCAAGTCTGGAGACTAGAGCTTCAACTTTTAATTAACTCACTTCTCGGTTTTGTTGATTTGGAACTAGCATTTTCTCAACGTACAATTTTTATGATTTTTGATGGGAAGTAGTTACTGCTTCTAGCTGAAATAATTTATCCAGTTATTGTTCAGTTCTATAGCCAATTTTAGATACGTGAGGTCTCCCCAGTAAAGCAACAAATAAAAAAAAAAGTTTACAATAAATTAACTGTTTCTTTTGGCAGAACCTCACATTCGAAGTAATTTTGTGAATTTTTTCGCAGTTAGCATTATTTCGCTTTATTAAGTAACAAAAACATGAACTACTAAGTGTTGCTCTTGAAACAAATCAATCGTTTTAAGTACTTCAAGGACCTTTGCTAAATGATTTATTTTAATTCGCTCATCAGCCGTGCTTAAGTTGACTGATAAATTACTATGGCGAGAGCTGCAATAAAGATCCTTAGAACAAATTTAGCTGCATGTTTAATTGAAATGTGATCGAAATGCTTTTTTGATTAAAATTCTTTCCACTTTTGCTTTGAAAAAATTTCCAACTTTTTTATTAGAAAAATAAACCCGGTAGAGGTAAAAAAAATATAAATAAACTAAAAATAGTGATAATAAGAAAGCGGAAGAAATAATGAAAGAGACGTGGTCAGGATTGAAATAGTTCCGTGTCACTTGTGACGCTTAGAGGGCGGAAAATGGAAGAAAGAGAGACGGAAGGAGGTAGCCAGGGTATGAAACTTCGCCATAGGCAGAATGACGACGCAGCGACGAGAGCAAGTCCAAAGGAAGATATTTTACGGCTTATTTAAATTCTCCGTTTAAGCAACTCTCAGAGAGTGGAAGGGCTTATGACGGTACTTTAAAGAGTTGGAGTAATGGAGTGAATCCGCCACAGCCGGTGACAGAAGAGATGAGCCTGAACGAGTTGGAATGGAACCCAGATACCCCAGTTTCCCTTCAGCGCTCTGACAAGGGCCTCGACGTTCCTCAAGAGACGAGGAATTATATCTTGAACCTTGAAGAAATCCACTCTTAAGAGAGCTAACTTCTCTTCATCCATTTAAAGTTTAGTTTTTTCTTTGCAAAGCGATTCTTCTCAGATAAATACATGGCTGATACACTCTTCGAATTCAAAGTGCTGTCAAGAAGCCTCAAGGATTAAATAAATAGCTTCGCCAAGGGTGAATATTCAAATGCGCCACACGTTCATAAAATAATTTTGGCTTTACGACTCTAATAATATATTGACTATCCTCACCGGAAATTGGCTCACATTGGACACGAATTATACACTCATATTAGACTCTGTACGTTTGTGAAGTAGGTAAATATGCACTGAAATTGTAGAAGTACCTTAAAAAAATAAAGTGTGACATAAATACATCCGAATGAAATAAAATCAACGGATGTTTTTAATTTGATTTCCTACAAAAGTTACAGAGTGCATACTTTTTTATACGAAAGAAGCGCACGAGTAAAAATTCCCCTGTTGATAATTAAGTTTTAATTCGAAATGTCAACCCCCTGAGCGTCGAAAATATTGATATTATATAGAATGAATAACTTTTTATTTGAATAGTAATAAATACTTCAATATTAATATAATTTCACGTCTTATGTTTCATCAGATTATTTACCGGGCTACCAATTGAATTCACGTGAAGTTTAGCGATAAATCAATTAACCATTTTCTTACCACCTCGTAATCGCAACCTACAGAACGTGTTTGGTCAACAGAATGTGAGAAGCTGCAGAAAACCTGCAAAGGGCATGTAAAGGACGCATAGTAATTTAAAGATGCACTATTAAGTTCAAGACGCCTTAATGCTTTTTTAATTACGAGCCTTTTGTTCAGCTTAGTTAAACGGTGATTTATCACGGCATTTTTTCGCTCTGCCATTTGCACGTAATTTATCATTCTCAATTGTCTTAGAGCTCACTAGATACTACGAAATGAGGACGAAGAGAGCGACCCCAGGCAGTGAAAATCGCGATTCCGGACGCGAGTGATAAATGGAAGTGACTCCTCCTTTTTCCACGAATAAACGTTAATAACTCCGTAGATTTCTTTTTTACTATTAATTTTCCACTCGGACGCCGTGCAGTTGGAGGGCCATATAAATAGAAGCCGTCACGAAATATTCATCTTCACTCTTATATGAGCGGAAAAATGTAAATATGAACATTGACTTCAAAGCGAATTTACGTATACATAGTTATCTCTAGCAATCGTCGGAGAGACAGTGTTTTCTAATCCAAAAAAAAAAAAAACTATAAACTTTAGTTCGTCCAGATTTGTATTTCATATTTTCTGTACATAATTGACATTCCGTACTTGTGAAACGAAATTCGTACCCGGTAAATAGTAAAATACTTTATTTCGGAACTCAAAGATGTGATCGTGTGAATTCAAGAACGTTTATTAGATAATTTTTTGAAGAATTTTGAAGAAATGATAGAGAAATTCGAAATAAGTACAAGATTCTGCTTGCTTCCACTGGTTCAGCTTGAGAATTCACTTGCGTGAGAGGAGAGTCAAGAACGCTCGACTGACATGGCTGTAAGGGCGCAAAATGAAAGATACAAGAGGCACGTAAAGAAGGGAAGAGCTAGAGGGTCAGCGGAAGAGAAAAAAGGTAAATTAAACAACGACAAAGTAGACACTTGGAAAAACTCCAAAAGAGACGCGTTGAATGAGTAGTCGAGGATCATCATTACTCCAGCGTTGAGATGTGAATGACGAGAGGTTGTGCGTCAGAAGCGTTTGAAATAACAACGCCTAACTAAAACAAGGGATGATATTCGACTTACGTTTCGTTTAACACAACGCAGGTGAAAACTGAAGAATAAATATTAGATTGATTGATTTATCACGGAGACATGACTACGCGAGTTTATCATTTAATACCTGAAGCCAAATATAATTCGACAAATATACGAATTTTACCATTTTCGTCAGGTTTTTGAAATTAATAGGAACTTACTGAAGTATGGAAATCACTATCGGCTAATAAAATTAAAACTTTTCAGTGTTTAACAGTTATTGCTACGTCAGTTGGAATTAAATATCAACGTTTCCTATCAAGAAAGCTTCGTATAAGTTCCCTGTGTAAATAAACAGAGAGAATGGCGTGACCCATCGGTGATTCATAATGAATGCTTGAAATAATACGTTGAATTACTTTTTAACTCGTTATGGACAGAAATTCTTGTCGAAGAGAGATTACCACGCACTTTGATTTTTGAAGTTATGGAAATCTCTTTAGATCTTGAAAATCGATGAACCCGTAATTCAGAAACTATAGTGAAAAGAAGTCTTTAAAATGCATGGTGCGTAAACGACACATGTTACGAGATGGGGCAAAAAAAAGAGAAGAATTTGAGAAGTTACTGAAAAGTCTGACATTTAACACTACATCGAGAAAAGGCTATGGGCACAATGAATTGCTCTTTAAGCCGAGGAAAAGGGAAAATTGATTTTAGAAAAAAAGTGTAGCAACGGAAATGGCATAGTTACGTATAAAGTTCAAACACTGACCCTTCGTGTCCACGAGATGGTAGGGACTGGATTGCCAGTCGCTTTGCACTCCATCGTGACGGACGCGCCTTTTTTCACTTCGACCTGACTCCCCGACAGAACTTGATGAATCCTCGGCGGCACTGAAAAACAAATCCAATATTCGCTGTGAATACAGTACTGATGAATCCTATGAATAGTTTCCGAAGGAGAGACTATTGTACAGGAACAAAGAAAGAATGAATATCCATACTTTCAATTGGACAACTCTTAGGCAAATGCAAGTGAAATAGTCAAGCAGAATGGCTTTAAGAGCGAAACATTTTTAATAGAGACATTTTGGCCATGAGCCAATTATTTCATCACTCATTGTGATTTAGGCAACACAATGACGAATGCCAAACTGACAAAAGAGGAATTTGATTCACTTGATAAATTATCCTATACTGCTGAGGTTCGGTTTCCAGCTCAACCGTTATTTTTTTTAATCATTTTTTTATCATTATTTTTTTATTATTATTATTATTTTTTTTTCTGAAACAGTGATCAGACAACATTCCACGAACCAAAGTCAAGCAACTATTAAAATTGACTACTCTTCATTATATTGGCACACGATTCTTTCACTCGCAAGTAACATTATAAATTCTCGCGTTCTGTTTCCTTTTATTTTTTGCCTTCGTATTTCTCCTGCGGCACTGTGCTCGCCAACCAAATTATTATTAGTATCATGGGTTTTCCCTCATTGTATGATGGGATCACGCCGGTGACATGGATAAACAAGTCAACAAATGCTGGGGTAATCATGAGGTTGGTAGTACAAAAATGTCACTTGATCATTGAGTCGAGAGAAAGACAGCGGTTTTGCTACAATGACATAATGAGAAAGTTTTTAAGCTACAGCGTAGTCCTTAAATTTCGTAACACTGACTTAGGCAGATTTTGGTTTGTTCGTCCACGTTTAAAAATCTTTTCGCGCTCAAAATTTAGAGGTTTAGTCCCGCCATTTTACTCACATGAAAGGAATGATAACGATAAAGGAAGATCTGGAGGAGATGGGGCATCATTTTTCATCAAATCACTTTCGCCCGCGATTCCAACTCTCTCGTGTTGTTGAATTAAGTGTTTTGAGCATCTGTGTGACAAATCTAAACGATTGTTGAAGCTTTTACGGTTAGCGGATGATAAATCAGAAGTGACGTGGTTCTCTCGAGATGGCTCCCGCAATCTGTTATACCAGGAGCAACAATAACAACCGACTGATGCGATGGGAAGGCGGCAGGGGATACTGGAAAACCCATTGAGAGGTTTTGTCCCGTGTTTGGAAACGGGAAGGGTTTTGCATGAATATTTGACGACCGACCGACAATCGGGATTCCTGGCAGTAGGAGCCTGTTCGCACATCTATGGTTGTCCTCGTGCGCGTTTTACAAGGATGGGTCGTTCCCGACACTGAAGATTCACCCCCGTTACACATGTTCAACGCCTTCATCCACACTGTCTCCCTTCCATTCCTTCTTTTCTCGTTTGCAAGTCGACAAAACTCATCACCGTTCGAGCAGAGAATTGCAAACGTTATTTCTTCATGAGATTCGTTCAAGAGAAACGTGCTTTCACAGAGAGCAGGAACAACGAAGATGTTACCAGCGAACGGAATTTAATTACATCGTACGTTGACGTTGGAAAAACTAGAAAAATTCGGGGAAATGAATGCATTAAACGCGATAAATTTTATTATTGTATTTTGGTTTATGATTCAATAATAAACCATTGTAATCGCCCAAGAAAAAAACGCTGCAAATGATTGTACAGTGGTTTATTATTATTTCGCTTCAATATTGATTTAGGAAGACTATCCATTTGTCATTTTAAATATTCCGATCATTTGTGAACATTCCCACCGAAAAGCAGATGGTAACTATAGGGGAAAACTCCATAGCAACTATTGTAATTTTAATCATTTTTATTTTTCTTAATTTCCTAATTAAAAGCTAAACTTATTGCCTAACGATACAGCTGGAGAGAGTGTTTGACGACCATTCCAATGAGTATAGAACGATTTTTATAGCTCCAAGAACTCTCGAGTTATACCCTAATGCCAAATTTGTGAAAATCTCCCAAATTCGGCACAAAAGCTGCGATAACTCGAGAACCAATAAAGCTATCGACCCGGTGATGGTCTCATTCGATTCAGCGTCCAAAAATCTATATAATTTGATACCACGTACACATTTTTCTGAAAAACCTTGGAAAATATGAATTTTCTCCCCCTCAAAACCCCCCAAAAATACCCTTAAAATTGAGCTAGCAAGTTGGTTCAAGAATTGGGCCGTCCTTGGACCGAGATTGATTTTTGGTGAAAATTTCAAATTTTTAGCTCTTACAGTTTGGCCGGAAAACTGCTAACGGCGGACGGCGGACGGCGGACGGCGGACGGCGGACGGCGGACGGCGGACGGCGGACGGCGGACGGCGTACGGCGGACGGACAGAATTTTTTTTATTGGATATTCGGATTCTACATGCCTTGAAACGTAAAACATCAAATTTTGAGGGGGGTTAGAAATTTTTTTTTCTTGGGCGATTACAATGGTTTATTATTGAATAATAAACCAAAAAGTCTAAGCCCCTCTCAAAATTTGATGTTTTACGTTTCAAGGCATGTAGAATTCCGAATATCCAATAAAAAGCTGCGATAACTCGAGAACCGATAAAGCTATCGACCCCGCGATGGTCTCATTTGATTCAGCGTCCAAAAATCTATTTATTTGATACCAAATACACATTTTTCTGAAAAACTGTGAAAAATATGAATTTTCTCCCCCTCAAAACCCCGCAAAAATACCCTTGAAATTGAGCTAACAAGTTGGCTCAAGAATTGGGCCGTCGTAGGACCAATATTGATTTTTGGTGAAAATTTCAAGAATTTAGCTATTATAGTTTGGCCGGAAAACTGCTAACGGCGGACGGACAGAATTTTGCCTTTCCTATCTGACAAATGTTACCATGAAAATTGTTTAAATAATAACAAATATTTACAGAAAATGTATGGAGAATCATAAATAATCGTACAGAGTTACTATTTCTACTTCTAAAATCCGAAATATGACGAGCACGAATTTTAATGAACTTATCAACAATAGCAACAAAATCATATCCGATAGGTTTTTAGGTATTTGAGCTTATTTATTGCAACAACAATTTATTGCAATCGCGGCAATGTTGTTACTATCGCTTTTATTTCGTAGCTGCGGAACAGACGGAGATGACAAATTACTGACCCTTTTGCAGGGCACAATAAATAATACCCTCGCACTCGTAATTTCGAACAGCGACAGCATCAACAAGTCCTCACCACCCTCTTTGCAGGATAGTCTCTGAAAAACTCTGAAAAGCGAGGGGCTGCGGTAAAACGCCCTGGCATAAAATGACTGGTTTATAACTGAACTTCTAACGATGAAAAAACTCTGGATCATATAAAAATCTTCATCGGAACATACATCATGTTCTAGCCAAGACATAATTACCCATTAAGCTAAGGTTCCGTCACTTCTGGGACAGCTCATTCCAGCGCTAATGCGTAACAGCTGAACATAGAAACCCTTTCCTTGCCCGCTGAGAGCCATATTTATTGCGAGAAGCAGGAACGAAAAGGGATCTTGTTGCGTTAGAGAATGGACATAAGCGGCCTCGTTCTCTGATGCTTTCTAAAGGTTTTCAACCAATTTACGCTACAAGGTTTCGCTATGTTATCTCGGGATCACTATAAACGAAGAAAAACACATCGATCATGTGGTTGGGGTTCGTTGGAGGGTTTTCCATATGAGAAAATGGTGGGCGGTTAGTCAAAATATTTCCCCCGAAATTAATTCATAGCTAAATCGCTTTCCCCTTGTCTTGAAAAACAAACAGTTTTTATCAACATTTTTACGTAGTTGGGAAGTATTGGGGCTATCGTAAACGAAAAACTCGGAACGAAGGTGAATCTGGAAAAATAAAAAACTTCCCAGCCCCGAACTTCAAAATATTTATCGAACTAGAGTCAATTTAGTCAGTTCATGGTCTTAAAATGAAATAGCTCGCCGTACCTGTATGAAAAATCAATCGAAGTTGATCAAATTTCCAGAAACACTTTCATCGCATAAACTTTGTTCTGTCAACTATGAACATTTTTCAGCCGATTTTCTCTTCTAACCAACGTTGCTTTCCGGATGAAGCCAGTATTGTTAAAACAAGATGGAGGAGCCATCGAGCTCTGAAGTTCAGCCATCGATTGTTCAAACAATTTACGTTGATCTTGTATTTTTTCCTTGGACGTTCCCTCAGATTTTTTCCATACGATGTCAATGAATCAATCGACTAACCAATTTTACAGTACGAAATCATCTTTTTACTAAGACCACGTAAACATGAAACATCCAATATTTGGGTGGTTTGGACACTTTTTTTGTGCTCGATTACAAATTTACCATTGAAATAATAAATAATTGGACAACTTAATTATAGAGTACTTCATGATTCTGGCGGAGTTATAGAATTTCTCCATTTTTGCCGTTAGTGACGGTTTGGAGTGTTGAATTTATTTATTTTCGCCAAAGTTCAATGAGACGCCCGCTTTCTTAGCTCTTCCCTTCGCTTCCAGGAGAACCAGTTTTTTACGGTCATTCATCACACGGGCAAATACTTAACCAAGCCCTGTCCGAACCACGTGGCTGAAGTGGTCTCTAACCCTCCAGGCTCGCTTCGCTAGTTCTCCACTTCTTGCAAGAACTGTCCAACTCGTTGCCGAAGGGTTACCACGCAATCATCGTATTAGCTCCACCTCCTTGAACACTGAATAAACTTCGAGAGCGGAAGGTGCTGGCAGCGCGGTAGCATGCGTTTTCTAGCCAAGACGAAAGTGGCCCTTTAAAACTCTGTACTCAAAGGTCGATCGTCGGTGAAAAGTCCACCTTTTCAAAGGTTCATTCAGTCATATGAAATGGCAGATATCGGAAATCGTCCAATTTTCAGCCCTAAACAGACAAATATTTTCGAAGTTGTTACACTTAGATCAGTACTTAATAATCTCAGTAACTTCCACCTCTACATTTTCATTGTTGTTTTTTAAAGACAATGCTCATTACTCTGAAGGAATTGACAAAAAATAAATCACCGTACGTTCTAGGTTTTTTCCGTAGAAAGACAGTCGGTTTTTATGACGAAAAACAAACAAACTAATTTTATGCGATTGATACGTCAACAAGCAACTGGAGGTAATTTAGATTATAATAAGCCAATACAAGCTTAGCCTTGGCCGAAATGTACAGAGAAAATGCTAATCCGCACGCGTTTGGAAAATAAACGTATCCAGCTTCTTAGGGGAGAACCGCCGGCAGCGCATTTTTTTCACTTCCTGTATGCTCATCTGAATTTCACGTAATGCGAGAGTTTTCTGTTTGAAAGCGTGGAATGGTTTGGGTATGTACGAGGAGGTAGCAAGGAAAGGTGTAAATGTTTTCCTATGAATAAAACAGAAACGCACGAAGTACGTAAATGCTACAGTACCGTAAATAAATTACGACACAAAAAAGATCCAGGTAACCACGGACCGGCGCTTTCTACCAACTTGGTTTCTCCGCTTCGCAGAAGTTGTTTCGGCCTAACCAAAGCTAACAAACAGCGCCTCATCAATTCATCAGCGCTTCACAAAGCTGTACGGCACGGCAATTACATAGCATTATTAAAAGTTCATGATTCAAACGGGTCCGGTTTTTTATTTTCTCAAGTGGGAACATGACATTATTCCACAAAAAAGTGTGATTGTTCAAGTACAACTTTGGTTGTCATCCCATTACTGATATGAAGTCATCTTTCTCTCCTTTATGAACGAAAATTCGATAGCCTTACCACTTGAGTAACTATAAGAAAGCAAAAATAGCTACGCTAACGGAGGTGGGTGAGTACCAGGATTTACCATTAGGATAACATGATTTCACCGCGAACTACATTTATTCTACGAAAAACACTTTTTTCTCCACGAGCACGGATATATTTCTTCGTCGGCATTCAAGGCAAAATCACGAATGCCCAAGATAATGACGTCATTTGGCGGGCGTGGGAAGATGATTGCCTATCATTAAACGTCACGTTTAGTTTTCAAAGTTGAACTTGAGTTTTAGCATTGTTACCTCCTCTATAAAGAAACTTCTCCCCGGGGTATTTTTAATTAACTAAAGTTGTTTCTGAGAAGATCGTAATTAATCAGTGAAACCTACGCTGTAGGAGAAAAATTACTTACTACCCCGCGAACACTGTGATTGGTATCTGCGTCAAAATCATCTGGTTAGAAAGAAACTTTGCTCTTTAGATTCGAGTTGCATGTTGGAAAGTTTGTTTCGTCCGAGGCTTAATGAATGTTTTCGTACAAGTCGCACAACATAGCAGGTTTTTAAAATCATTAATAAATTATTCTTTCGCACAGTTTCTAAGCCGTTCGTATGCGTGCACCCACTGAAACCATCAGACCAAGGGTCGACAGAACAACGTGAAAATATTAATACAGACCAGAGGGGAAAATGGAGAAAAATTGGGTTGGACTAGGTACCAAAAATTGACACGATTATGGGAGAAGATGTGCTGAAGTACATCCTGAACGTACTCTGGCAAAGGGTGAACTAAAGTATGGGGTGGGCATTTTTACAAAAAATCTTCAACACATTGGTACGGGCTAAAATTGATCACTTCCCGAAATCTAAATCTAGACGAAGGCTACCGAGTCAGAAGATGAAGAGCCTTTTTTTTTTTTAATTACGAGCAATAATGCGTTTTAATTGCCGAATTAAAGAGAAAAAACGACAGAAATTCGTACTAATGACATCGCGGTATCAACAGGTGCTTCGGTAGCAGTCCCGGGAACTCCCCAGAATGAATGATCGCCAATAAGAAAAGTGGCTGAAGGGTTGACGTTTGAATCAAACGCCACAGCGCAGCTAATAAATGAGGAGAAAAGCAGGTCGGGAGGTTAATTGTAATAAATCCGCGCCGATGGAGCAGTGATCCAAAGTCGTTTGTCAACGGGCCATATCCCCCTAGCTACGCGCCCTCAACACTACCACTCGCTTCAATGTCGTTTGAAAGATTGATTCGGATCTTATTCGCGAGGTATTTCGTTCTGCATCGCAACAGTGATCACTAATGCAGGAGGGTAACATGTTAGCATAGAATACTGGGGTATTTAAGAGTTGAATAACCATTTCAGTTTGAGAATGTGCTTCAGTCGACAACTATTTATTATTTTACGTTCAAATCAGAACACATCGAGCGCGTCATTTGTCATGTTCCGTTCAAATATTATGAAGGCAACATATATTTACGGTCTAATATAACAATGTATCCATTACATGAGAGTTCCAGTTTTATTTTCAGTTCAGGTAGCGTTGGAGGATGCATCTGAATCTGGACTATAATTTTGTAGCTCATTAATTTGTTTGATGGACTTTTTGGAGCGGTGATGTTCAATGACGAGGGTAAAGGGAACTCGTAATATCTTTGCCATATTCTAAGCGTGTTCAAGTAGACAATTTATCGAACAAGATCGTGTTCCGGATGACGTGCCATGTCTCATCTACGTAAATCTCGTCCGAGGATGAGCTGAGGCAAGGCAAGAAAGCGATTTTCATAGCCGAGCATAGCCGCCGAGGCTTTTGCTTCTCGCATCAAGATTGTTTATGGATGAAATCAAGGATGAAGAGGTTGCGTCGTACCTCTTCCAGTAAAAGGGACTACCGGATGACCAGGGGATAGGCTCAGGGTAGGCCCAAGGTTCGGATCTCATCAACGGTCCGGCAAAGACGCACTGGTGACTGAGAAACGAATGAGTTGAAGAGAGAGGGACGAAAGCGCGTTCCAATGTAATAGGAGAAAGAGGGAAAGAGACTGACGGGATGGGTGAATATCCGATCCCGGAGATGGCGGTTTATCGAGCGGGGCAGATGATTTGTGCCCGGGCGAAGATAATGCAGCCCTCGTTGTCCTCCCCATCTCTTAGCCCTTCCTTAGAACGGAAACTGAAATCTTTTGAATAATGCAACGGAAGGAAGAAGAAGGCCTGCGACTTGAATAAAACATACATCGGCGGTTTGGACGGGCCACTCGGTGGCTTATTGATTGGAATCGTTCATTAGGTGAGAAAAATATAAAAAGGTAGAGCTATCGCCAAATTTCGTCTTACAACATAAGAGTATCTGTGATAACACATTATTAATTAATTTTCAGTCCAATAAAGCGGTCGACAGATGTTGCCAGGTTGCTGCAACATTGAATCGGTCGCAGCAAGACGGAAATTTCACTTCTTGAGCTCACAAATTGATATTGCTAACGAACGTTCCCCAAATACGCCTATACGTCTATGTCTACTTTAAATGCTGGAACACTACAATCGGGCGAAACGGGAATAATTAATAATTTGTTAACCGTTGGATTGGAATTTAACTCAATATAAATTAGTGACCGCCGATAATTTTATATTATAAACCAAAATTAGAAGTTAATTTACATTAGCCAACGTGTTACGTAGGCGCAACCAACGGATCCGAGCCAAACGGTCCGAATCCAATTATAATGATCGCCTTCAAAAGTGAAGAGGTTGGTATACCTCCTCCGATACTTGTTGATGATTCTGGCAACGACTCCGAATAACCGACACGTCGCTCGCCTTATATAGCTATTATAGCATGGATCATTATTATGTTCGGAACATTCTAGACTTCTCACCCAAGCTGAGAAGCCTAGAATAGCCGCTGCGATGATAAGTTTTTCTTCGTTTTTGTGAATAATTTACTTCATTCTATAATCAAAATTGAAATCGGCATAAATTCAATCATCAACCAAAAACGATGGTGTGAAAAAAATAAAATTCTGAAAAATTCTGACCATTGGTCTAATGGAAATTATTGGCGGTGGCCTCGTTCTGATTATTTTCGACAGGTTAATAGTAGATATAAAGAGATACTAGCGCTGTAAAAAATTAGCTGCAGTTGTTGGGGAGGCTATATAACGGAAGAACCCACAGCAGGAAAAGAAAACGGACGTGCTATAACCCTCAAACTAGCCCGTATCAGATCCTGCGTTACCTGCAATGGCTTCCATTAGGCGTCGTGGCCACCTCGAACAGGCGGAAAACAGGAAAAGGTGAGTAGAAAATGTGGAAAACGACAAAGCAACTCAATAACCGGTAGTTTACGAGGTGAAAAATCCAGTAATGGCTTCGGGGCAAGGGTCTCTAGGCGCGTGACTCGATGTAATGATAGCTGTCGAGCCAAAAATAGAACACTTGTAACTTGGTATATTCTGCAACCCGTCGCCATTTCGGTATCAGAATACCGCGAAAAACACACATGATAAAAAGAACGTAATTTCCCAATCGCAACGTGATAATACGTATATGACCATATTGAAAACTGCATCCCATTAGAAGCGATTGATGCAATTCGAAAATTTAAATTTTTTAAAACTAAATTACAAGAAATGTCAGAGTGGGTATACTCGTCCGTAAAAAAAAAAAAAACGGTCTAAACGGTAACGGCCAGCAAAATGTGAAGGTCGAATTTCATTGCGTCAAACACCTATGAGCTTTGGACATTTTTGGTACAATGAAAAAATAAAGGTTATAGTGACCATCAATTTTGGACAATCATCTAAAAATTTCAAGAAGCGTCTGAATTCTACAATTTCAGTAGTTTCAAAAATACTGTTCATTTCAATCATACTCCCCCGTATTCCGCTTCGTATTAACATGTTAACACAATAAAATTTACAATTTATTGTTACAAATTTTCGCACGACCTTCTCTTCTAGTTAAAATAATCCTTTCAATGATTATTTTCGCCTTCGATTTCAATAAAATGTACCTGATTTATTCATATTCAAATAAATACCTTCTGTTTCGGGGCAAAATGAGGTGTAATACGTTGAAAAACTTTAATACCATCAACGTCATCAAACAGAAAAACGATCGGTGTACAACGCTGAAGAGGGTACGAAAGCTTTTAAAAGATCATTCCAAAAGCCTTCCATAGCTCGGGATACATTCTTGTTTAATTAACAAATTAATAACTCCATTGACATAATCCAATCAAAGTAACTAGTTGGGAATATAATACTACTACTTATACACAGTATTTAGGATTTCAATAATTACAAGAGAATAATATCCATCCAGTTGATTATACAGCCAGAGGGAAGTTTTCCCAATTTTCAAGTTAGTTCTTCCCAAATACCAGCGATCCCGAGGAAGTTGAGAGTTTCAACATTATCGAATAATTTAAGTTAATTCAAGTTAGCGAAAGAAAGTTTTACAACATTTACCCGTCCATACGAACAACACAGTTCACTACCGTAGAAAACGCTAAAGGAATCGAGGGATAAATTTACATCTTTGGAACAGATTATACGCTAAACGTATAAGGCGAAAATCGTATACCTTCCCAACAACTACTCTCAAACGATTGAAATAGACAATTACATCTTGGCGCACATTATACCAATTTGACATACTTAAACTGGCACCAAATCGTGGGGAAGGAATGTACGCTTGGCGAAATAGGAATCGCCATATCAATTGACGTTATACATCGTTAATAAAAATCATTGAAGAGAGGGGAAGTATTTGGTATAAAATACAATGGTTTAACTGATTCAACGAATATCCAGTTATTCAATAAATTGAAGTACGGGTCCTCCATCTCTAGGACGCGATTAAGTCCACAGGGCTTCACTCCAGTTATAATCTGATAATGATCCGGTAGAATTGGGCTCGTGTATTACATTAACGGAATTATACCAATTTGAAATCAACTATTTCCAGTGATGAGGTTTATTTCGAACGTTGGATCGCTCAAACCTCGGTAGATTTTCATGATATCATGATTTATCTCCGAGATGGGAGCTTGCTCATCTGCTCGCCGGATTAGAGGGTTGGAGAACTGGCATGAAGGTTTGAAATGACTTTAGGGTGAGGGAAGTGAAACTTTAGCTACTCTAACAGCAAAATCGATGAGGGACGCCAGAAACCGACTCAGTACTTTACACCTGTAATATGATTAAACTTCCCCAACGTGGGCTAATTTATTGCCCGAGGTTGGTTCATTATAACTGGCGCCGGGGCGCGCAAGTGGAGTAGAACCAAATTAAGTTCACTCAAGTGATGCGTATAGCTTTTTGAAATGTGCGGGGTTTTTTCCATAAGCCCTGAAAGAAATATGCTTAATAAGCTGAGAATAAAAAGCAGATTGAACGATCCTAAAGCTCTCCGGAGATGGTATCCTGAAGCAACAACAACGTCAGACAGTTTTTTTGAGGATGTATACATTTTGTTAATAAAAATGAAATGAGCGTGTTTACTACCGAAAGTGCAAGTCTGGGGTGAAATATTTTTTCTCCTCACACAACAAAACCGATTTCAAAAAGAGCAAGACAAGGAAAATATAATGCCAGTATATAAGTTTTCATTAAGAAGTCAGGAAAAGGAACGGGCTGCTCGAGCGATTCAGAGAGAGAATATCAGCGAAGTGTTAGTGCTGAACAATTTACTTGTCTCACCATGCCCAGTTAGTGGTTTTTGATCGGTTTTTGTATCGGAAATAATTCATGCACTGAGTGGACTCGATGGTAAACATGTAATTATGTTTCAAATTGTATCTGATTTTCGTCTATTATCTAAGTGATGCTAAGTTGTTGAGGTTGACTTATGGAGAGATCGATATTGGATAGTTTTTGGTAACTTTGTGAAAATCATAAGTGTCTAATCGACAGTGGATTGTGGCTACCATTATGATCTTACAAAGTAACCAAGACTCCTCACGTCCACGTTTGAAAAACTACGAAAAAAACACTCTATTGTATCTGAGATTGAGTGTATATTTTTTCACATACCCACTGATTTCATCTCACGAGGGCGAAAGTGTTAAGAGAAGCAAAGGAAAATAAAGTACATGTAATCCAACAAACACCGCCCCGTTCTTGTCTCAGCCGCACTACCTAATTCAATAAAACTTTGTCTTCGGCAGTATTTTTACCATTTTACGCTTTTATTTCGCCAAAGAATGGAAAACTACCCGTTGACCCTTGTTAAAACAATGTCAACTGTGAGCATTCCCGTACTAAAATGTTTATAAAAATTATTATGATAACCTAAGGGCACGAATAATTTGACATTTTAATCAAAACGTCAGTGAGAAGACTTCGGGTGGACTCAACTCTCGTAAAACTATAGATAGAAACAAACCATCAATAACATATTGATGATTGATTTCCAATCTGACCAAGTTGTATGGATTGCTGTTCGGGTATGTACAAGGAAGAAGAATCGAACCTAGTCTCGAACTAAATAAATCAAAATCATCTCTCCTAAATTGTACGTCAAGAGAAACACGCGAAATGTCAGCTGAAAAAGCTGCAAGCGGTAGTAAGCGTAGGCCATTTTGTAATAAATATCTAACGAAGTTGGTACGTCCGAATTCAGGAACTCCGCCAATTAATTTATAGATGCAATGCCGGCTCGCTCTTTCTTGCGGCGAACGATTCGTGCTCTAGATTCCCACTTTCTACCGATCGGTTGAGTTGGATCAAAGGTGCATGTTGCATAGACAATAAAACTGCAGCTGCATTATAGTACAAAGCGGCGCGCTTC
>JASJUZ010000678.1:0-19085 GCA_037159825.1 Tupiocoris notatus | reverse complement strand
TTATATCTGTTTATCTATCTATATATATAAAACTGCACAACGAGGAGGAGGAGAGGTATACGATTGATTGAGGAACTGGCCGGAGGGATTTCGATGAAAAAAATAGGGGCTGTTTAAAATTTAAGGCCATCGGCTGAAAAAATCTTAGAATTTCGATTTTTGCCCCCTGTTTTGAAAAAAAATTCGAAATGTATCGAAAAACGTCGTTTTTGGGAAAAGTCCGTTTCGCGGAATTTCGACTTTCGGACGACCTGGCGGCCAAACTATCAGGTTTTACATATACTAAGTGAATTGCAAAGTTGTAGCCGGTTAAATTTCCGACATTTTTCTAATTGCAATTGTTAATTTTGGTTCAACCCCCGCGGAGCTATAGCCGTCCAAAGTCGGAACTTTGAAATTTCGTTTTAAAAAAACTCTCACGGCTAGAGAAAAATTGTGAACCGATAAAAATTATTTTATTACATTTTCGTCAATTTAATCGAAATTCCTGATACCCACTTTTCCCACTTTTTTCAATTAGGCCTTTGATTCGTCGTAAAATACGTTTATGTAAAATTTCGACCCGTTCGGAACACACGTTTTTCCGCAGTTGATCGCGATTTACTCGAAATATTCTCATTGGAGCTGTAAATTTTACTACAGATATTTGTAGATTATTAAATTCTTTAAACGAAAAAGTACTAGAATTCGTTCGTTGATAGATTTTAGTACGAGCTAGAGGGGCTCAAAGTTGAATGTTCAAAAAAGAGGGTAAGGATTGATTGAGAAACTGGCGATAGGTAATCGAAAAGTTGAACAATATTCGTCAAATTGGAGCCAACTCACCGGCTGGAAAAATCTTCTTTTTTTTAATTAGGCCTCTGTTCAAATTTTATTGCGCTTTGAAATTTTATAACCCGGTTTTTCGCGTTTTTTCGCATGTTTTTCGCAAATAACTTTTGAACCGGTTACTTTTACATAGGTATATTACTCAGAGGCGAGAAAGAGCTATCAAAATCCTACAATTTTGTGTATTTAATTATATTTTTATGTTATGTCCCCGCGGAGCTATTAACGTTTGAAGAAAAGTCAAAACACGTTTTTTGACATAAAGTGGAATATTCCTCGAAAGCTATCATATACGCTAGCCATTTTCGTATTTTTACTGGATTCTACGTTAAATTTCCTACATTTTCTTCCACAGCACCTAATCTGTCCCGTTTCGGGAACGTGACGAAAAAAAATCCCAAAGTTGAAACTTCAAAAGTATGAAAAACGAAAAAAATTCGAAAAATATTATTAATCGTTCGAATTTGATTGTTTTCACTTTAAATTCGAATTCTACGTCTAATTTCCTGTAGGAATCATCACATAATCAAATTTGAACAGTACTGTAAGTATTTGCAACGGAATTTCAAAGTTGAAAAACGTATGAGTGGCGTGTATTAAACCTGGAAAAACTGATAGTTGCCGACTAATTTCCGCCGTTTTGACGTCATATTCGGATTCAGCGTTAAATTTCCTATAAGAATAGCTCTCAAAATCGCTTTAAAACGAAAATTTAATTTTTCACTATTACCGATGCCAGCGGAGCTCGGAATTTCGGCCGGCGAAAAAGTCGATTTACGGAAAATAATTTCTCTGGCTCTGTTTAAATTTTTTTCACCAAATTTTTTGCTATGTACGTGTGTAAGGCGTTCAAATGAAGACTCCTGCATAATAAAACAATTGATTCGCATATATTTTGACCCCGAAAATCACGGTTAAAGTCCAATTTTTGAGCTTTCAAAAACCGATTTTTTTGGACCACTTGCAGATTTTTCCGAGAAATAAAAAAAATACCAAAAATACATCTTGGTAAGACACAACTTTCCTAAAAATTTCAGATTTTTATCTGTATTGAGAGAGGAGTAAAAATTCGTTAACTGTTCGGTTGAAAAAAATCGCAGGGGTACCCCTTGGATTTTTCGCGAAAATTTTTTTGAAATAGATTTCGCTCAAATTCAGCATAATGATAGTTGATGATGTGTATATCAATAATATATGGTTCATTCTTTGTTTCTTTCGCACTAAATAGATGAAAATAACGTTTAAAGTTGAAAAATGTGATTTTTTCGTGTATAGTCTACTAATATTGTTGAATAACGCAAAAACGGTTGAAAAATGGATAGGTACATTACATTGGGAAAATGTGGACAGTTAAATTACCTATCTTTTGGTATATTCAAACATCTGAATTGACTACTTTTTGTTTGAGTTATCCACTGTGCAAGTTACAAATCTTGGAAAACTTACAGTTGTTATGTCTAATTTTGCTCCTACTTTGCTCCAGTTGAAAAACCCAATACTTTATGATACTAAGTACGATACAATCCCCACCACCAACATACCAAATTATAGCAACTACTAAGTACTACCTACTATAAAAATACCTATAGATTCCCACTCTCCATACACAAATGATTAACTACTAAACCCATACCTATATCTATACCCATACCTATACCTATATACCATATACTATATACTATACTCTATATACTATACTATATATAATACTATATACTATACTATATACTATACTATATATAGTACTACTATATATAGGAGTGAAAAGGACACTACCCCCGCAAAGCTATATGTAAGGCCCGAGAGGAGGGGCGTAGCCCCTCCGACGGGCCGACCGCGCGCGATAGCTGAGGGGGGCGAAGCCCCCCTCTGAGGGGGTTGGGCGGCGGCAGCCGCCAGGGGCGCTCAGCCCCTAGTCTATATATATAAAACTACACAACCAGGAGGAGGAGAAGGTATACGATTGATTGAGGAACTGGCTGGAGGGATTTGGACGAAAAAAATAGGGTATGCTTAGAATTTAAGGCCATCGGCTGAAAAAATCTTAGAATTTTGATTTTTTGCTTCGTTTTTGAAAAAAAATTCGAAATGTATCGAAAAACGTCGTTTTGGTGAAAAATCGCGATCGCGGAATTTCGTGTTTCGGCCGCCGTAGCTCCTAAAGTAATGGATTTCTTATATACCAAGTGAATTGGAAAGTTGTAGCCAGATAAATTTCCTACATTTTTGTAATTGCAATTGTTAATTTTGGTTCAACCCCCGCGGAGCTATAGCCATCCAAAGTCGGAATTTCAAAATTTCGTTTCAAAAAACTCTCATGGGTGGAGCAAAATTGTGAACCGATAAAAAATTTTTGACACTATATTCGTCAATTAAATCAAAATTCCTGATGCAGTTAAATCGTACTTTTTTGATTTTCGACCTTGATTTTTCGTGAGGAAGGAAAATGTCAAAATTTGACGTTTTCAGAAACCACGTTTTTCCGCAGTTGATCGCGATTTTCTCGAAAAATTCTCACAACGCGAAAAGATTTTATGAGCGCATTTTGTTCATGGATAAATTCTTTAAACGAAAAAGTACAAGAATTCGTTCGTTGATCGATTTTTGCCGGAGCTAGAGCGGCCCGAAGCGAACACCCAAAAAACCGTAGTATACAATTGATTGTGAAACTGGGAATAGGTAATCAAATTTTGGACATAGTGCCGTTCAATTGAGACAACTTCATCGGCTGAAAAAATCGTCTTTTTTTTAATTAGGCCTCTGTTCAAATTTTATTGCACTTTGAAATTTTATGACCCTGTTTTTTGCGTTTTTTCGCATGTTTTTCGCAAATAACTTTTGAACCGGTTACTTTTACATAGGTATATTACTCAGAGGCGAGAAAGAGCTATCGAAATCCTACAATTTGGTGTATTTAATTATATTTTTATGTTATGTCCCCGCGGAGCTATTAACGTTTGAAGAAAAGTCAAAACACGTTTTTTGACATAAAGTGGAATATTCCTCGAGAGCTATCATATACGCTAGCCATTTTCGTATTTTTACTGGATTCTACGTTAAATTTCCTACATTTTCTTCCACAGCACCTAATCTGTCCCGTTTCGGGAACGTGATGAAAAAAAATCCCAAAGTTGAAACTTCAAAAGTATGAAAAACGAAAAAAATTCGAGAAATATTATTAATCGTTCGAATTTGATTTTTTTCACTTTGAATTCGAATTCTACGTCTAATTTCCTGTAGGAGTCATTAGTTAATCAAATTTGAACAGTACTGTAAGTATTTGCAACGGAATTTCAAAGTTGAAAAACGTAGAAATGGCGTGTATTAAACCTGGAAAAACTGATAGTTGCCGACTAATTTCCGCCGTTTTGACGTCATATTCGGATTCAGCGTTAAATTTCCTATAAGAATAGCTTTCAAAATCGCTTTAAAACGAAAATTTAATTTTTCACTATTACCGATGCCAGCGGAGCTCGGAAATTCGGCCGGCGAAAAAGTCGATTTACGGAAAATAATTTCTCTGGCTCTGTTTAAATTTTTTTCACCAAATTTTTTGCTATGTACGTATGTAAGGCGTTCAAATGAAGACTCCTGCATAATAAAACAATTGATTCGCATTTATTTTGACCCCGAAAATCACAGTTAAAGGTCAATTTTTGAGCTTTCAAAAACCGATTTTTTTGGACCACTTGCAGATTTTTCCGAGAAATAAAAAAAATAACAAAAATACATCATGGTAAGACACAACTTTCCTAAAAATTTCAGATTTTTATCTGTATTGAGAGAGGAGTAAAAATTCGATTACTGTTCGGTTGAAAAAAATCGCAGGGGTACCCCTTGGATTTTTTGCGAAAAATTTTTTGAAATGGATTTCGCTCAAATTCAGCATAATGATAGTTGATGATGTGTATATCAATAATATATGGTCCATTCTTTGTTTCTTTCGCACTAAATAGATGAAAAGAACGTTTAAAGTTGAAAAATGTCATTTTTTCGTGTTTAGTCTTCTAATATTGTTGAATAACGCAAAAACGGTTGAAAAATTGATAGGTACATTACATTGGGAAAATGTGGACAGTTAAATTACCTATCTTTTGGTATATTTAAACATTTGAATTGACGACTTTTTGTTTGAGTTATCCAATGTGCAAGTTACTAATCTTGGAAAACTTACAGTTATTATGTCCAATTTTGCTCCTACTTTGCTCCAGTTGAAAAACCCAATACTTTATGATACAAAGTACGTTCGAACTCCACCACCTACATACCAAATTATAGCAACTACTACCAAGTACTTTCTACTATAAAAATACCTATAGATTCCCACTCTCCATACACAAATAATAAACTACTACTACCTACCCATACCTATACCTATACCTACCTACCTATACCTATATACCATATACTATATACTATACTATATACCATATATGCTATATACTATACTATATAGTATATAGTACTATATATAGGAGTGATAAGGACAACACCCCGAGTAATAATATGTAAGGCCCGAGAGGAGGGGCGTAGCCCCTCCGACGGGCCGACCGCGCGCGATAGCTGAGGGGGGCGAAGCCCCCCTCTGAGGGGGTTGGGCGGCGGCAGCCGCCAGGGGCGCTCAGCCCCTAGTATATATAAAACTGCACAACGAGGAGGAGGAGAAGGTATACGATTGATTGAAGAACTGGCCGGAGGGATTTCGATGAAAAAAATAGGGGATGTTTAAAATTTAAGGCCATCGGCTGAAAAAATCGCCGATTTTCCATTTTCGGCCCCGTTTTTTTTAAAAAATTCGAAATGTATCGAAAAACGTGTTTTTGGTGAAAAATCGCGATCGCGGAATTTCGTCTTTCGGACGCCGTAGCTCCTAAAGTAATGGGTTTCTTATATACCAAGTGAATTAGAAAGTTGTAGTCAGTTAAATTTCCAACATTTTTCTAATTACAAATGTTAAGTTTGGTGAAACCCCCGCGGAGCTATAGCGATCCAAAGTTGAAACTTGAAGTTTTTGATACAAAAAAACGCTCTCGACTCGACGCCGCATTTCGAAAAAAAAAATTAATTTGGCACTATATTCGTTTAGCATTTCGAAAATGATACGGCGAAAAACCCTTGAAATTTTGATTTAGGACCTTGACTTTTCTCAGGGGAGCTTTATGTAAGTTTTTGAGCTTTTTCGAAACCACGTTTTCCCGCAGTCGATCGCGATTTTCTCGAAAAATTCTCACAGTGCGATTAAATTTTATGAGCGCATTTTGTTCATGGATAAATTCTTTAAACGAAAAAGTACAAGAATTCGTTCGTTGATCGATTTTAGCCGGAGCTAGAGCGGCCCGAAGCGAACACCCAAAAAACCGTAGTATACAATTGATTGAGAAACTGGGAATAGGTAATCAAATTTTGGTCATAGTGCCGTTCAATTGAGACAACTTCATCGGCTGAAAAAATCGTCTTTTTTTTAATTAGGCCTCTGTTCAAATTTTATTGCACTTTGAAATTTTATGACCCTGTTTTTCGCGTTTTTTCGCATGTTTTTCGCAAATAACTTTTGAACCGACCACTTTTACATAGGTATATTACTCAGAGGCGAGAAAGAGCTATCGAAATCCCACAATTTGGTGTATTTAATTATATTTTTATGTTATGTCCCCGCGGAGCTATTAACGTTTGAAGAAAAGTCAAAACACGTTTTTTGACATAAAGTGGAATATTCCTCGAAAGCTATCATATACGCTAGCCATTTTCGTATTTTTAGTGGATTCTACGTTAAATTTCCTACATTTTCTTCCACAGCACCTAATCTGTCCCGTTTCGGGAACGTGATGAAAAAAAATCCCAAAGTTGAAACTTCAAAAGTATGAAAAACGAAAAAAATTCGAAAAACATTATTAATCGTACGAAATGGATTGTTTTCACTTTGAATTCGAATTCTACGTCTAATTTCCTGTAGGAACCATTAATTAATCAAATTTAATCCGTACTGTAAGTATTTGCAACGGAATTTCAAAGTTGAAAAACATGAACCGTGTAGTACTAAAACTGGGAAAAACTTATGTTCGTCGTCAAATTTCCGCCGTTTTGACGTCATATTCGGATTCAGCGTTAAATTTCCTATAAGAATAGCTTTCAAAATCGCTTTAAAACGAAAATTTAATTTTTCACTATTACCGATGCCAGCGGAGCTCGGAAATTCGGCCGGCGAAAAAGTCGATTTACGGAAAATAATTTCTCTGGCTCTGTTTAAATTTTTTTCACCAAATTTTTTGCTATGTACGTGTGTAGGGCGTTCAAATGAAGACTCCTGCATAATAAAACAATTGATTCTCATTAATTTTGACCCCGAAAATCACGGTTAAAGTCCAATTTTTGAGCTTTCAAAAACCGATTTTTTTGGACCACTTGCAGATTTTTCCGAGAAATAAAAAAAATACCAAAAATACATCATGGTAAGACACAACTTTCCTAAAAATTTCAGATTTTTATCTGTATTGAGAGACGAGTAAAAATTCGTTAACTGTTCGGTTGAAAAAAATCGCAGGGGTACCCCTTGGATTTTTCGCGAAAAATTTTTTGAAATGGATTTCGCTCAAATTCAGCATAATGATAGTTGATGATGTGTATATCAATAATATATGGTTCATTCTTTGTTTCTTTCGCACTAAATAGATGAAAATAACGTTTAAAGTTGAAAAATGTCATTTTTTCGTGTATAGTCTACTAATATTGTTGAATAACTCAAAAATGGTTGAAAAATTGATAGGTACATTACATTGGGAAAATGTGGACAGTTAAATTACCTACCTTTTGGTATATTCAAACATCTGAATTGACGACTTTTTGTCTGAGTTATCCACTGTGCAAGTTACAAATCTTGGAAAACTTACAGTTGCTATGTCTAATTTTGCTCCTACGTTGCTCCAGTTGAAAAACCCAATACTTTATGATACAAAGTACGATACATTCCCCACCCCCAACATACCAAATTATAGCAACTACTACTAAGTACTACCTACTAATAATAATACCTATCGATTCCCACTCTCCATACACAAATGATTAACTACTAAACCCATACCTATACTTATACCTTTACCTATACCTATACTATATACCATATACTATATACTATACTATATACTATACTATATACTATACTATATATATACTATATAGTACTATATATAGGAGTGAAAAGGACACTACCCCCGCAAAGCTATTATGTAAGGCCCGAGAGGAGGGGCGGAGCCCCTCCGACGGGCCGACCGCGCGCGATAGCTGAGGGGGGCGAAGCCCCCCTCTGAGGGGGTTGGGCGGCGGCAGCCGCCAGGGGCGCTCAGCCCCTAGTCTATATATATAAAACTACACAACGAGGAGGAGGAGAGGTATACGATTGATTGAAGAACTGGCCGGAGGGATTTCGATGAAAAAAATAGGGGTTGCTTAGAATTTAAGGCCATCGGCTGAAAAAATCTTAGAATTTTGATTTTTTGCTTCGTTTTTTTGAAAAAAATCGAAATGTGTCGAAAAACGTGTTTTGGGCGAAAAATCGCGATCGCGGAATTTTTTCTATCGGGAGCTGTAGCGGCTTAAATATTGATTTTCGTCTATACCAAGTGAATTGGAAAGTTGTAGCCAGTTAAATTTCCTACATTTTTGTAATTACAATTGTAAAGTTTGGTTCAACCCCCGCGGAGCTATAGCGATCCAAAGTCGGAACTTAGGTGCCGCGTCTCAAAAAAAACTCCGACGGGTGGAGCAAAATTGTGAAGCGATAAAAAATTTTTGACACTATATTCGTCAATTAAATCGAAAATAAAAAGTACGTTAAATCGTACTTTTTTGATTTTCGACCTTGATTTTTCGTGAGGGAGGAAAATGTCAAAATTTGAGCTTTTTCGAAACCACGTTTTTCCGCAGTTGATCGCGATTTTCTCGAAAAATTTCCACAACGCGAAAAGATTTTATGAGCGCATTTTGTTCATGGATAAATTCTTTAAACGAAAAAGTACAAGAATTCGTTCGTAGGTTGATTTTAGCCGGAGCTAGAGCGGCCCGAAGCGAAGGTCAAAAAATCTTGGTTATCCAATTGATTGAGAAACTGGGAATAGGTAATCAAATTTTGGTCATAGTGCCGTTCAATTGAGACAAACTCATCGTGTGAAAAAATCTTCTTTTTTTTAATTAGGCCTCTGTTCAAATTTTATTGCACTTTAAAGTTTTATGACACGATTTTTTGCGTTTTTTTGCATGTTTTTCGCATATAACTTTTGAACCGGTTACTTTTACATAGGTATATTACTCAGAGGCGAGAAAGAGCTATCAAAATCCTACAATTTGGTGTATTTAGTTATATTTTTATGTTATGTCCCCGCGGAGCTATTAACGTTTGAAGAAAAGTCAAAACACGTTTTTTGACATAAAGTGGAATATAGCTCGAAAGCTATCATATACGCTAGCCATTTTCGTATTTTTACTGGATTCTACGTTAAATTTCCTACATTTTCTTCCACAGCACCTAATCTGTCCCGTTTCGGGAACGTGATGAAAAAAAATCCCAAAGTTGAAACTTCAAAAGTATGAAAAACGAAAAAAATTCGAGAAATATTATTAATCGTTCGATAATAGATTTTTTCACTTTAAATTCGAATTCTACGTCTAATTTCCTGTAGGAATCATTAAATAATCAAATTTGAACAGTACTGTAAGTATTTGCAACGGATTTTCAAAGTTGAAAAACGTAGGAATGGCGTGTATTAAACCTGGAAAAACTGATAGTTGCCGACTAATTTCCGACGTTTTGACGTCATATTCGGATTCAGCATTAAATTTCCTATAAGAATAGCTTTCAAAATCGCTTTAAAACGAAAATTTAATTTTTCACTATTACCGATGCCAGCGGAGCTCGGAATTTCGGCCGGCGAAAAAATCGATTTACGGAAAATAATTTCTCTGGCTCTGTTTAAATTTTTTTCACCAAAATTTTTGCTATGTACGTGTGTAAGGCGTTCAAATGAAGACTCCTGCATAATAAAACAATTGATTCGCAAATATTTTGACCCCGAAAAGCACGGTTAAAGGTCAATTTTTGAGCTTTCAAAAACCGATTTTTTTGGACCACTTGCAGATTTTTCCGAGAAATAAAAAAAATCACAAAAATACATCTTGGTAAGACACAACTTTCCTAAAAATTTCAGATTTTTATCTGTATTGAGAGACGAGTAAAAATTCGTTAACTGTTCGGTTGAAAAAAATCGCAGGGGTACCCCTTGGATTTTTCGCGAAAAATTTTTTGAAATGGATTTCGCTCAAATTCAGCATAATGATAGTTGATGATGTGTACATCAATAATATATGGTCCATTTTTCGTTTCTTTCGCACTAAATAGATGAAAAGAACGTTTAAAGTTAAAAAATGTCATTTTTTCGGGTATAGTCTACTGATATTGTTGAATAACGCAAAAACGGTTGAAAAATGGATAGGTACATTACATTGGGAAAATGTGGACAGTTAAATTACCTATCTTTTGGTATATTCAAACGTCTGAGTTGACGACTTTTTGTTTGAGTTATCCACTGTGCAAGTTACAAATCTTGGAAAACACACAGTTGTTACGTCTAATTCTGCTATAACTTTGCTCCAGTTGAAAAACCCAATACTTTATGATACAAAGTACGTTCGAACTCGACCCCCAACATACCAAATTATAGCAACTACTACCAAGTACTACCTACTAATAATAATACCTATAGATTCCCACTCTCCATACACAAATAATAAACTACTACTACCTACCCATACCCATACCTATACCTACACCTATATACCATATACTATATACTATACTATATATGCTATATACTATACTATATACTATACTATATATACTATATAGTATACTATATATAGGAGTGATAAGGACAACACCCCGAGTAATAATATGTAAGGCCCGAGAGGAGGGGCGCAGCCCCTCCGACGGGCCGACCGCGCGCGATAGCTGAGGGGGGCGAAGCCCCCCTCTGAGGGGGTTGGGCGGCGGCAGCCGCCAGGGGCGCTCAGCCCCTAGTCTATATATATAAAACTGCACAACCAGGAGGAGGAGAGGGATACTATTGATTGAAGAGATGGCTGGAAGGATTTGGTTGAAAAAAATAGGGGATGCTTAGAATTTAAGGCCACCGTCTGAAAAAATCTTAGAATTTTTTATTTCGCCTCTGAAAATTTTTAAAAATTCGAAATGTATCGAAAAACGTCGTTTTTGGGAAAAGTCGCTTTTCAGGAATTCGGGCTTTCGGGCGACGTAGCGGTCAAACTATTAACTTTTACATATACTAAGGGAATTGCAAAGTTGTAGTCGGATAAATTTCGAACATTTTTGTAATTGCGATTGTTAAGTTTGGTTCAACCCCCGCGGAGCTATAGCGATCCAAAGTCGGAATTTCAAATTTTCTTTTTGAAAAATCGTCATGCATTTAAAAAAAATTGTGAAGAGATAAAATTAATTTGGCACTATATTCGTTTAGCATTTTGAAAATGATACGGTGAAAAACCTTTGAAATTTTGATTTAGGACCTTGATTTTTCGAGAGGGAGGAAAATGTCAAGATTTGAGCTTTTTCGAAACCACGTTTTTTCGCAGTTTTTCGCGTTTTTCTCGAAAAATTCTCACAACGCGATGAGATTTTATGAGCGCATTTTGTTCATGGATAAATTCTTTAAACGAAAAAGTACAGGAATTCGTTCGTTGATCGATTTTTGCCGGAGCTAGAGCGGCCCGAAGGGGACGTGAAAAAATCTTGGGTATCCAATTGATTGAGAAACTGGGAATAGGTAATCAAATTTTGGTCATAGTGCCGTTCAATTGAGACAAACTGATCGTGTGAAAAAATCTTCTTTTTTTTAATTAGGCCTCTGTTCAAATTTTATTGCACTTTAAAGTTTTATGACACGATTTTTTGCGTTTTTTTGCATGTTTTTCGCATATAACTTTTGAACCGACTACTTTTACATAGGTATATTACTCAGAGACGAGAAAGAGCTATCAAAAGCCTACAATTTGGTGTGTTTAATTATATTTTTATGTTATGTCCCCGCGGAGCTATTAACGTTTGAAGAAAAGTCAAAACACGTTTTTTGACATAAAGTGGAATATTCCTCGAAAGCTATCATATACGCTAGCCATTTTCGTATTTTTACTGGATTCTACGTTAAATTTCCTACATTTTCTTCCACAGCACCTAATCTGTCCCGTTTCCGGAACGTGACGAAAAAAAATCCCAAAGTTGAAACTTCAAAAGTATGAAAAACGAAAAAAATTCGAAAAATATTATTAATCGTTCGAATTTGATTGTTTACACTTTAAATTCGAATTCTACGTCTAATTTCCTGTAGAAATCATCAAATAATCAAATTTGAACAGTACTGTAAGTATTTGTAACGGATTTTCAAAGTTGAAAAACGTAAGAGTGGCGTGTATTAAACCTGCAAAAACTGATAGTTGTCGTGAAATTTCCGCCGTTTTGACGTCATATTCGGATTCAGCGTTAAATTTCCTATAAGAATAGCTTCCAAAATCGCTTTAAAACGAAAATTTAATTTTTCACTATTACCGATGCCAGCGGAGCTCGGAATTTCGGCCGGCGAAAAAGTCGATTTACGGAAAATAATTTCTCTGGCTCTGTTTAAATTTTTTTCACCAAATTTTTTGCTATGTACGTGTGTAAGGCGTTCAAATGAAGACTCCTGCATAATAAAACAATTGATTCGCAAATATTTTGACCCCGAAAATCACAGTTAAAGGTCAATTTTTGAGCTTTCAAAAACCGATTTTTTTGGACCATTTGCAGATTTTTCCGAGAAATAAAAAAAATCACAAAAATACATCATGGTAAGACACAACTTTCCTAAAAATTTCAGATTTTTATCTGTATTGAGAGGCGAGTAAAAAATCGTTAACTGATCGGTTGAAAAAAATCGCAGGGGTACCCCTTGGATTTTTCGCGAAAACTTTTTTGAAATGGATTTCGCTCAAATTCAACATAATGATAGTTGATGATGTGTATATCAATAATATATGGTCCATTCTTTGTTTCTTTCGCAGTAAATAGATGAAAATAACGTTTAAAGTTGAAAAATGTCATTTTTTCGTGTATACTCTACTAATATTGTTGAATAACGCAAAAACGGTTGAAAAATTGATAGGTACATTACATTGGGAAAATGTGGACAGTTAAATTACCTATCTTTTGGTATATTCAAACATCTGAAATGACGACTTTTTGTTTGAGTTATCCACTGTGCAAGTTACAAATCTTGGAAAACTTACAGTCGTTATGTCTAATTTTGCTCCTACTTTGCTCCAGTTGAAAAACCCAATACTTTATGATACAAAGTACGTTCGAACTCCACCACCTACATACCAAATTATAGCAACTACTACCAAGTACTACCTACAATAAAAATACCTATCGATTCCCACTCTCCATACACAAATAATTAACTACTAAACCCATACCTATATCTATACCCATACCTATACCTATACTATATACTATACTATATATATATATACTATATACTATACTATATACTATACTATATACTATACTATATAATATAGTACTACTATATATAGGAGTGAAAAGGACACTACCTCCGCGAAGCTATATGTAAGGCCCGAGAGGAGGGGCGCAGCCCCTCCGACGGGCCGACCGCGCGCGATAGCTGAGGGGGGCGAAGCCCCCCTCTGAGGGGGTTGGGCGGCGGCAGCCGCCAGGGGCGCTCAGCCCCTAGTCTATCTATATATATAAAACTGCACAACCAGGAGGAGGAGAGGGATACTATTGATTGAAGAGATGGCTGGAAGGATTTGGTTGAAAAAAATAGGGGATGCTTAGAATTTAAGGCCACCGTCTGAAAAAATCTTAGAATTTTTTATTTCGCCTCTGAAAATTTTTAAAAATTCGAAATGTATCGAAAAACGTCGTTTTTGGGAAAAGTCGCTTTTCAGGAATTCGGGCTTTCGGGCGACGTAGCGGTCAAACTATTAACTTTTACATATACTAAGGGAATTGCAAAGTTGTAGTCGGATAAATTTCGAACATTTTTGTAATTGCGATTGTTAAGTTTGGTTCAACCCCCGCGGAGCTATAGCGATCCAAAGTCGGAATTTCAAATTTTCTTTTTGAAAAATCGTCATGCATTTAAAAAAAATTGTGAAGAGATAAAATTAATTTGGCACTATATTCGTTTAGCATTTTGAAAATGATACGGTGAAAAACCTTTGAAATTTTGATTTAGGACCTTGATTTTTCGAGAGGGAGGAAAATGTCAAGATTTGAGCTTTTTCGAAACCACGTTTTTTCGCAGTTTTTCGCGTTTTTCTCGAAAAATTCTCACAACGCGATGAGATTTTATGAGCGCATTTTGTTCATGGATAAATTCTTTAAACGAAAAAGTACAGGAATTCGTTCGTTGATCGATTTTTGCCGGAGCTAGAGCGGCCCGAAGGGGACGTGAAAAAATCTTGGGTATCCAATTGATTGAGAAACTGGGAATAGGTAATCAAATTTTGGTCATAGTGCCGTTCAATTGAGACAAACTGATCGTGTGAAAAAATCTTCTTTTTTTTAATTAGGCCTCTGTTCAAATTTTATTGCACTTTAAAGTTTTATGACACGATTTTTTGCGTTTTTTTGCATGTTTTTCGCATATAACTTTTGAACCGACTACTTTTACATAGGTATATTACTCAGAGACGAGAAAGAGCTATCAAAAGCCTACAATTTGGTGTGTTTAATTATATTTTTATGTTATGTCCCCGCGGAGCTATTAACGTTTGAAGAAAAGTCAAAACACGTTTTTTGACATAAAGTGGAATATTCCTCGAAAGCTATCATATACGCTAGCCATTTTCGTATTTTTACTGGATTCTACGTTAAATTTCCTACATTTTCTTCCACAGCACCTAATCTGTCCCGTTTCCGGAACGTGACGAAAAAAAATCCCAAAGTTGAAACTTCAAAAGTATGAAAAACGAAAAAAATTCGAAAAATATTATTAATCGTTCGAATTTGATTGTTTACACTTTAAATTCGAATTCTACGTCTAATTTCCTGTAGGAATCATCAAATAATCAAATTTGAACAGTACTGTAAGTATTTGTAACGGATTTTCAAAGTTGAAAAACGTAAGAGTGGCGTGTATTAAACCTGGAAAAACTGATAGTTGTCGTGAAATTTCCGCCGTTTTGACGTCATATTCGGATTCAGCGTTAAATTTCCTATAAGAATAGCTTTCAAAATCGCTTTAAAACGAAAATTTAATTTTTCACTATTACCGATGCCAGCGGAGCTCGGAATTTCGGCCGGCGAAAAAGTCGATTTACGGAAAATAATTTCTCTGGCTCTGTTTAAATTTTTTTCACCAAATTTTTTGCTATGTACGTGTGTAAGGCGTTCAAATGAAGACTCCTGCATAATAAAACAATTGATTCGCAAATATTTTGACCCCGAAAATCACAGTTAAAGGTCAATTTTTGAGCTTTCAAAAACCGATTTTTTTGGACCACTTGCAGATTTTTCCGAGAAATAAAAAAAATCACAAAAATACATCATGGTAAGACACAACTTTCCTAAAAATTTCAGATTTTTATCTGTATTGAGAGACGAGTAAAAAATCGTTAACTGTTCGGTTGAAAAAAATCGCAGGGGTACCCCTTGGATTTTTCGCGAAAACTTTTTTGAAATGGATTTCGCTCAAATTCAGCATAATGATAGTTGATGATGTGTATATCAATAATATATGGTTCATTCTTTGTTTCTTTCGCACTAAATAGATGAAAATAACGTTTAAAGTTGAAAAATGTCATTTTTTCGTGTATAGTCTACTAATATTGTTGAATAACGCAAAAACGGTTGAAAAATTGATAGGTACATTACATTGGGAAAATGTGGACAGTTAAATTACCTATCTTTTGGTATATTCAAACATCTGAAATGACGACTTTTTGTTTGAGTTATCCACTGTGCAAGTTACAAATCTTGGAAAACTTACAGTCGTTATGTCTAATTTTGCTCCTACTTTGCTCCAGTTGAAAAACCCAATACTTTATGATACAAAGTACGTTCGAACTCCACCACCTACATACCAAATTATAGCAACTACTACCAAGTACTACCTACAATAAAAATACCTATCGATTCCCACTCTCCATACACAAATAATTAACTACTAAACCCATACCTATATCTATACCCATACCTATACCTATACTATATACTATACTATATATATATATACTATATACTATACTATATACTATACTATATACTATACTATATAATATAGTACTACTATATATAGGAGTGAAAAGGACACTACCTCCGCGAAGCTATATGTAAGGCCCGAGAGGAGGGGCGCAGCCCCTCCGACGGGCCGACCGCGCGCGATAGCTGAGGGGGGCGAAGCCCCCCTCTGAGGGGGTTGGGCGGCGGCAGCCGCCAGGGGCGCTCAGCCCCTAGTCTATATATATAAAACTGCACAACGAGGAGGAGGAGAGGTATACGATTGATTGAGGAACTGGCCGGAGGGATTTGGATGAAAAAAATAGGGGCTGTTTAAAATTTAAGGCCACCGTCTGAAAAAATCGCCGATTTTCGATTTTTGCCTTGGTTTTTGAAAAAAAATTCGAAATGTATCGAAAAACGTGTTTTTGGTGAAAAATCGCGATCGCGGAATTTTTTCTATCGGGCGCTGTAGCGGTTAAAATATCGATTTTCGTACGTACCATGTGCATTACAGATCTGTTGTGCGGGAAATTCTAAACATTTTCGTCATTAGGATCGATCGGATTAGACTCACCTCCGCGGAGCTACAGCGATTCAAAGTCGAGACATAGGTGCCGAGTCTCAAAAAAAACTCCAACGGGTGGAGCAAAATTGTGAAGCGATAAAAAATTTTTGACACTATATTCGTCAATTAAATCGAAAATAAAAAGTACGTTAAATCGTACTTTTTTGATTTTCGACCTTGATTTTTCGTGAGGGAGGAAAATGTCAAAATTTGAGCTTTTTCGAAACCACGTTTTTCCGCAGTTGATCGCGATTTTCTCGAAAAATTCTCACAACGCGAAAAGATTTTATGAGCGCATTTTGTTCATGGATAAATTCTTTAAACGAAAAAGTACAAGAATTCGTTCGTAGGTTGATTTTAGCCGGAGCTAGAGCGGCCCGAAGCCAAGGTCAAAAAATCTTGGTTATCCAATTGATTGAGAAACTGGGAATAGGTAATCAAATTTTGGTCATAGTGCCGTTCAATTGAGACAAACCCATCGTGTGAAAAAATCTTCTTTTTTTTAATTAGGCCTCTGTTCAAATTTTATTGCACTTTAAAGTTTTATGACACGATTTTTTGCGTTTTTTTGCATGTTTTTCGCATATAACTTTTGAACCGACTACTTTTACATAGGTATATTACTCAGAGGCGAGAAAGAGCTATCAAAATCCTACAATTTGGTGTATTTAATTATATTTTTATGTTATGTCCCCGCGGAGCTATTAACGTTTGAAGAAAAGTCAAAACACGTTTTTTGACATAAAGTGGAATATTCCTCGAAAGCTATCATATACGCTAGCCATTTTCGTATTTTTAATGGATTCTACGTTAAATTTCCTACATTTTCTTCCACAGCACCTAATCTGTCCCGTTTCCGGAACGTGATGAAAAAAAATCCCAAAGTTGAAACTTCAAAAGTATGAAAAACGAAAAAAACTCGAGAAATATTATTAATCGTTCGAATTTGATTGTTTTCACTTTAAATTCGAATTCTACGTCTAATTTCCTGTAGGAATCATTAAATAATCAAATTTGAACAGTACTGTAAGTATTTGCAACGGAATTTCAAAGTTGAAAAACGTAGGAGTGGCGTGTATTAAACCTGGAAAAACTGATAGTTGCCGACTAATTTCCGCCGTTTTGACGTCATATTCGGATTCAGCGTTAAATTTCCTATAAGAATAGCTTTCAAAATCGCTTTAAAACGAAAATTTAATTTTTCACTATTACCGATGCCAGCGGAGCTCGGAATTTCGGCCGGCGAAAAACTCGATTTACGGAAAATAATTTCTCTGGCTCTGTTTAAATTTTTTTCACCAAATTTTTTGCTATGTACGTGTGTAAGGCGTTCAAATGAAGACTCCTGCATAATAAAACAATTGATTTGCATTTATTTTGACCCCGAAAATCACCGTTAAAGTCCAATTTTTGAGCTTTCAAAAACCGATTTTTTTGGACCACTTGCAGATTTTTCCGAGAAATAAAAAAAATACCAAAAATACATCTTGGTAAGACACAACTTTCCTAAAAATTTCAGATTTTTATCTGTATTGAGAGAGGAGTAAAAAATCGTTAACTGATCGGTTGAAAAAAATCGCAGGGGTACCCCTTGGATTTTTCGCGAAAAATTTTTTGAAATAGATTTCGCTCAAATTCAGCATAATGATAGTTGATGATGTGTATATCAATAATATATGGTTCATTCTTTGTTTCTTTTGCACTAAATAGATGAAAAGAACGTTTAAAGTTGAAAAATGTCATTTTTTCGTGTATAGTCTACTAATATTGTTGAATAACGCAAAAACGGTTGAAAAATTGATAGGTACATTACATTGGGAAAATGTGGACAGTTAAATTACCTATCTTTTGGTATATTCAAACGTCTGAGTTGACGACTTTTTGTTTGAGTTATCCACTGTGCAAGTTACAAATCTTGGAAAACTTACAGTTGTTACGTCTAATTCTGCTATAACTTTGCTCCAGTTGAAAAACACAATACTTTATGATACAAAGTACATCCAAACACCTCCACCTACATACCAAATTATAGCAACTACTACCAAGTACTACCTACTAATAATAATACCTATCGATTCCCACTCTCCATACACAAATAATGAACTACTACTACCTACCCATACCTATATCTCTACCTATACTATATACTATACTATATACAATATTTATATACTATACTATATACAATATTTATATACTATACTATATACTATACTATTATAGTACTACTATATATAGGAGTGAAAAGGACACTACCCCCGCAAAGCTATATGTAAGGCCCGAGAGGAGGGGCGGAGCCCCTCCGACGGGCCGACCGTGCGCGATAGCTGAGGGGGGCGAAGCCCCCCTCTGAGGGGGTTGGGCGGCGGCAGCCGCCAGGGGCGCTCATTGAATAATAAACCAAAA